>OY755196.1:269863-745970 GCA_963576735.1 Bedellia somnulentella
AACTTGAGGAGCTTTTTCTCCTCAAACACACAAACATCTAAACTATCACATTTATAATATTAATAGGGTTGTACATCTTTTTTTTGTTGCAAGTAAGCTCAGTAAATTAACAATTATTAATAACTTGCAGATATCGACGTCCCAGCTGGAGGGAGGTCAGCGCTCGCACACACTGATGTTGGCGGAGTCCGAGTCCGAGAAGAGCAAGTGGGTGGTGGCGCTGGCAGAGCTGCACCGGATACTGCGCAGGAATAACCTACCCGACAGATCTGTGAGACCGAGTTATATTACATTCACATACATACATATACTCACGGCTGTATAGCCCTTAATGGGGTAGCCAGACCTTTGGAATGAGAAATTCCTCAGATACTTTTGAAAGTTGAATGGGGAAAAGATGGTAATAATAACCAAATCTCCCAAAAATCACTTGAAAAGACCCTATACCCTTAGTCGCCTCTTACGATCAGCCATGGGTAGAAATGGGGTAGTGTTATTCTAAGCCGACACTACACGGTAAACATAATATAACATTTACTGTTAAATAATGGCTTGATAACTGCCTCACAAGATTTTGTTTGTGGTTTTTAACCTAGTTCGTATCTCCAGATTATCCGAAAATTATGATGATTCCTGTGGCGTGTAGTGTGTGACAAAATACATCCATACATATACTCACGGCCATAAATCCCAAAAAGGAGTAGCCAGAGCTTCAGAGCCAGAAACTCCTCAGCCGCATTTGGAAGTGGATAGGGGATAAGGTCATAGAAATAGAGTATCGCTGATGAGTCTCCAATCGCATCGCCCAATAACAACTGAAAAAGCTCCGTACCCTTAGTCGCCTCTTACGACACCCATACGTAGAAAGGGGTAGTGACATCCTAAGCTACATGGCAAATGCGATATTAATAAGGTTCTTTTACATATACATAAAGTTTATATATTCTATTATATATGTCGTAAAATGTTTATATGTATTTTATTTAAAAATCTTTATATATATTGCATATGTATTGTATTTATTGAATATTATTTATTTTATGGAATACTATCTGTAAGTGTTCATAAATAAAAGATGTTATTAAAGGAAAGAAAAATTTCGACACTGGCGGGGTTCGAACCCGCAACCTTCGGGTATACGCCCCCGTCGCTCTGCCAACTGAGCTACAGTTCTTTCCTTTAATAACATCTTTTATTTATGAGTAATAATCCCCACATGAGGAATTCATGTCAAAAAACATTAAATTATCTGTAAGTGTGTTAGATCTTAATAAATATTTAGTAATATTTAAAATAGATAGATAATAGTTTGACGAATAATTTTAGTTTTTAAGCAAATCAGTTTAATTTATTGGACATCTACCGAACATGTTTTTAAGCCAGCAAGTCTTTCCATTCATGGGTTGTCTGGAAGAGATCGCTCTTAGTGATAAGACCGCCAGTTGTACTTTGGCTTTTGTACCGATCTTTTTTTGTAATTGTTGTTTTTTTGTGATGTACACTAAAGAGTTTTTATTATTATTATTATATATTGCAGGTATTATCAGCGGTGTACGTGGTGGAGTCATCTTTGTCTCGCGGAGTTTCGTGCGCATGCGTCGTGGAGCCGGGACGATTGCTATTAGGTATGCATTTGTGCTTTTAATTATGCAAAATCGTTTTATTTCCAATGTTTTTTCCTTTACTTGTTAAAACTATGGTAGAGTACTTTTTCGTGATTTGTTATAACATCTAGGAAAATATCAGTTAATTTTTATTGTTGTTCTTTCATGATACTTTTGGAACATTAATTGGACTATTTTTTTTAAGCCTTACAACTTAATTGCCGTAAAATGTAAATAGTTCAAAACTGTAATAATATTTTTTTACGTTTTAATCGTTTTACCCGATTTTATATTGCGATAAAACCCTATTTTTTAATTTTATCGTTATATTTCCAGGCGGCGACAGTCTATCAGTATTAGAACTGGATTCGGGCCGAGTTTTGAACAGACGCCAGCATAGTGCCGTAGTGTGTGCCAGATATGTGCCTGAGGAACAACTCGTGGGTATGTGTGCCTTTATGTATTTATATTATACTACTTGTGTATAAAAAAGACCATGAAAGCTATTCAGTGTATTCTAAATTTCTATGTTTTTATTTAGTCTGTAGTTGGCCTGGTCTACTCTCTAGATTTAAATTTTATTTATTAAAAGCCAATCATTATTTATCTTCATCATAAATGAAATCAACGAATGAATGAATGAAATGAATGAAAATGAAAAACATTTATTCGTTACCACAAATTAATAAGAAATCAAAACAAAACAATCAGATCTTATAGCTAATAACAATAAGTGGAAACGAATTGGCGTACACTTCAGCTTAATGTTATGACAGGGCTTGTTAGTCCGCTGCCACAACGCTGATATTCTAGCGCAGCCTGACATTGTGTGACTCGTGTGGATTTGATTTTGACCAAATTTAAATTGTCTCTCCCCAGTGTTGATAGCGGGGCGGTCCCGCATGGTGCGGCTGGTGCCGCTGCGCGCGCTGGACGTGGCGGGCGAGGCGGTGAAGGTGGCGGACACGCGTGGCACAGTGGCGCTGCACGTGGCCGCCACGCCCGCCGGCCGCCCCGCGCTGGCCGCACTGGTTAAGAGACAGGTAACGATAACATTATATATTACATTTGTACGATATGTTTATTTAACAACTATTTATTTAAAGCTGACTGCTCAATGATTGCTCACTGAAATGTTAATTCATACATAAAACTGTATGTCTGACTTAGTATTTAAGTAGCAGGCGGTAGAACAGTGACCTGCGGATATTGTTGGGAACCTAGCTGAGGCCATCTGTTTTTAATTTGTATTGTTTTTAAATATTACTTTGTGTTTGATGACTAAGACATATCTTTTATCTTTAAAAAAGAAAACTGCTTGTTTCATATCTTTAAATAAACAGTGTTTTAAAATATATACACAAAAGGTCTTCTCTTCAAATTAACTTAGATAATTTTGTTGATACCCTCCTGACTGACATACATTCTGACTGTATGTCGAATATATTCGTGCCAGGCTATCTGCTTAGAATAGGAAAGAGATCTATGCAAATAAGATGGAACTACGGAGGCATGAAGACTTCGCAATTCCGAAAAATTTAGTTGAGCGAGAAATTCAATCCCTTCAAGCCTTAATATTAAAGAATATTTTTTGACAAAAAATGATGATAAACGTGGACAGGAACTCGAGGAATTGCTGTAAAAAACAAAGGTGACGTGGGGAACTGACGTGAGCTTCGCCACATATAATACAAAGAAAGTCCTATGTGCGGGCGCTAGTATTGTTTACAAAATTTTCCCATAGACTAAATATGGGTTTTTTTTAAGATAATTATTCCTCGATTTTATGACCAATTTCATTTTCTGGCGTCTATAACAATCATCATTAGCGACTGTCGATTGTGTTGCAAGTTGCAAGATTATCGCTGTCAATGTCAAAATTTTGTATGCAATTTGACAGTGACAAAATTGCACAATCGTCGTTGCAAAACATACGTAATACTAATATTAATAAATTTCTTCGCTTAATTCCGCTAAATAATACCTGCAGTCTTCATGCAACATGCACTGTGCACCGCCCGCCCTCCCACTTACAAGAAATCGAAAAGCAGACAATGCACCACACACACACCCGCAAGCGAACACCACAGGCAACCACAAACATGCGACGCGTTTCGACTCAACACGAGTCATTGACGAGCAGTTAGTAGACAGTTCGGCAGCTGACCACCGAGTGCCGGTCATACGATTTTGCGGTTTTGTTAACCTTCTCTGTATATGAATCGCGACACAATGTCATCCTAGGGGACGATTTTGTTCGACTTGGGTCGGATCCTACTAAGAAGTATGCCTCGGAGTTAAAGAGAGCAATCTCAGAATCATCCTATGTATTTTCAAACCCCGACAATGAGAAGGACAAGATCGTTCCTATGAATCCATTACCCCCAATTCTTTACGGTTTGCCAAAAATTCACAAAGATAATATTCCGATCCGTCCTGTTGTTTCTTATGTAGCTGCGCCGGCATACAATTTAGCAAAACAACTTAACGCCATTTTGAAAGCTAAGACTAATTTTATCCGATTTTCACTTTAAAAAACAGTTTGGATCTTATTGACAAAATAAAGGATGTTGTTCTTCCTTGCAATGCCAAGCTCGTTTCTCTGGATGTAGAAAGTCTGTTTTCAAACGTACCATATAAAGATTGCTTACGTTTCATCTCAGAATTCATGGTAACTCAGCGACTACATCCTATCAACTATCAAGGCTTACTTCCATCTGTATGCAGCAAAATTATTTCATGTTTGATAATTATTTCTACCAACAGAGAGAAGGTCTGGCAATGGGTTCTCCATTGAGTCCCTTGATGGCTGACATTTTTATGGATAATTTTGAGCGTAACAACATTGTTGGGAGGAGTAATATACTTTATTACTATAGATATGTCGATGACATAATTGTATGCTGGACAGGTACATATAGGCAGCTCGATAGTTTCGTTCAAATTTTAAATAGAATACATCCTAAAATTAAATTCAAGTTAGAGAAGGAACAGGACGGATCTCTCAATTTCCTCGATCTTAAAATAACAAGGTCAGGAAATAAGCATGTTTTTGAGATTTATAGAAAGCCTACACAGACTGATACAGTAATCCCCGCATCTTCTTGCCATCCTTGGCAACACAAGCTTGCAGCTTTTCATTGCTATGTACACCGTTTGCTAACAGTTCCATTATCACCTTCTAATTACAATAAAGAATTAAGTACTATTTACCAAATAGCTGTTGCAAACGGTTACACCAAGCAATTAATAGACAGACTAATTACAAGAAAACGGACCAACATGGTGAACAGACTCTTATATGTTATACCACCTGAAAAACTGGACCGCATGAAGTCCAGTCTCACCTATGTTGGTCCGATTTCTGAAAAGATTTCAAAGACGCTTAAAGGGTTTGGTATTAAAGTTGCGTTCAGAACAAACAATAGTTTGAAACGTTATTTATGTAATCAAAAAGAGAAATTAGATAAACACAGACAATCTGGTGTTTACAAAATTGTTTGTCCTGAATGCAACAGCGTCTATATTGGGCAAACTGGTAGAAGTTTTCTAACAAGATACGGGGAGCACGTGGCAGCATTCAGAAACGACCATCCAGAAAGGTCTCACTTTGCGAAACATCTATTGGATACTGGACACGTTCTCCCCGATAATCATAATCTGGAGATTTTACATACTTGTAATAAGGGATTAAGATTATGTCTTTTAGAGAAACTTGAAATCTCCAGATATGATAATGATAATTCCGTTGCACTGCTGAATGAACAGCTGGGCTACACCGTTTCCCCACTTTTGACAATTTTTTCCAATAATATAGTCACTCGTCATTGATGTTCTTTGGGTGGGGGAGTGGGGAGCCTGGCCTATAAATATAACCGCAAAATCGTATGACCGGCACTCGGTGGTCAGCTGCCGAACTGTCTACTAACTGCTCGTCAATGACTCGTGTTGAGTCGAAACGCGTCGCATGTTTGTGGTTGCCTGTGGTTTTCGCTTGCGGGTGTGTGTGTGGTGCATTGTCTGCTTTTCGATTTCTTGTAAGTGGAAGGGCGGGCGGTGCACAGTGCATGTTGCATGAAGACTGCAGGTATTATTTAGCGGAATTAAGCGAAGAAATTTATTAATATTAGTATTGCTATGGATTTCCGCAAAGTAACGCCTGATTCAATCCAAACATACGTAATGAAATTAAGTCAGTTATGAGTTATTTATTGAGTCAAGGTGTCCTTAAGGTAGTATTTTAGAACCCAATTTTTTAAATGATTTACTATTTCTTACCAAAATATTTTGACGTCATTAAGTTTTGCTATCTTTCGGCCATAATCTAGACATTCAAATTAGTTTTGACATAATTAATGACACTATGTTTCTCACTATTTTTAGATTTTCATGATTGCACATTACAATTAAAACAACTATTCACGTTTCGAAAACTTTTCAGTTATCATGGTCACAGGAAGGAAGTGTTATTTGTCATTTTACAGTACTATATAATTATTAATACTAACAACCTTCACAAAATTTAAGTTACGTTTGGGTCTGGCTTTACAAACCATATAATAACATGCGATTAAATATCCGAAAGTCAAAAGTTGTGTTAATTGTATTGTTTCTTGTTACTTCCGTAATACTAGGATAGATCAAAATGTATTATGTTTTTGTAATGATGAATCAAATGAATGTAATATATTTTCTTAACTTGACTCTTACCTCCCACACCCCGGGCAGAGCGGGCACTTCGTGGTGGTGCTGGAGTTCACCCGCACGGCGGCGCGGCGCCAGCGCGTGGCGGAGATCCGCTGCAACGCCGCCACCGCCGTCTGCATGTGGCAGCACAGCGTCGCCGTGGGGGAGCGCGGCAGGATACTGCTGTACCCGCTCAACGGGGGACCGCCACGATGTGAGTATGGATTCTGATGTGACTGAGGCTTTCGATTTCGTCAACTAATTTGAGTTGAGCTATGAAAATAGTTGTAAAAGACAGCGTGTGTATTGATCCACTGCCGGTCGCTGTGGAAGTATATATTATTGTATTCGTTGAATATGGAACCTCCTAGATGTAAGTGAATTAACTTTTTAATGTGAGCGTGGCTGCTGAGTGTAAGAACTGCAAAGATATACTGACCAATACGCCCCGCTATGTAGCAATATATAATTTGTATTAATACTTGGCTAGAGAAAAACTTAGATTCCGCGATGTAGGATTAGAAAGAGACGCTGCTATATGCGAGTGAGTCTGCTGTAGTGTTTGCTGTAACAGTACTCCCACATGTTAATAAAATGGGGTTTGTTTTGACGGTGAATTATATTGGACTGTTGCAGAGATGTAATATGTTCATTAGTATGTTTTTTTTGTATTCATTATGTAACCATTAGCATATTATTGTGGGCTTTTGATTTTATGAACCAGTATTATTGAAAATCTTAGTACCTATAACAACTTCTTCGGGTATATACAACGTGAAGGTGTAAGAGAGAGAGAGAATACTATTGTAGCCGCTTAATGGAGGACCACCGACTTGTAAGCGCATTATTTGATTTTGATACGCGCAAGGCTTTTGATTTCATATGTTGGTTTTTTGTTGGTTGATTATATTGAGCTTGAAGGTTGTTCGACTAGGATGGAGTTGGATTGAGTAAGTGTTGATGGAAAAGTTGTGAGATGATGAGTTGAAGTGTTGGATGGATTTTTTGGGTTTACGCAGGGTAGTGATTTTGGACCAAATGACTATAATGCATTTTTTTGCTATTGTGAAAATTGATTGATAAATACAATATCGTCTTGAACTTATTACATTTGTAAAAATACATCTAGTAACCAAATTTTCTATTCCCCAGCTCTAATCCACCCAGACAACCAAGTAGGCGCGTTTCTCTCGGCGTCCCACAGTCGTCCGCTGGGCCTGGCCCGGGTGCCGAACCGGGACGAGACGCTGCTGATATTCGCTACGCTGGCCGTCTACGTGGACGCGCGCGGGAACAGGAGTAGAGACTACGAGATTATGTACACGGCGCAGGTGCAATATCATGGTGAGTGGATATAAATAAGAATAAGAAACAAATTTTTTTTGGTTAAAAAATAACAACAAATTTTTATACATACATCGATGTACTTAAGGCTCTAAAGCCCTTGAAGAGGTAGCCAGAGCTAGGGAATTAGGATTCTCAGCCACTTTTGGAAGTTGCGTGGGGAAAGGATTGTGAAATAAAGATTGTTGGCGATGGGTTTCCAATCGCATCGCCCAAAATCCTTTAAAATATATAACCCTAGAACTTCGGAATAAGAAAGAAAGTTTAGTGAGGAAATATTTTAAAATAAATATTTTTTTGATTGGTCTTTAACCGCATCGCCCAAAAACCAGTTTTAAAGTCCTTATACTCTTAGCCGCCTCATACGAGAACAAAATGGCGTTGGGATATTCTGAGCTGACATGACAGAACTACTAA
Source organism: Bedellia somnulentella (assembly GCA_963576735.1). Taxonomy (NCBI): domain Eukaryota; kingdom Metazoa; phylum Arthropoda; class Insecta; order Lepidoptera; family Bedelliidae; genus Bedellia; species Bedellia somnulentella. Next base: position 277,915 of record OY755196.1, read on the forward strand.
TATCTAATAACACTCATTTATGACATACTAGCTGACCCGACTGACTTCGTACTCGTAAATTGCTTATGCCAAACTTTAGGCGTTTTTTTTTCGATACTCTGGTTTTAATCAAATTGACCAAATTTTTCCGGAATAAAAAGTATATAACATAACATAACATAAACGTTCACGCGACATGATAGTCCAGTGGGTAGAACACCCGCCCGAAAAACAGAAGGGCGTGAGTTCCAATCCTGGGACAGGCCTACACCAATTTGTCTTTTCTAAAGTCATATGTTTGGTTAATTTATTATGGTTGCTAACGGTGAGGGAAAACATCGTGAGGAAACCCACATGGCTGAGTTGTACTTAGTCATGTGACAGTGTATTCGTACAAAACGGCGATAGGCCTGCCCCCTATCACGTGAGTACACTGTCTAAGCAAAACGTGGGTACCTTCTCTGGAAACTAGATGGCGCTTGCCATGTGAGTTCAGGAGTATTGGTACCTCTGCCAACCCCTTCGGGATGGACGGCGTGAACGTTTATGTTATGTTATGTTCACGCCGAATATCCCCGAAGGGGTTGGCAGAGGTACTAATACTTCTGAACATCACGTGACTTTGTCACCTGGTGTTCAGAGTACCCACGTTTTGCATGGACAGTGTACTCACGTGATAGGGGGCAGGCCTATCGCCGTTTTGTACGAATACACTGTCACATGACTAAGTACAACTCAGTCATGTGGGTTTCCTCACGATGTTTTCCCTCACCGTTAACAACCATGATAAATTAACCACACATATGTCTTTAGAAAAGACAAATTGGTGTAGGCCCGACCCAGGATTCGAACACTAGTCGCTTGCACGATAACCGAGTGTTCTACCCACTGGGCTATCACGGTTGTTAATAGAATAATAAAAAGTATCTTGTTTCTTAATTTGGGTCATTATCTAGCATTCTGCCAAATTTCATTTATACACATTGTCTATTTGAGGAGCCTTTTTGCCTCAAACACACAAACATCCAAACACCTAAACTTCCTCATTTATAACATTAATAGAATAATATCATATATGTCTTATTTCAGCTACCAACGGCTCGCACCTGTTAATATTCACGGCGACGCACATAGACGTGTACGACATCGAGTGCGGCGACTGGGTGCAAACTATTAATATACGTGAGTGCAATTATATGCGAAAACAAATTTATACTACTATCCTTACTAATATTATAAATCGGAAATTGAGTTTGTTTGTTTGTTCCGCTTTCACACCGTAACTACTGAACCGATTTCTTTGAAATTTTGCAGGCGTATAGTTTAAAGTCCAGATCAAATAATAGGGTACTTTTATCCCCAAAAAAAAAAAATGTTCCCGAGGGGAATCGTGGGAATGAGAAGTTTTCTTATAATTGTGCTTTTTACATTTTTATTGCTGTTGTTTTATTAATAAGTTTATAGTTAAGCCTTCTGTTTCTCTGTTGTTTTCGATGTTCTTAATTTTATCCATATGTGGGAGCGTGTTATTGGCCTATTTCTGCCTATGTTATTATTTTATATTGTAAATTTAGCTGTAAGCCCCCCAAAGATAATAAAATAAAAATAAAATACCGCTTATAACCGAATTACACGCGGGCGAAGCCGTGGGTGGAAAACTAGTAATAAATAAACAAATGTATATGGACATATTGTACACAGATCAAGTTAGCCCCAAACTAAGTAGAACTTGTATTATGGGATACTAACTCAATGATGTATTTAGTAATATATAATACACATATAAATGACATCCAAGACTAGGAAACAATAATTTATGCTCATCATATAAATGTTGCTCTCAGCGGGGATCGAACCCGCGACCTCCGGACCGAGAAGCTAGCCAACTATCCAGTCGACCACGGACGTCGTCCGTAAATATATTGGAGCATTCCACCGTCACGTACAGACAAATCGTACTCAATTTTTGACCTTAATAATGATAATAATATATTTATATATTGACTTTTTTAAAGTAGTTGAAATTTATAATATCTGTTGAAGACCCCATCAATCTTTGACCCACACGAAAAAAAATACAGTGAAACTCATTAATTATGTCATAAAACAAAATCAAAGTGCCGTCACGTACGGACAGCCAAAGTCAACCAAGGTGCTTGATGGATGACGAGAAGTTAATTTTTCAGCGAATCTATAAAGCTAGGTGCAAAGTTGTCTATGAAAGGAATAAAGGTTAATAAATAAACTAGACAGAGAAATGATAAAAACATAAGAAAAGAAAGTTTTGATTTTTTTTATAAATATATTGTTGTGTCACGTACAGACACCTTGCGTCACGTGTGAAATTTTGTACGAAATAGTCAATACAAAATCATCATTTTTACCTCAGAATTGCAGTGTTGCTTGCATTTTACAATTTTTCCGTCTGTTTCAATGCAGTGGATGTTACAAATTCCTGTAACCGCTTTAGTAGTATCGTAGTAGTTGCAGTTTTAACTCTTTTCGGATATTTCCGTGGATGGAACATAAAACAATATAAAAAAAATATTTCGCGGTGATTTTGGCAATGCTGTGAGTGATTTGTGGACCAATATCTGTTAAATTTTGTATGGAGAAGCTATATTTCCTAAAAATGAGAAACTTCCGTCAACGTTAGAATTATGAGCCCGTTTTTTAGTTCGTGAAAGTCTGTTTTTCTCTCAGTTTTCTCGTTTTTCTGCTTCTAGATCATGTTCTGATGACTGCTGCTGTTTATTTTTTTGTAGATTTCGAAATTCATTTTGTGTCATTAGCGGTGTAGTTTGGATCCTCAGTCTTTCTCCTCTCACGAAGTTTTCTCATAGGACTCGCGCTTGTTGATCGCGGTTTATCAGACATAATGTCGCAAATAGTTGTTCTTGTAGCAATAAAAGTAAAAACATTTGATAATATCCCAACAGTTGCTAAGAAAGTGCAATTTTAGTGACTTGACAAATTCGCGTCACGTACAGACATCCAATCCCTGTGCACTATAAGAGTAAGTAAAGATGTGACTATAAATCTTATGGTATAAAATCATTGGAAGCACCAAATTAGCTTTATTAATTATTTGCTTGAAAACATCGTTGTACTTATAAACTTAGTACATATCAAATAAGTGTCACGTACAGACACTCAAACTTGCCTAATTTTGGAGTACAATCAAGAGATAGTTTAAATTTATGACAAAAGCTAGAATTTGGCATTAATCTACACCTTCTCACTTGTTAGAAACACGAAACAGATTGTCCGTATCTTTTAACAGTTGATTGCAACAACTTAGTGAAGTTGGCGATCTAATTCGTAATTATTAGAGTATTTTTCTCACGTCGTTTAAAGGAGGGTAGTTAATTATCTAGCAATCGCCGTTTATAAATGTGTTTTGATTATGAAAGTGAAGAGTGTACTGTTTCAAAAAATATATACTAACATATGGAAATATGAAGTTGGTATCTCATCAAAATTTCCGTATTTTCGTGGAATGCTCCTATTACTCCGTTATTAGACAATGGATTACTTAAGCTGTTTTTCTGTTCGTTTAGATATGCTTCTAAGGTGGTCCTATTTAATTTTATTAGGGTTTGGTAGAGTAATAAAAAAAAAATGCATTCGTGGGCGACTTAGTTGGTTAACGATATATGTTTTTCCGACAAATGACTGAAGGCGGTTCGATTTTATTCAAAAAGAGTTTTTATAATATTAAAGACGGTGTAGTGTGCTAAATAGACAAAGGAATGTTAATATGGTTAGGACACATAGATCTGGTGGATGACAATAAAATGGCGAAAGAGATATGTATACAACTGGGAACAGCAAAAATTTACTGGCCGGTACACCCTGCTGTGTACCAACTTGTAGTTTACATTTTTTTTACATACCGCGATGTAGGATATGAGTAAGACGCTGCTATGTCCGAGTGAGTCCGCAGTAGCGTGCGCTCTGACAGTACTCCAACGGACCCGTGTAGATGGTGTTGTTAATGAAGACGGTGCCGTAAAACGTTTTTGGACCAGATGGGAAACGTTTATATAAACGCGGGAGTTTGAAGTGAGAAAAACAAAAGAGAATATATAAAAATATTGATTAATCTAGACGAAAATCTAGAGGTTTACAAGCACTAGTAGCACGAGGCTTGTGAGAGCGCGTAGTCATATAAGACATGAGAAACTGACAGATTGCTCATACAAAATCTGTCAGTGTCTCACTTCTCAAATGACATATTCGCTCTCACACGCCTCATGCTACGGGGGCAGGATCGTACAAAGTTTCATAATGGGAACTAATGGCTATGCTAATGTTTATGTATTTTTAATATTTCGAGGGGGGGGGGACTTTTAATCGTTGAATTTAGGCCTCGTATATAAATTAGTTATTATATTTCCAGCCAACGCCCGTCCACTGGACGAGGAAGGCCACCTGTGTCTGGTGAGTCCGAGCTACTCCAGCGGGCTCGGGTTCGGCTCCGACTCGGGGCCTTTCATCGTCTACCTCAGACCACTGTACGGGGGTGAGTATGTCTACTTGTTTGATAAATAATATAGTTGGAACGCGGTCTCCAGACACACCACCGTCTGGCGGAAGATCTTCCCTTTTCCTCCACAATGTTTTGTATTATATTGTCAAAACTCTATTGAATGTTTTAGCGGAAACAGGTTTTCAAATATTTTGTATTGATATGTCTAATATTTTTAAGAAGTTCTGAATAAGGCACGTCAGACTAGTGGCGATCCACTAGTCATTATTATATTTCTAGATAATCTTTCTTAGGTCTTTTAGCATTATTTTAAATTGCAGTATCCTATTTTTTGTCACCTCGATTTTTTTACATAATGTCTAGAAACACTCTATTGTTGAACTACACATTGCTGTATATCCTTACATCGTATTTAGTCGGCGAATAAACAAAATAGTAATCATGTTATACTTAAAACGAGACTAGCCTTCCTTAGTTCAGGAACTAAACTGGTGTATTCAAATAATTGCATCTATAGATTTTTAATTGATAATAATTTATATTTTATAGAGGGACCACTCAGTATGGAGCACGTATCTTCTTGGTGTGTCGGAAAACGAAGAGTGAACAGCAAGGAAGGACAACAAGCGATCCTGGCACACAACAGACTGTGAGTATGGCACACGCGAGATAGGCACACAACAGACTGTGAGTATGGCACACGCGAGATAGGCACACAACAGACTGTGAGTATGGCACACGCGAGATAAGCACACAACAGACTGAGTATGGCACACGCGAGATAGGCACACAACAGACTATGAGTATGGCACACGCGAGATAGGCACACAACAGTTTCATAGTTTTTGTAATATATACGGACATAGATGAAGTGTGCCTCTAAAACAGTACAATATTGATTTGTCAAATTAAAAAGGCACTTTAGTGATATTAAAATATATACGCTTATAGTCTAATGTTGATTTTAAAAGCGGTTTAAACGATCCAACGTTGTTCCTAGCTGTTCGTCTTAGTGGTAAATGGTATGTTTATCGTACACATATCATAGTCATGGCTGTAAATCATAATAAATAAATACTATCATAGCCAGAGTCTCGGATTCAGGTCCAACCGCATCGTCCAAGAATCACTTAAAAATCCATAAAACCTATTCTTTATTATTCAATACATACATATACTCACGGCTGTAAATCCTAGAAAGGGGTAGCCAGAGTTTCAGAGCTAGATACTCATCAGCTACATTTGGAAGTTGATAGGGTGTCCTCTAGGTGCTAGAAATAAAGTATCGTAAGTATTATTATTAAATCTTTTTCCAATAAACTTTCAAAAGTGGCTGAGCAATTTATTGTGAAGCTCTGACTATACTTTTTGGAATTTATTAGTTTACATATACAGGGTGGCCCAAAAGTCGTGGATCAAACGAATCGGGGAGATTAAGGAGACAATTTCCGACAAAAATCTTTCTACAGCATGACCATAACTTCACTGCACAAAAAAATATGATATTTTTGTTTTTTTTATTTAAAATGCCAAGATTTTTGACAATTTTATTCATAAAAAAAATTAGATAGAAATGAATAAAAAAAAAGGTGTTGTATTATGACTGGTTAATGTATCAATATAAAAAAAAGTATTGCAGCCCTTGGTACCAAATTTAACGAGCAATTAATGATTTTCCGTTAATTATGAAGCGTTACAAAAAAATATTTCAAACTTTAAGAGTACTCTGTGAAAAAAAAAGTATCACAGTAAAGTAACCCTGTACTTTAAAAAAATGCTGGTTTAATGCTGTTTCAAAAGAGGTACAACACTTAGCAGTTTGACCTTTCGTTTTAGTTTTATGGTCGTTTTTTCATGTCAAGGTGCTATTTTATAAAAAATGGTAAAATTAAAGGAACAATTAGATTTTCGCTCATACTGTAATCAAATGTAATTTATAAAAAAAAAGCTATTAGAAATAAAAAAAACCAATTATAACTTAGTATTTTTTTCGATTGATACTTAGAATGACTAGCAAGACTCCAGATAAAATTAGCTGTTTTTGTACTTAGCAAATATTAAACGCAAATGTAACTTAAATTTTCTGAAGGTAGTTAGTATTAATAATTTTATACTACTGTATAATGACAAACAATACCTCAGTCTTCCCGTGACCATGATAACTGAAAAGTTTTCGAAACGTCGGGCTTTAATAAACCATGTAATAACACGCGATTAAAATATCCGAAAGTCAATAGTTTTTTTAATTATAATGTGCAATCGTGAAAGTGTTAGGAAATATTACTCTTTACCTATTTCTAATTTCAGGCCTCGAGGTGTTAAAAACGTAAACACTTTTAATTTACCCATTTGTAAAAGCCTAAGAGCACAGCTTGACGCATTCATTCATATGAGACGCTTGTATAATAATTTGAACAATAGACTTGACCTTTTCGTGGGTTTCAACCGTTTTAGATCACAAATAAGAAATGTATTTAAAAACATACAAAAGTTAAGTTCCAAAACTTAAACTCCTAATACTAAAACTCTATTTCCTAAGTTGTTATTTTATTTTATTCTGGTTTGTTAGATTTTTCACAATAATATTAACTAGTGTATTGTCTAAATATTTAAGAGAAGACGTTTACACGCAATAATTTAAAAAAAAATGTTGTCTACACATTATCAAGGACATTGCTACTAGAATATAAGGCCTAAAGCATGTTTCTTACCATGTAATGTTTCATGTCTATAGTGTGATGCATATAAAGAAAGAAATAAATAAATAAATTCCAGTTCGGGGCGTCGCTCCCGGCTGATCTCTGCGCTGAGCAACTTGAGACACTAGCATGTTTCTCAAGTTGTTTACTTTTCAGAGCTTAAATTCCTCAGCCACATTTGGAAGGCGATAGGGAAAAGATGATAGAAATAAAGTATTATTGGTGATGGGTCCCCAACGGCACCGCCCTAAAACCATTTAAAAAGCTCCGATACCCTTAGTCACCGCTAACGATCAACCATGGTAAGAAATGTGGTAATGATTAATTATGTGCTATTCTAAGCCCACACTACATTGATATTGTAGATTATATTAATAGTATACAATATTTCAAATAAGAGAAAAATACAGAGAAGTTCTTGACCTATAAAGTTTCTACCAATTGTCATACAGACGATACAGAAAAACGCAAATTAAAATAACTATTGAAAACAAAACAATTATACATGTGTTGTAATATGGATAATTTATCCAGATGAAATTAAGTAAGTTAAATAAATTATATTGTCACAAGACCAAGCAAACACTATGAGATTACAAAATATGCATAGAGATTTTAGGAAATAATGTAAACAATAATTTATATTATACATATCTTTATATATTATTTCTGTAAGCCTCTTTCTTGCCCGGAAGCCTGTGACGCGATGAGTTAAGCTAGAAATTTGGTTCAGGTATCGTTTTGTACAGTTCGCGGCCGTGGTGTGCACAAACATCCAGGTCCAGTTACATCAGGCATCTGATGTAACTGGATTAAGTTAATTGTTACAGAATTTCAAAGTTTCGATTTTGGCCCATAGACTTAGCTTGAGTGTCATAAGCGCGCGCAAACTTTAGTCGATCAGAGATGCCCTGTGATTGGTCGGAATATTTCAAAATAAACTCATTTTATTTAACGCGACGTAGTCGCGCCAGGGTTACCCACTAGTATATGTGTTATCTTGCCAAATCAATAATGTATCTCCCCCCCCCCATTCCAGTTCGGAGCGTCGTTCGCGGCTGATCTCCGCGCCGAGCAACTTCGCGCACGTGTCGCACATGGGGCCCGGCGACGGCATCCGCTCGCAGCGGTTGCTGGACCTGCCTACCACCTTGGACAATACCGACTTGCAGCAGGTATGAGTAAAAGGGGGGGGGGGTGAGGTTTCCAATTGTGAAAGTCGCATGGAAATCGGTTCAGTAATTACAGAGATAGGTAAATACTAAGTTAGATAGTAGTGTTCTAAATTAGTAGACCTGTTACCACGCTGGACAATACCGACTTGCAGCAGGTATGGATATATAATTTTATTTTATGTAGGACACCAACAGCACATAAACTTATAAATTACAATGAGATAAATTCAAAGAAAAAGTCAATAACAGACATCCACGGAAAATACAAAACACAGTATTACATTCAGATATGTGGTACTAAATTTGTAAAATGATTGATTTGTGTGGTTTATGGTGTATGCATGTGTGTGTGATTCACTTATTCCCTCTGTTTATTATTTAACGTCTTAATAAAGTCGAAACGGAATTTTGCCTTTGAAGAATCAAAAAGATCAGTTTCACCAAAGAGGTTATTAAATTGATTGGCAGGCGAACCATCGTAGAATCTTTTCCATTTATTTCTTGAATTAGTTCATAAAAGATAATCTACTTACTATACTATATAATTCGTCATCAAATGCCTCTTATATGCTGATGATAAAGTGTTACTTGCATCGTCGGTTGAGGAGTTGCAAGAGATGATGAATATTGCATGTGCGTCGTTTGAAAGAAAAGAAATGAGAGTGAATGTGGATAAAACCAAAACCATGGTTTTCGAGAGAGAGGAGAATATGACTGAATGCGTGATTGAGATCAATGGTAAGAATGTGGAACAAGTGAAAGAGTTCGTATATCTGGGAAGTTTGTTAGTTTATATGTGTAGTATATAATATTAAATATATCGTTGAGTTAGTATCCCATAATACAAGTCTTACTTAGTTTGGGGCTAACTTGATCTGTGTATAATATGTCCGTATATATTTATATTTATTTGTTTACTAGGAATGGAAAGTGTGATGAAGACATTGAAAGAAGAGTGAAAAAGGGTAATGCGGTAAATGGAGCAATGAATAGCCTAATGATCAGTCAATCGGTGTCTGAAAAGGCCCGATGGCTGTGCATGATGCTGTTCTTTTTCCTACGCTTATGTATGGAAGCGAATGTTGGGTGTGGCAGAAGAAGCATGAGAGCAGAGTGAATGCAGTAGAGATGAGGTCCCTCAGAAAAATTTGTAATGTTAGATTGTGTGACCGAGTGAGAAATAGCGTTATTCGTGAAAAGTGTGGTGTGAAAGATGATATTGTAAGTAAGATAGAAAAAGGAATGTTGAGATGGTTTGGGCACATAGAGAGGATGGATGACAGTAAAGTGGTGAAAGAGATATATAGAGCCAATGTGGAAGGTAATGTTAGTAGAGGACGACCTCGGAGGACACATTTAGATCAAATAGAAAATGTGCTCAAAAAGGCAGGTGTCCGAAGTACGAAGAATAAAAGAGCACGTATGAAAAGATTGATGGATGTGAATGAAGCTAGAGAGGTATGCCAGGATCTTAAAAAGTGGCGATCGATAGTCTCTGCCTACCCCAATGGGAACTAACGGCGTGAGAATATGAATGAATATACTATATAAATACCAATTAAATTAGTGTTAATTATAAACTATTTTTAACTAATTAATTCGTCACTAGAAATAAGTTTAGTTGTTAAGTTGTTTAATATAAGTGATGTAAAATAGTTGCTACTCCCATTCCATTATGTCTTGTACTGTTTTTGTTAACGTAATGATATCACCATTCAAATGTTGTCTGGAAGAGATTGCTCTGAGCGATAAGACCGCCAATTGTACTGCTATATAAGAAATAATCTGTATAAAATGTGTATATCTGTGATGTACAATAAAGAGTTTTCTATTGTATTCTGTACTGACATAAACCATATAATTGCAGTCGTTCAGTAGTCGTGACAGTAGTAAGAGAACGTCTCCGCTGCCAGCCGGGAACTATAACGGTGAGATATTTTACGATATTGTTTGTACTTCATATAGAAAAAAAAGATATTGGTAACAAAATTTTACAATATGGAAAGTTAATGAAAATTAAATACTGTCTAAAATGAAGCCAACATATTTTGCGCTTAACAACATAGTTTTTGAGTATGGTTGTTTTGTAAAGAGATATTTTTTCGATTAGTGATGTTTTATGCTGTATATTTAGACCCTTACTTAATACTTATAGCCCGTTAATTTCGTCAAAGTCTGCTTATGGTTTTGGGTTTTTTATAAGTTTTTAGATGATGTGACTGTATACTTAAAAAACTGTATATTTAAAAAAATCATTGTAGGATTTATAGTCATGAGTATAAGTATGGCAGGTTTGCAATCCTAGTAATAATATAACATAATAACATAAACACATTCGCGCCGAATATCCCCGAAGGGGTTGGCAGAGGTACTAATACTTCTGAACATCACGTGACATCGTCACCTGGTGTTCAGAGTACCCACATTTTGCATGGACAGTGTACTCACGTGATAGGGGGCAGGTTTATCTCCGTTTTTGTACGAATACACTATCACATGATTAAGTACAACTCAGCCATGTGGGTTTCCTCACGATGTTATGTCTTTAAAAAATAGTGTATGCCCGACCCGGCAGTTGAACACTAGTCGTTTGCACGACAACCGGTGTTCCGCCCACTGCGCTATCACGGCTGTAGTGACACAATGTCTGTCTGCAGGCTCGTGGCAGCGACGACCGCGGGAGCAGCCGCCCGCCGCGCCCGACAACTACGACAGGTACATACACACATACTTACACACATACATACAAACATACACACAAACATACATACAAACATACATACATAAATACATTTTAGATGAGTAGTGTTACTAAAGTGGTTGGAAATCGAAAAATATTTTAGTTTGATATATATTTCACATTAGTAGTGTTAGTGATTTTAAAATTTTTTCCTTACTCAACTTACAAAAATGGCAGAGGTATTTAATAATCCAGAGCTCTGGCTACCTCTTTCATGGATTTATTGCCGTGAGTATATGCATGTATAATTAATATAAATATATCTTCAAGTTAACTACAAATTTTGATAAGAAATAAAGGAATATTATGTATAAATGTGAGTGAAATACTTACATGGTATGGTCTATTTTATTGATTTTATATTTAATTTTGTTTGTTTTATAATATAATCTATATATCTATTGCACTTCCTCTCTATATCCTAAACATGTAATAAATTTAAGAAAATATATTAACAATTATTGTACGTATCTACATCAATAATTAAAACCCACAACAAACACAGTATTCTATCACCATTAAATACAATATTAATAAAAAATACTTATAATATTTTAGTAGTAGTAGTTGCCGTGTAGTGTCGGCTTAAAATAACATTACCCCTTTCTATCCGTGGGTGATCGTAAGAGGCGACTAAGGGTATAGGGGCTTTTTAATTGGTATTTGGGCGATGTGGTTGGAGACCCGTCACCAAAAACATTAATTATTACCATATTTTCGCCCAATCTCAGCTCAACTCAACTTCCAAAAGTGGCTGAGGAATTTATAATTCCTTAGCTCTGGCTACCCTTTCTAGGGAAATATAGCCGTGAGTATATGACTATGTCTATTTTCCTCAATCAACTTCCAAAAGTGGCTGAGGAATTTCTCATTCCAAAGCTCTGGCTACCCCGTTAAGGGATTTATAGCCGTGAGTATATGTATGTATGTACTATAAAATTGGATCAAAAAATTTACTTACCATTAGTAGCGTATTCGATTTTTACGTCGCCGACAATAGCATTGGTAACAACACTAAAATACTAAAAGGTCATTGACGTTTCATTGTTTACAAAGTTATTTTTTCTGATTGGTACAGACTATACATACATATATGTATGTTATATATATTGTATATATAACATATTATATTGTATTTCTATTACCATGAAATACAATATTAATAAAATAATACCCATAACATTCCAGGTCAGTATGCGGCGGGTCCCAAGGCAGTGGGTCTCTGTTAGAAAGATCTATAACTCCTCTCAGTTTGGGCAGCATGAGCTCTCTACACGACGTATTTAAGGTAACTATAAAACGAAGACACGAAGAAAACATAGAATTACTGTTAGTTGTTGAAGTGCACTACAATGGAACGATGTTCTCTTTAACACAAGTGTATTCAGACTCCTCTCTATATGAGACGACGCAGCGTCACTCTCTAATACAAAAGTACCCGACATTTGTACATACATATACTCACGGCTGTAAATCCTTAGAAGGGGTAGCCAGGGCTAAGAAATTAGAAATTACTCAGCCACTTTTGGAAATGTGAGTGGGGAAAAGATGGTAAAAATAAAGGTTGTTGGTGATGTGTCTCCAACCACATCGCCCAAAAACCCCTTAAAAGCCCCAATACCGTTAGTCGCCTCTTACTTACACCCATCGGAAGAAATGGGGTAGTAGTACACGTCAAACACATTTGTGCATTATTATAAACCCTAACAATTACATTTATTTGGAACAAACGAACAAAAATCATAATTAAGATTATAAATAGGAAACACTACTAAAAAGTGTAAAAGAAACAAAGGATAGAAGAATTTCGCGCTGGCAGCCAATTGACACGGTAGCTCAATTGGCAGAGCGTCGGGGCGTATTCCCGAGGTCGCGGGTTCGATTCCCGCCTGTGTCGAATTTTTTCTTTCGTTTATTTATCCTTTATGTATTAGTTATAATTAAGAAGTTTTACGTCCGTCTTTCCAAAAGTGTCCTAAAAATATCTAATTCTGAACCTTTACATACATACATACATATACTCACGGCTATAAATCCCTAGAAGGGGTAGCCAGAGCTAAGGAATCATAAATTCCTCAGCCACTTTTGGAAGTTGTAAACTTTTACCTTTTTTATAATTTGTAGTAAATATGTACGTACAGCTCATGACATCAGTTTCCTCACCATGACCAACCCTGACAAAATACATGTACAGATATACATACATACATATACTCACGGCTATAAATCCCTTAACGAAGTACCCAGAGCTTTGTATGATAAATTCCTCAGCCACTTTTGGAAGTTGATTGGGGAAAAGATGGTAATAATAAATGTTTTTGGTGACGGGTCTCCAACCGCATCGCCCAAAAATCACTTATAAAACCCCTATACCCTTAGTCGTCTCTTACGACCATCCACGGATATAAATGGGGTAGTGTTATTCTAAGCTGACACTACACGACAATATGTACAGATATATTAACGACTTGATCTTTTTCAAGGTGGGGACAGATCTGAGTGAGATGTTGCATTCCGAAGACAGCAGTTGCGGCGCCTCACCGCCTCACCCGCCTCACCCGCCTCACTCGCTGGATCCCAATATCTGATTGTGAGTATCTATAATTTATTATTTATTGCAACAAAATAATACAAAAAATAATTTTACATTATAATTTAAATTGTAGTAGTAAGAAAGTTTTTCTACTTGCTTATATAACTACAATTTTATTTTTCTATAAATCTTAACTACCTGTATTAATGAATAAATAAAATAGTAGAATATATTTCTTATTATTGGTTTTTGGCAAATCCTATGTGGCTATGTAGCTATCCACAGATAGTGTTATAAAATAAATGTATCAGTTAGATTGAAGTGTAGCTTGATTAAATTGCTGTGTAGTGTCGGCTTAGAATAACACTACCCCATTTCTTCCGGTGGGCGATCGTAAGAGGCGACTACGGGTATTGGGGTTTTTAAGGGATTTTTGGCCAATGCTGTTAGAGACCCATTACCAAAAACCTTTATTCTACTATCTTTTCCCCACTCAACTTCCAAAAGTGGCTGAGGAATTTTCTAATTCCTTAGCTCTGGCTACCCCTTCAAGGGATTCGTATCGTAGCCGTGAGTATATGTATGTATGTTAGATTAAAGTTAAAAAAAACATTTTTGTACTAATATATTAATTACTAAATGAGTGTTTTTTCTTCCAGCAAGGAAAGGAAATGTTAGCGGGTAGGCAGAGACTATGTACTCGCGCGATGGAGGCTTTATATAATTTGAATGACGCTAGTTGCGGGAACACTTTTACTATTATATTTGTTGGTATTTTATTGATCTGAGTTGGTTTACATATTTTGTACGTATTGGTTTTTATTATGTACATTGAGTTCTATGGTATTATGAAATTCACTGTTTTTGTACGATTTGGAAAAACCAAAGGCAAGATTAGAAATAATTTTTTTTTTATATATGTTGTGTATAATGTGTAAAAGTGTTCCACCCATTTTTATTTCTCACGTGACTTTTCTGTCAATTAACGAATAAATGAGACGTATTAATAAATATGACAATACTTTGTGTATATAAATATTGGAATGTCGTTTATTTGTATGTGAACCTAGGACCACGTGACTCGGTCACGTGACGAACCGACTATAGAAAGATTTCTCACAATTATATGTCTACCGGATTGGTTTCCTATATAAACTGTCCGGCTTTAGACATAATTAATAAAAATAAGGTAAAGTTAAGCGTTTTGTATGAAAACTGAATTTTCTAGAGTTTTTTCATGAGCTCATTAAATGAAAAATTGTAACATTGACTATTTTGCGTTCCATATATTTTATAAATAAAAACAAGCAAAAATAAATAAACCAACGCCATTAGTTCCCATTAGGGTAGGCAGTGACAATCAATTCATTTTTATATCTTTCTAACATCTTTCACACTAGATTATCACATTCGTTATCAGTGTACCACACTATTTCTCATTTCATTAAAAATGTTACATTGACTATAATTTCGAAGAATCTCGTCTCTATATCAATTCTACTTTTGTACTTTTTCAGCAAGTTATAATGAAAACTTTCTGTAAAATATATGGAATGTAAAATACTCAAAAATACCTAAATAATCAAATTGTCACAAAGTAACTCTATAATAAACGATGATTATTCAACAATTAATAGGTTAATATAAAACGTCCTACATATATGATATTAATTATTAAGTTAAGATCTATGGAAAGTGGTTATATTTTAATACCAAATAGCTTTTGCTTTGCTTAAACATGAAAAAGTATAATTTTTCATAATTGAACATAATATTATTAGGTCTTCCGTGTAATTTTAGTAAAATATGTATGGTCTACCATTAAATTAGCTTTTTGTGAACTATTGATTAAAAATAACCACTTTCTTACAACTACTCCTACTACATAAACTATTTAGAAGAATGCAATTATATCCCTTACAATAGATAAGTTGGATACATCCCTCGTATATGATACACAGATATGTATAAATATTGCTAAGAATATTATTCTCAAACTTAGTTTTAAGTGAATTTTGTTTGTAAGATTTTTAACACACCATGTTATAGTAATTGTAATTTAGGTCGACTACACGGCGACGCGGCTAGACGCCAGCGTTTAAATAAACGTTCAGAAATAATCTGCGTTTTGGTCGTGAATAGACCGTTTTTGTATTCTCGCTTAATTGAAATTTAATAACGAATATTAGAATCTCAATAAGATAAATAATGTGATTACATATTTTGTAATTTAATTATTTTCGTCTAGTATTTAATTATTTGGTTTAATTTTATTTAACAATCTAGTCTTTTTCGTTTATACATTTTAGTATTTAAACCAATAAACCTTTCAATTGTGTTAATATTTTTCTCTTGTTCGAGATTTTAGTAAAATGAGATTTTTAGCTTAAAGGATTATTAATAGGACATTATTATATTATAGCACATTTAAGTTTTCAATTTTATGAAATTGTAGCAAATTACTTTAATACGTTCTGTATATTTCTTGAATTTGTCAA
Organism: Bedellia somnulentella; assembly: GCA_963576735.1. Classification (NCBI taxonomy): domain Eukaryota; kingdom Metazoa; phylum Arthropoda; class Insecta; order Lepidoptera; family Bedelliidae; genus Bedellia; species Bedellia somnulentella. The sequence goes on from OY755196.1 coordinate 294,031, forward strand.
TTCTCGCATTTTGATAACGACATTATTATAAGTGACATTTCAATATAAACAATTGCTCGTTTTGAAATTTAACAATGAAATAAATATGGTTTTCGTTTTTACATTCCATAATGGATTGGCATCAAAAACCTACGGCCTATTTGCTAGACACTTGTCTCCATAAGTTTTCTAACGGTGTTTAAATAACAAAAAAATAAGGTACTTATTGGATAGAATTTTATATACAAGGTTTTTGAGGTCAAAATAAAATGATAAACGATTTGTATGAAATTCAAAATTAACGCAATCATAATATTTTAAACGATTTGTTTGTATTTCCACACACAATAACCAAACCCAGCAATGAACAAATATTAGCACTGCTTTAAACATATAATATTGAAGATCTTTTCCTTGTATTCCCAAAGATCTGTTTTATGTAACGCTTTTTCTACTACATACATTGTAAGACTTGAAGAACTGATGTTTAAATACTTATGTGTATTCTAAAATAATAATTCACTTTTTATTAAGATGTCTGAGTGCAAGTTTCAAACTATAACTTACAAAAACCCAATTATTCAAATAATAAAGCATATAAAAAGCTACGGAAATATGCACTAGAGGCTCTGATTAATATTATTATCTCAAAATTCAGTCTGGTATAATAGCGTTTTTAAAACGCGTGTTTTAAACGTCGCGATATGAAACTGCCTTATTGTTCGAGACTGGTAGCATAACGTTAAGAATTTTCTCAAAAAACCTTTCAATATTATCTCATACTTTGAATTCCATGTTTTATATTGACTTATTTCTATATGTACTTATTTCTCGTGTTTTCACAAAATTTCAAGAACAAAAGGACCAGTTATTATACTACTTCTTTATGAAGAATCTTTAAATCTCTATGGTGTTAGATTTTGTAAGTTAATTTAAAATTGATATAATTTTGAGATCAGATTGAGTTTTGAGATAATATTTTGTAATCAAATTGCACTCCATCTTAGGTTTTGTATTTTACAACAAAATTTGTTTCAATGAAAAAGCCGTTGCTTTCATATAGACATTATTAAAATTGATGTGTTTGTTTTATTTTATTTCCCTTAGATTTGCTTCAAGGTGTCCTACATATACAAGAAATTTAACAATTAATACATATAATTTATACTAACGGTTATGAATTCCTAAAAAGGGTAGCCAGAGCTTCAGAATCAGAGAATTCTTCAGCCACTTTTGGAAATTAAGTACGGAAAAATATATATATATACCCACGCTATTATTTCCCATTGGAGGGTCCCAGAGACTATCGACCGCCATTTAGTAGGACCCTGGCAAACTCTCTAGCTACATTTATATACATCAATCTTTTCGTACATGCTCTTCTATTAAGGAATTATTGGGCGATGCGGTCTTTTCCCCACTCAACTTTCCAAAAGTGGCTGAGGTATTTCTTATTTCTCAGCTCTGGCTACCCCTTCTAGGGATTTATAGCCGTGAGTATATGTATGTATGTATGTTAGGAGATGTAATTTTATAAGTATGGAATGTGGCAGAATGCGGGGATTGTGATTAATGGTAAGAAAACGGACCAGGTAAACAAGTTTGTTTACTAGGGATAGAGGTGTTAGGATATAGGAAAATTACCAGACTGTATGAAATTAAGCAGGGTCATCCCACTCAATAAATCAGGAGATAGCCAGGACTACCAATTATAGGTACAGTCGCCATCAGATATATCGGAGCGGCCGAGGTACTCAAATAATTCTGAGCAACAATAAATTTCAATAAATTCTTTACGGTAAATAAGATCAATAAGATCTGAACACCCAATTCACCACAAATATATGAGCAGTAGTTTTTCAATTAAATCTGAACACACAACGAGACAATAATATCTGAAAGCACAACTCTTCAAAGTTATCTGCTCAGACAGGGTGATCATAAATATCTGAACATTTAGGGAATATATACCTTAAAGCATTAGGTATACAGTATAAATTCTTAAATGTAATCGTACAGATGTAATGAATTTTCCTTTTACAAAATTAGTAGGTATACAAAATATAAATCTGCGAAAAGTAACTTTACAGTCTTGTTACAAGAGACTCATTTGAATAAAATATTTGGCAATTCACAAAAATGGTACACATATCTGTCACTGCATGTATTTATCAAATATTCACAGATTTATTATGCTATACTTACGTATATAGATGGGCAATACAAAGATGATAGGAGAAACCAAAATAAGTACAACGGTGTGCGTAAATGAGTGTATGTGCGTGATATTAGTATAGCGGATTCCATATTAGACCTATTAAAATTGATAAAAATTTACGTATTTGTTATTGTAATTTAATTGTAATAAAATGATGAAAGAAGATATTATTTATCATATATTTGCATTGAAAACTTTGAGATCTTTAATAAAACATATACGACCGATTTTTGAATTGAGTATTTCAGCTGAGAACAACTTAAGTATCGTTCTCTCGCATTGAAATCTTAACAACTGAATGAGACAAAACGATACTTAAGTTGTTCTCAGCTTGAATACTCAATTCGGATTCGGGCGATAGACTGGTCATTATTACAGTCTTAATTTGGACATAAATGGGTAAAAAATTTATGTTTGCCAAATAATATGTTTCTGTGATGTTAAATATTAATAACTTTATCAAAAAATCACCAAAGCTAAGACTTAAATACCAGAATTAACGAAAATAAGTCAATTATTTTCTTTTATGTTTTATGCCAAAACCGTTGTAGGCTGTTATCGTGTCCGTGAGAAGTCCTGCCATTTTTGACGTTAATGCTATGACGTTTGTCACTTACTGCCAATCTATGTGCTTCTATATCTTTGGTAATATTTAAGCTGCCAAATTAAAATAGGTATGAATGCTTTGCAATATTTCATCCACTAATGTGTCAGTCAATATGGCCTAGCGGTTTAGTAATTAGAAATCATACATATAATTCGTTGCGTCAGGGTTCAAATCCTCCTTTGTGTCTATTTTTTGTATTTTATTAAGAATTCATGTTCTTTTTTTTATTTTTATTTATTAACCATTAGATTGATTGTCTTCATTTAATAATAATCCATATGAATAGGAATAATACGTTAGAGAAAACTGCAGGAAAAAGTATAATTTTGTAAAAACTAGTTTATTCTTTTATTTTAATAAAGCTGCATTAATATTTATGCTACCCTGGTACTTACGATGTAAAAAAATTGGATACAATGTTTCAAAAATTCTAAGTTATTTTTACCTCTTGATGTTTTTGTACCGGCGAAAATTATATAGCTACAAACCCATTCAAAAAATAGGTTGGTTAGTCGGGAACGATTTAGTACTTTTTTCTAATAATATATTAACCGTACAACTAGTTGTACCTCTCAGCAGAAAACTCTTTTTAGTTTTGACATTGATAAAACCAAATGTTGGTTGTGTAAAAAATTATTTCAGCGTAGTTAGTTAAAGAATTTTAAACTGTATGCCTAGTGCTTTAAGGTATATATTCCCTAAATGTTTAGATATTTATGATCACCCTGTCTGAGCAGATAACTTTGACGAGTTGTGCTTTCAGATATTATTGTCTCGTTGTGTGTTCAGATTTAATTGAAAACCCACTGCTCATATATTTGTGGCAAATTGGGTGTTCAGATCTTATTGATCTTATTTACCGTAAAGAACTTATTGAAATTTATTGTTGCTCAGAAATATTTGAGTACCTCGGCCGCTCCGATATATCTGATGGCGACTGTACATACATATACTCACGGCTATAAATCCCTTAACGGGGTAGCCAGAGCTTTGGAATGAAAAATTCCTCAGCCACTTTTGGAAGTTGATTGGGAAAAGATGGTTATAATAAATGTTTTTGGTGACGAGTCTCCAACCACATCGCCTAAAAATCACTTAAAAAGCCCCCTATACCCTTAGTCGCCTCTTACGATCACACACGGGTAGAAATGGGGTAGTGTTATTCTAAGCCGACACTACACGGCAAATTATAGGTCTTAGAATATATCTATTTTATCACTTCTCAGTTAAGAAAAATAGTCAAACCAAATGCTTTTCTAATTTAACAAAGATGATATATTCCATGAGGAGCAATATGGTTTTACTAAAGGTAGGTCTACTGTAGATGCAGGAGTGACACTAATGAAATTTTTAATTAATGGGGAAACTCCCGGGATGCGTTAGGTTTATTTTGTGATATCACAAGATCGTGTAAAAAAGGAAATAGCGTTGATTTAACTTCAACATTAAGGTTTTGACGAGCAAGCTCTGAAATTAATGGCATTATCTATCTATACTTATAATAAATCTGTAGAGAGGTCAATTCTGTACATTAAATATATTTTCAAAATAACTATCAGGGGGTGATTAGTGATCGATACTGATGCCAAAAATGCAATCAGTAAAATTTTTGTCTGTCTGTCTGTCTGTCGGTTTGTATGTTCCTTATGGAAACAAAAACTACTCGACGGATTTTAACGAAACTTGGTAGAATTATTCTTCATACTCCTGGGCAGGTTATAGTGTACTTTTCAGCAAAGTAGTGAAGGGGAATTTTGGGAAAATTTGGGAAAACGGGGGATGTTACTCCATTTTTTAAGCTTCCGTCGCGTGTGCAGCCTTAGTGGTTATAGTTACATAGAAATCGTGTATGATGGAAATATTGTTCATTAAATTTTCTAAAAAATATCCTTCTGCAGCAAATGTCTATCTTTTATGGTTGACTCATAATAACACGTGTAATTCCTGATAGCTTAGGAGTTCGGAGCATTCTGATTATATTTGTTTACTCTTACGTTTATAGTTCTCTCATTCATCTCTTTTTTAAAAAGTTTACATTATTACCTATTCAATAAAAAAAGAATCATAGAAATCGGTGTAGAATAACCAAACTTATACATGAAATAAGCTATCGCGCCCTGTCGTTTGTAACTTACTGAACCGTTCACTAAAGCGCTTTCACAATCACAAAGCTACACTATTCAGGAATGCTATAAATTGCACTAAATTTCACAAGGGTTGAGCCGTGATTGAAGAAACCTCAGATATTTTTAAAACTACGCTACCCGTGCAAAGCTGGGCCCGATCCACTAGTACCTTAATAAAAGGACTTTAAATGTTGATGAGCAATGAATAGCCTAATAGCCTAATGACCTGTCAATCGGTGTCTGAAAAGGCCCGAATGGCTGTGCATAATGCTGTTCTTATTCCTACGCTTATGTATGGCAGTGAATGTTGGGTGTGGCAGAAGAAGTATGAGAGCAGAGTGAATGCAATAGAGATGAGGTCCCTCAGAAAAAAATGTTATGTTAGATTATGTGACCGAGTGAGAAATAGTGTTATTCGTGAAAAGTGTGGTGTGAAAGATGATATTGTAAGAAAGATAGAAAAAGGAATGTTGAGATGGTTTAGGCAGATAGAGAGGATGGATGATAGAAAATTGGTAAATGGGATCTATAGAGCTAGTGTGGATGGTAATGTTAGTAGAGGACGACCACGGAGAACACACTTGGACCAAATTGAGAGTGTGCTCAAAAAGGCTGGCGTCCGAAGTATGAAGAATAAAAGAGCATGTATGAAAAGATTGATGGATGTAAACGAAGCTAGAGAGGTTTGTCAGGATCGTACGAACTGCCTACCCCAATGGGAACAAATGGTGTGAGTATATGTAATTATAAAAGCAAATTACTTAAAGGCTTATTTGATAAAATAATGGTTGTATGATAAATATCTTTTGGGATTAGGGAAAGGATTGTAAATAAAGGTTGTTGGTGGTGGGCCTCCAACCGCATCGCCCAACAATCACTAAATAGGCTTAAGCCTTGAGCCGCCTCTTATAACACCCGCGGGAATGAATGGGTGTATGCTATCCTGAGTCACTACACATCACATTCAAAAATAAATGAAGCTGTTTCTTTATTTATTTATTCTTATCTTCTTTTTCCTCGTGTTATCTTTTCTTAACTCTTATTTACTGTGTAGTGTTGGCTAAGAATAACACTACCCCATTTCTTACCAACAACCTTTATTTTGCCATCTTTTCCCCATTCAACTTTCCAAAAGTGGCTGAGGAACTTCTAGTTCCTTAGCTCTAGCTACCCTTTCTAGGGATTTATAGCCGTGAGTATAAGTATGTATGTTATTTGGTTATTATGAAAGGGAATTGGCCTCGGTGCCATGATATAACATGTGGTGTCAAGATATGACGCTGCTCGTCCGTAGTTGGGCCTACACCAATGTACTGACATACATATACTCACGGCTATAAATCCCTTAAAGCGTTAGCCAGAACTGCAGAATCAGAAAATTATTAAGCCACTTTTGGAAGTTACGTGAGGAATAGATTGTAAGATAAATGTTTTGGGTGATATGTCTTCAACCGCATCGCCCAAAAATCACTATAAAAAGGCCCGATACCCTTACTCCCCTCTTGGGAAGAAATGGGGTAATGCTTTTTTAAGCAGACACTACACAGCGGTCTACTTCTACTATACACCAATGTGTCTTTAATTCATTGGGATGTGCATTTATCGACGTTGTAAACGGTGAGGAAACTCAAATGGCAAATGATGTTAATCAATATTGCGCAAGTGAAAATTAAAAAAAAATATATATGTGGTAACAGTACTATGACATGTCTTTAAAAATTTACTTGATTGTGTGATTACGCAGCAAATCGTTTGGCCTACGATTTGTTCGATAAACCCGGATTTTACTAATAGATTTAATTTAAGTATAGTAGTTAAGTTTTATTAAATAGATAAACAAGTTCTTAAAGATATAAAATTAAATTTTATTTGATATTCCACTCTAATTGATATTATAGTACTTAAGTGAATAGATTAATGGATAATAATTTCTTTAAAAAAAATATGTTATTTATAAATATTTTTTTATTTGCAAAGGGGGAAGGTGTGGTGTGGTGTGAGTGCATCTTGTCCCCCTCTTGCCATTATATATTGTATGTTAGTCATAAGTATTGAAGCAGTAATAAACATATATTCAACCAGTAATCACGTCTCTTTATTCATACATTGCAGAGTCGTAAATTAATCATTAAAAGTCTACTCAAAGCTAACATTTTTAAGCTTAATGTTTTTTGACATGAATTCCTCATGTGAGGATTATTACTCATTAGAATTAGTTAAAATTCGGAGGTAGGAAACGCAAACACTACTTGAACGTGTAAAAAAGAAACAAAGGATAGAGAAATTTCGCGCTGGATGCCAACTGACACTGTAGCTCAGTTGGCAGAGCGACGGGGGCGTATACCCGAAGGTCGCGGGTTCGAACCCCGCCAGTGTCGAAATTTTTCTTTCCTTTAATAACATCTTTTATTTTTAAGCTTATTGCAACACTATTCTGGTTCAAGTTAAGGTTTTACTTTCTAATTAAACATACATACTCACATTATAATCACTTTCACATTTCCATATGTATGTATACGTATCGCACCTCCGTTCAAATAGTGTCAAATCTTTAAAAAAAATGCTTTTATTTTATCATTACGTTTGCCAAACATCAAAATGTTATCTCAAAAGTGGCATATTTATAGCTTCAATAAACGTGGGTACCCTTTCTGGACACTAGATGGCGCTGCCATGTGAGTTCAGAAGTATTGGTACCTCTGCCAACACCTTCGGGGATAAACGGCGTGAACGTTTATGTTATGTTATGTTTATAAAAATATAATTTTTAGCTTTCGTAATAAGTTGATCCTAAGACACAACAAATCATATTAAAAAATTTATGAAGCTGTTTCTTATCTTCTTTTTCCTCGTGTTATCTTTTCTTAACTCTTATTTGCTGTGTAGTGTCGGCTTAGAATAGCACTACCCCATTTCTTCCGGTGGGTGTACGTAAGAGGCGACTAACGGTATTGGGGCTTTTAAGGAAATTTTGGGCGATGCGGTTGGAGACCCATCACCAACATACTTTATTTCACCATCTTTTCCCCACTCAACTTTCCAAAAGTGGCTGAAGAATTTTTAATTCCTAAGCTCTGGCTACTCCTTCTAGGCCGTGAGTATATGTATGTATGTATGTAATAAGTGCAGAGAGGTAAAATAAAAAGAAGGTGTAAATTTCGAATGCAATTTTCTCAGCAATTTGGTTTTTTGAGTTGTGACGCTATTTGAGCGGAGGTGCGATATTCTCACATCAATAAATCCGCAATAAGTGGAACCTGAGCTTCAGAATAAGGATTTATTCAGCCGAAGGATCGTAAACTAAGGGAGTCTCCAACCGCATCACCTACAATCACATAACGCCAGAAATAACCACTTCAAGTATTTGTAAAATATATTCATACAATATACTCAACCCAAAAGTTCACGTCACGCCGTATATCCCTCTAGGCAGGCCAATACATTCACACATTCAAGAAATAGGTCATAAATAAAACAAAGTAATTTTACCCATTTTTATATTTCACTAAAGTAACAATACTTTGCAACGTACATAAAAATGCAATAGATATAATTAAATACATTGTTGACCCTAACTCTGGAATCGCGCGACTTCCACACAAACCAAGCAAATAATTACGTAGACAAGTACAAATTGTGATATATTAAAAATGCCGGCTCACACCAAAACAGACATATAAATACAAATTTTCATGATGCACGGAACGTGTTAATAGATAAAGGCACAAAAATTCCATCACAAGAAAACCACAAACGAAATCTTGTCAGTTAAGCCGCCATTTTGTTGCATTGCTTTTACAACCGCCATTTTGAATTGAAACTGACATCTGTCACTTTCAATATTGACAATCAATCCGTCAAACCGCGAGAGTATCTCAACAGTACTCAGATCATAAAGTTTCCGAGGAACCAGCAATATTTGGAGAACGGTCGATTATAAAAGGGATGCAGTAATAAGTAGTAGTTATGTGCGCGCGTTTTACGTTTGGTTGAATTACTTAAGTTTGAGGATGACAGATTTGAGCTTGTCGGGGTTGGCTCCGGAGAATTCCTCCAGTTTCTTGTTGGATTTGACGAACACGAAGGTCGGCATCGAGTTGATGTTGTATTCCGCCGCTATGTCCTCGCACTCGTCTACGTCCACCTGGAAACAATAATACAAATATGTAATTAATATTACAAATGTGAAAGTTTAGAAGACAAAATGAACAAAACATGACTTTAGAAATGACACATTGGTCCCGACTCGGGGTTTGAACCCACGCCTCTCTACATAATCGACGGGTGTTCTACCCAATAAGCTATCACGCGTGTCACAAAAAAAATATTTACAATAAAACAGTTCTACTGAAGCAAGAGTACAATGGGAGTCTTATCACTAAAAGCAACAACCCTTGGATGGTAAGGTCAATACATTATAATCATGTTATGTGATGTCCAACTTATTGGTATAAGACATATATTTTTTCAAAGTCAAAAGTCAAAAAGTTTATTCTTCAAAATTAAGTTAAAAACTAACATTTTTTGAACGTCAAATGTTTTTAAATTTATCATTAGTCCGTTGCTTCGGAAGGTGTTCGTAAAGAGAAGAAGCAACAAAGAAACTCTTTACATTCACATTTTTTCATTTTTTCAAAACATGGTTTGTACAATTTCAGTTTATTAACATGTTTTTACTTTATAAAAGATTTTCTATGCGACAAAACCAAACGCTTGTTTGACATAATAAAAATAAATTGTCTATCACAAAAAACCAATCACATAACGTGAGAAGAAAAATCCTCACCAGACAATTATAACTGGGAATAACGAGGGAAGATTTATAGCTTTACGGACACGGTCATGTGCGCGTTGGGTCCTTGTCGTTTAAAAAATCTTGAACACTGTAGTAAGATTTCTTTAAAAGCATTGCTTTAATTGCCTTTTTAAAAGATGCCACAGGCAATTCCAACATGTCAGAATGAAGTTTGTTGAACATTTGGAGGGATAGTCCCATAAAGGAGTTACTTACTTTATTAAGTCTCCACTTCGGTACGTTAAGTTTGTCCTTATTTCGAGTGTTAACAGTATGCCTATCACTAACTTTACTAAATTCGCATATATTCTTTTTAGCATACATTAAATTCTCAAATATGTATTGGCAAGGGACAGTTAAAATGCCAATATCTTTAAATTTTTCGCGCAACGAATACCTCGACCTCAACATGTAAATAGATCGGATAGCTCGCTTTTGTAAGACGAAAACTTTATGAACATCAGCCGCTTTACCCCATAATAAAATACCGTACGACATAATACTATGAAAATAACTGAAATACACAATGCGAGCTGTTTCTACGTCTGCTATTTCTCTAATCTTACGCACGGCATACGCTGCTGAGCTCAGCCTTTTAGAAAGTGTTAGTATATGGGGTCCCCATTGCAACTTAGAATCGATTATTATCCCTAGGAATTTTGTCTCTTTCACTAATTCTACTTTTTCACTATCAATAACAATATTGTTTTCAACTTGCCTAACATTCGGTAAAGTAAATTTAATACATTTAGTTTTTTTGGCATTTAGAACCAGGTTATTTACAGTAAACCAATGCAATACCAGTGAGATAGCTTTATTTACGTCGTCAAGAGATGTAGAGGATCTCGCTACATTAAATATTAAAGATGTGTCATCTGCAAACATAACTATCTCAGAATGCTTTTGTACCATAAATGGTAAATCATTAATGTAAATCAGAAACAGTAATGGGCCAAGTATAGAACCTTGAGGAACGCCCATTTCTATTTCCGATCCTTCCGACGTGGTTCCATTAATATCAACCTTTAAAGTTCTTTTATTAAGATATGATGCCATCAATTTCAGTGCTTGCTCGTCAAAACCGTAATATTTAAGTTTAATCAATCAACTATCTCTTTTTTTACACAATCAAAAGCTTTTGTGAGGTCACAGAATATACCTAACGCATCCCGGGAGTTTTCCCATGAATTAAAAATATGTTTCATTAGTGACACTCCTGCATCTACAGTAGACCTACCTTTGGTGAAACCATATTGCTCGTCATGGAATATATTATGTTTGTTGAAATAAGAAAGCATTTGGTTGGACATGATTTTCTCAAAAACTTTACTGAGAACTGGTAAAATAGAAATAGGCCTATAATTGGTAAAGTCCTGACTATCTCCTGATTTATGGAGTGGGATGAGCCTACTTAACTTCATGCAGTCTGGAAATTCTCCTATATCTATACATTTATTAAAAAGTATCGTTAAATGTGGAGCGATTATATTTATTATTCTGTTTATGACGAAAACTGACATTCCGGTTATGTCTTCGGTTTTTTTAAGACTAATAGTTTTAAAATTTTTAATTATATCATTACTGTCAACATACATGAAAGAAAACTGTGCTGTTGTTTTGGTAACATTTCGTTCCAACAACTCAAGAGCTTTTTGGGGACATGAATTTAATTTCTCTGTTGTCTGAGTAGGGGTATTAATAAAATGATTTTCAAAAATGTCAGCAATTTGTGATCTTGACTGTATCAGTTCATTATCTAATAATAAATTGAGATCATGTGGGGACTTTAGTTTTCCAGTTTCACTGTTAATTATTTTCCAGACAGTCTTACTCTTGTTAGAAGAATTTTATGTTTTATGCATCTAGATTTAGCTTCACCACAAACTTTTTTGAAAATTTTTGAATAATTTCTGACATAAATAATAAAATCTTGGTTGAAGTTATAGGACTTTTCTCTATAAATGTTATATAGGTGATCTCTACTTATTCTAATTCCAGTGGTGGCCCATTCAGCAAAAGAGCATTTTGTATTACACAGTAAAGTAGTTTTAAAGATTTTGTTAAATTCTGTTTTCAGCCCATTGATGAAAGAAAGACAATTCTCTAATGATTCACTGCTTCTCATTGGGGGGCTGATGCTAGACCTAATATTATTTTCAAATAAGCGAAGTTTTTTTTCAGTTATCTGTCTACATACTATTGACTTTTTCTTTTCAATGGTAAATTCTAAATTTATAAATTGACCCTTGTGGTCTGAGGTAATGCAATCAAAAAGGAAGTGACCGGAGTAATCACAATTGCAATAAATATTATCTAAACATGTTGCAGAGGTCGAGGTAATTCGGGTTGGCTCATTAAATACATTTAGAAGATTAAATGATTGAAAAAATGTTAATATTCTCTCCTTTACTAGACCCTCACCCAACAAGTCAACATTGAAATCCCCACAAACTACAATTTCTCTGGAGCTGCGGGAAGCCATCCCCAAAGCATCTTCCATCACTGCTTCAAAGATGTCATAGTTACCTTTGGGTGGGCGATATACACACAAAATTATGTACTTGTTCAATTCAATGCATGAGATTTCTACATGTTGTTCAACAGAGAGTCTACAGATGTCTTTTCTTTCTTTAAATTTAATGTCTACATATAATAGTATCATACTACCCCCACACATTATGGACTCTCTGTTAAAACAACTGCCCACTGTGTAATTCTTTAAACTAAACTTCATTTGTTCGGCTTTTAACCAGTGTTCTGTTAAACAAAGTATTTTGGCATTGTACTTATTAATGAATAATTCTAATTCTAATAATTTGCAGGAAAGGCTCTGTATGTTCTGATGAACAAGAGAAATGTATGCCTTTTCCTTTGTCTTACTACCTAGTTTAAAGCTAAATTTGCAGATAAATTAGTACATGTACTAATAACTGCATCCAAGTCAGTTGAAATAGTTATGTTATTCAAATTAATAACATTGTTGTAAATAATATTACTAGCTAGTAACATAGCTAGACGTTTTTTAGAATGTTCAGGTACTTTCAAGGTACTTTTAGTCAAAAATGGTTTCTTAATATAGTTATTTATATTAAAATTAACAATTTTTTGCCTATATCCCAAGGTCAAATTATATATAAATATATAGTATTAACCTTATAGCTAAGATGCTTGGAATATAGGAAGTCACTTATAATTATTTTTCTGACATTTAAATTAACCAACTTGTCAAATGATTTCTTCAAGTCACTTGGTTTAACCATGTTACTTGAACCAATTAAAATAACTAAAGTAGTGTTGGAGTCATATTGTGCTTTTAAAACAGAATTTATTATTTGTGAGTAACTTGCTCCGGGCATACAAGTATTTAAGATACATTGGTCTAATTCTTTGTTTAAATGATGGCCAATGTTAACACCAAGAGAATCGGAGAAGACTAAAGTCCTCTGAGTCGACACACCTCTATTGTAAGCAAAAGTGGGCTGAACCATATTATTTCTATTTTCAGGGGATACACATCATTTATGACAGTACTTACGCTTTCACACTTATTGCAAAACCCAGAAAGTGTTTCTACTGTTTTGATATTTTCATTACCTAATTATATTCATTATATAATTTCTTAAATGTAATTAAATTTTAATGTACAAAATACAAAGAGGTTTAACGCAGATTACGAGAATTAGAAGGACCCAGCTACTTTTGTTGAGGAATTCGGTATGAAAAGTTTTACTAAAGTGATGCTGATTACAAAACCATTTCGAGATATTATGGTTATAAACAATATTTTCTTGAAATTATATCAATTGAAGCTAAGATGACTGTTATTTTATCAAAAAACTGTAACAGTGTTTGACCTTCAATGTTGTTTCAAAGACATACGGATTTGCAGTTTATTAATAAAATATCGAATATCATAGGTTTGTTTAGTATAATATCGTAATAATTTCATTTGACATCACAAATTCGTGATATGATTTGCAATCAGCAACATTTTTATAAAACATTTCGCGTCATTTGCATGACGCTACGAGATTTTTTTGATCGATGACGTCATTAAGTACAAAAGATGAACAATCTTTGAAAAATCATAACTTTACAATTACTCATTTTAAATGGAAAATATTCAAATTAGTCTTTTATTTTCGTGTTTACTATCGAATAAAAATATTTAATAAATACAAAAAAAAACTTTGCGTACCGAAACTTCGCCTTTTTGGAATTAATAGCCGTGAGTATAAGTAAGGTTAGATCTTAGAACCGTCATAGCTCAGTGGGTAGAACACCGCTTGTCGTGCAGAAGATGAGCGTTCAAATCCCGGGTCGGGCCAACGCCAATAATTTTCTTTTAAAGATATGCGGTTAATTTATCATGGTTGTTAACGGTGAGGAAAAACATCGTGAGGAAACCCAATTTGCCGAGTTATACTAAGTCGTATTAGTACAAAACGGCAATAGGCCCGCCACCTATCACGTGAGTACACTGTTCAAGCAAAACGTAAGAAATTTGATGACAATGTCACGTGATGTTCATGTGTATTAGTACCTCTGCCTACCTCTTCAACGATATACGGCGTGAACGTTTGAGTTAGTTAGATCTTGACTACACTCAACTTAGAAAAAGGAAAAATACATAAGTTCTAGCTACCTCTTTTTCAGATTTTTGTATACATACACAGCTGTGTAGTGTCGGCTTAGAATAGCACTACCCCATTTCTTCCGGTGGGTGTACGTAAGAGGCGACTAACGGTATTGGGGCTTTTTAAGGGATTTTTGGGCGATGCGGTTGGAGACCCATCACCAACAACCTTTATTCTACCATCTTTTCCCCACTCAACTTCCAAAAGTGGCTGAGAAATCTCTTATTTCTCAGCTCTGGCTACCCCTTTTAGGGATTTATAGCCGTGAGTATATGTATGTATGTATGTTGTATATATAATACACGGACAGCCTCGTTCACATAACAGTGAGTATATTAAACACGGAAACTAAACCACAGTAATTATTCGAGCGCCGTATCTTATCAGCGCCATTACGTCGGCTGATAACGGAAACACGTTTATGTATTTCAAACTGGAGTTTAGATTATTTAATTACTTATGAAACTATTAGTTCCCGAATTTACAAGCGGAGTTTATCAATAACATACATACATATACTCATGGTTATAAATCCCAAAGAAGGGTAGCCAGAGCTTCAAAATTAGAAATTTTTCTTCCTCCACTTCTAGGTGGGAAGTGTCTTTTCCGAAGTCGCGAGGGAGTTGATTATCAACATTGTTGAAAATTGAGGAAAACATCGTGAGGAAACCCTCAAGTTGTACTTAGTCTTGCGTCAGTGTATTTGTAGGAAGCTCTTCGTGTATGCGTAATCAAAGCCTGACTATTAATATTTTCGTTTAGTTATTATTTTCTGCTTTTAGCTTCATTTTATTTTTATTCCATTTTAAATATTTACAGAAGTTCATGTATCTAAATTAGGATATCTGAACGAACAACTATATTAATGAATGTTTACGTTCAATGAAATAAAATTAATTAATTAATTTTACTTGAAATTGTGCAAGAAACTTTAAATCAATTTTAATTTATAATTTAATATTGCTATGTGGGAAATAAAGGCTATTTTATTTATAAACCGCCACCAAATGGAAGCCGACCCACCTTAAGCACGACGACGCTGTCAGCCATCTCGGCGGCCATCTCGTCTAGCTTGGGCCCAATCATCTTGCAGGGCCCGCACCAGGTGGCCATGAAGTCTATCACCACCAGCTTGTCTCCGGCCTCCGAGAGACGGGTCTTCAGGTCTTCCAGGTCTTTGATGTGGATCGACATTGTTTCTGTAAGATAGAGGGAAACTAATGAATGAAAGAGAATGAAAAGATTGATGTATGTAGATCGAGAGGATATAGACCTAAAAGATAAGTTGGCTATCTAACACACATATTTATTCAAATTAGACTATTCGTTCCAGTTAGTGCATAATATTAGTAGATTAAATGTAAAATACTATATTCAATATATGTAGTTGGCTATCAGCTAGGGTGATAAATAAAAAACAGTCATTTTTTACGACTAAATATATGTTCTTTTTATTGCACAACTTTTTACTTGCTGTGTACTGTCAGATTTGAATAGCCCTACCCCATTTCTTCCGGTGGGTGTACGTATAAGGCGACTAAAGGTATTGGGGCTTTTAAAGGATTTTTGGGCGATGCGGTTTGAGACCCATCATCAACATCTTTTCCCCACTCAACTTTCCAAAAATGGCTGAGGAATTTCTGATTCCTTAGCTCTGGCTACCCCTACTATGGATTTATAGCCGACAGTATATGTAGTATACAGGGTGTCCAGTAAATAAACGTCCAACCGTTAACCACCAATAGAGGACCCTGTGAAGTGCCCGGAAATGCATTTTTTTTATTATATTAAACCTGGTTTAGAAATAAGCCAGGTTTGAGTTGTTTTTTATTTTTTTAAATTCCTTTGGGCTATTTTGTTATGGTAAGAGGGCAAAAATAGGGATATCGGCATATATTTTATTTTATTAGACTCCTAATGAAGCAAAGAACAGCTTGGTTAGCAAAAATTGAGGATATCTAAAGCACAAAAATAAAAAAAAACGGTTTGAACCCAAAAAAAATATTTCAAAACTTTTGATACGCAACTTTAAGTGTTAATGTTTTAAAAAAAATGTATGTACGATTAGCTGCCCATTATTTTAAAAACTTGCTCATTAATCTGGGATTCCAAAATGGTATAAAACATCTTTAAAGCTATGTTTAAAAAAAAGTTATTTTAGTTTTTCGTGCACGGGCACTTCACAGGGTCCTCTATTGGTGGTTAACGGTTGGACGTTTATTTACTGGACACCCTGTATGTATGTCATTTAAAGTTTAAGAACAGAGATATCACAAAAATAAAAGCAGGTATACACAGCTGGTCCTCAAACCAATGACAGGTCAGCATAACACTAATTAACGAAGAGAATGAAAAGATTGATGAATGTAGATGTAAACGTGTAGTACCGGCTTAGAATGTCAGTAACTCTTTGGGTGCCGCAAGAGGCGACTAAGGGTATGGGACTTTTTGAAGTGGTTTTGTGTGATGCGGTTGAAGACCCATCACCAACGATACTTTATTTCTACCATCTTGTCCCCTATCAACTTCCGAATGTGGCTGAGGAGTTTTTAGCTCTAAAGCTCTGGCTACCCCTTTTTTGGGATTTACGGTCGTGAGCATATGAATGTATGTATGTACGAAGCTCAAGAGATTTGCCAGAAAATCATGGCAAACCTTTTGGCGTTTTGATAGCAAATAGACTTCCACGATAAATTGACTGCCTAATACATTTTTTTTTTCAAATCGAACTAGTAGTTCCTGAGATTAGAGCACTCAAGAAAACAAACTCATCGGCTAAATAATATAAGTAGATGCAATGAAATAAAATACTATATTCAATATTACTTACTATATTCTATAGTTGTATATCACTAAGGTGAAATATGCAGTCATATTTTACGACTAAATAAATGATTTTTACTGCACAACTTTTTACCATTGTCACAACAATTTAATGATGAATATAGACTATTCTCACTCGACAGACAGACAGACAGACTTGCGTGTCATTTATATGTGTGCAATTTGATATTTAGTCTATAACAGAGTTACTATATCAAAACGTTATCCAAACTTGTTCTTTTCTTGGGTAACATACATACATACATACATATACTCACAGCTATAATTCCCTGAAAGGGGTAGCCCGAGCCAAGAAATTAGAAATTCCTCAGCCATTTTTGGAAAGTTGAGTGGGGAAAAGATGGTATAATAAGGTTGTTGGTGATGGGTCTCCAACCGCATCGCCCAATGTTCCCTTAAAATCCCCAATACCGTTAGTCGCCTCTTACGTACACCCGCCGGTTGAAATGGGGTAGCACTATTCTAAGCCGGCGCTACACAGCATTGGGTAACATAATGTGCGTAATGTTATGTACATATTTATTTCTCTAATGAGCAGTGGTTGGGTCATTTAGACATTTTCAGAAGAAGCCTATAGTCTCTTTTATAATGATTTGATGTAAGATTAGATATTAATTATTATTTCCACTTCTATTACATACTTAGGCTGCCCGCCGACGACATCCCAGTTTTTTAAGGTTTTTTTAGGAGCGACTATAAAACATTACATATTTTATTAGAAATAATTATAAGTACACACTACGTTAAAAATACGCATATAAACGATTCTTTATATTAGTAAGAAGCAATAAATTGAGATTTTCGCAATAAAACAGATAACGCTGTAAATCTTATGAAGAGAAAAAAAATATACATAAAATCACTTTAAAGTAGTACCTACATATATCTCGACAGAAAATAATTCACATTTAATAATGATTTACAAACATTGAATATAATAAGGTCTAAGTATCCGTATGTTTTACTAACACATATACTCACGGCCATAAATCCCAAAAAAGGGTAGCCAGAGCTTTAAAGCTAGAAACTTTTCAGCCACAATTGGGAGTTGATAGGGGACAAGATGGTAGAAATAAAGTATCATTCGTGATGGGTCTCCAACCTCGTCGCCCAAAAACAACTTCAAGAGAAATTAAATGTGTAATAAATAGTTGTTTATTCTATAAAATACTTTGTAGTGTTGGCTTAGAATAACACTACCCCATATCTTCGTAAGAGGCGACTAAGATTAGTCGGACTCTGACTACCTGTTTTGAGATTTATAGCCGTGAATATATGCATGTATGTATGTATGTTAACCAGCTTAGAACGGAGCGAAGCCACACGAGGCGATATTAACTTGCTTCATATACTTTAACAGCATACAATACAATACAATTGAAAGTAGTCGTATAATAATGCATGCTCAATAAATAATATAACGGTTTCTATCAAATATTCTGCACGTCATATTAGTAGTAAAACATACATAAACATTTCAAAACAAATAAAAAATACACGGGTCGTGCGGCAAAGTATCATATATACTCACGGCTATAAATTCTAAACAACCGTGCTGTGTAGTGTAGGCTTAGCATAGCACTACCCCATTTCATCGCGTGTGTGTACGTCAGAGGCGACTAATTGAATTTGGGCTTTTTAAGACATATTTGGGCGATGTGGTTGGAGACCCATCACCAACAACTTTTATTTCACCATCTTTTCCCCACGCAACTTCCAAAAGTGGCTGAAGAATTTCTTATTCCTTAGCTCTGACTACCCCTTCTAGGGATTTACAACAGTGAGTATATGTATGTACGTAAATCTGAAAAGGGGTAACCAGAGCTTCAGAATTTAAAGTATTCGTCCACTTTTGGAAGTTTCTTTGAGAAAAAATAGTAAAATAAAGAATCGTTGGCGACGGGTCATCCACATCGCCCAACTCAGTTGAGAGCCCCATAACCTTGAATTGTCTGCTACAAACACCCGCGAGAAGAAATGGTGTAATGCTATTTTAAGCCGACACTACACAGCTACATATAATAACATACATACATACATATACTCACGGTTATAAATTCCTTGAAGGGGTAGCCAGAGCTAGGGAATTAGAGATTCCTTAGCCACATTTGGAAATTGATAGAGGACAAGATGGTTAAAATAAAGAATCGTTGGTGATTTGTATCCAATTACATCACATAAAAATTTGCTAGGAGCCCCATTACCATAACGTGTCTCCTACAAACACCCGAGGGAATAAATGGGGTAGTACTATTCTAAGCTGTAACCGTGATAGCCCAGTGGGTAGAACACTCGGTTATCGTGCAAACGACTAGTGTTCAAATCCTGGGTCGGCCACCAATTTGTCTTTTCTAAAGACATATGTGTGGTTAATTTATCATGGTTGTTAACGGTGAGGGAAAACATCGTGAGGAAATCCACATGGCTGAGTTGTACTTAGTCATGTGACAGTATATTCGTACAAAACGGCGATAGGCCTGCCCCCTATCACGTGAGTACACTGTCCATGCAAAACGTGGGTACTCTGAACTCCAGGTGACAAAGTCACGTGATGTTCAGAAGTATTAGTACCTCTGCCAACCCCTTCGGGGATATTCGGCGTGAACGTTTATGTTATGTTATTCTAAGCTGTGTAGTGTCACAGCTAACTTGATAATGATAATGATATAACTTAGATCATATTACGAATGTGTTGACCGTGACTCATCTCATACATGCATCGCCGTGACCTTGACGAACTGGATTTAGCGTGAGGCTGTTACGGGTTCGATTTCCGGATAATACTATGCTATTTATAAACGTATGACGACGCGTCATTATTCAATAGGGAGCTGAGCAGAGCTATTGTATAAAAGTTTGACTCTTGTCGAAGTACAGGTAATACTAATGAGTATACATACATATACTCACGGTTGTAAGCCCAATAAGGGCTAGCCAGAGTGTCAGAATTAGGAATTTCGCAGGCACTTTTGTAAGTTGAGCAGGAAAAATTTTTTAAAATAAAGGATGAGGAGTAGTTATCGCCCAACAATCACTTAAAAGATAGTAATAAGAAAGAAAAAGGTGGTACTAGCCACATCACTTAAAGGTCACAAAGAATAATAATATTAAAACACTTGAAACAAAACGTCTAGAATTACATCGTTGTAACGCAAAGCTTTTTATTTTTATTTTATTTTATGCGACATGATAGTCCAGTGGATAGAACACCCGCCCGCAAAACAGAAGGGCGTGAGTTCCAATCCTGGGACGGGCCTACACCAATTTGTCTTTTCTAAAGTCATATGTGTGGTTAATTTATCATGGTTGCTAACGGTGAGGGAAAACATCGTGAGGAAACCCACATGGCTGAGTTGTATTTAGTCATGTGACAGTGTATTCGTACAAAAGGGCGATAGGCCTGCCCCCTATCACGTGAGTACACTGTCTAAGCAAAACGTGGGTACCTTCTCTGGAAACTAGATGGCGCTTGCCATGTGAGTTCAGGAGAATTGGTACCTCTGCCAACCCCTTCGGGGATAAACGGCGTGAATGTTTATGTTATGTTATGTTTTATGTTTATTTTTTAATTACGGAAAACTTACAGCTAATTATAGTTTATTAGCAACTTAAAAGTATAACTAAAAGCCAATTATCAGTTTCCACTGTCACAAAACTTAATAATAAAAAAAACACAAGTTTATTACATTAATTGTTTCGTATAACAAGGAAACCAGAAGATGGGGTAGTGCTATCTCTCTTGTTACATGCTTATCTTTAGGCAGGTTATATAATTACAATCAAAATGATCCTTATTCTAGCATATAAGTTATACCCCATTCAGCCTAATTCTTTCAAACTCAAGATTGGTCCCTATTGGGGTGGGCAGTAATCAATCACTTCTCGAACTTTGATATTATTCATTAATATTTTTATACTTGCCCTATTATCTTTGCACTTCGGACGTCCATTCACTTATTCTCTTATTGATCTAAATAAGTCTCCGTGATCTATCACTGACATTTTCATTCACATCGGCTCTATATAACATAACATAAACATAAACGTTCACGCCGAATATCCCCGAGGGGGTTGGCAGAGGTACTAATACTTCTGAACATCAGGTGACTGTCACCTGGTGTTCGGAGTATCCACGTTTTGCATGGACAGTGTACTCACGTGATAGGGGGCAGGCCTATCGCCGTTTTGTACGAATACACTGTCACATGACTAAGTACAACTCAGCCATATGGGTTTCCTCACGATGTTTTCCCTCACCGTTAACAACCATGATAAATTAACCACACGTATGTCTTTAGAAAAGACAAATTGGTGTAGGCCCGACCCGGGATTTGAACACTAGTCGCTTGCACGTCAACCGGTGTTCTACCCACTGAGCTATCACGTCGTCGTCGTCGGCTCTATATATCTATTTGTATACTTCACTGTCATTATCTTATATACCATGCGATTAGTTGCCATTGGGACAGGCAGAGACTGTCGATCGCCACTTTATACGATCATGATAAACCTCTCTAGCTTCGTTTATATCAATCTCTTTCAATGTGCTCTTTTATTCTTTAGACTTCGGACACATGCGTTTTTAAGTACAGTCATTTATAGCGTGAGGGGGGTGAAGATGTAATGAGTTATCTCACCGGTCGGCGAATATAAAATAATAAAGTCACTTACAGTTTGACAGGTTTATTTTTCACCGACACACACTATGAATTTTAGAAGGCACAATGAAGAAAGATTACACAGCTCAGACACAGACACAAATTAGGAAGACAGTCACATACAATAGCGAATAAAGAAGTAACAGTTAACGACATTAACAATATTCAACACGGATTAAGCTTAATTAGAAATAACACGAGAATAATACGAATGCTGTACGTATCGCGATAAGTGATTCACGACTGGTTAGGCAACGTTTCTCGAACCATCATCGCGGTAGCTCAAAACTACCCGCGAGAATAAAAGTTGTTAAAACTAGTGACGGGGTCACATCCCATCGAACCGCTTATCGATATGCAAATCGATTATCGACCGACTAGTATCGATCGCAATGTATATAATAAAAGTAAATATAAATACAACCAAATTAATATGATATATTAATTAAATTAAATGTATATTATAAATATTTATGTTTGTATGTTTAAGTATTATATATATAATATATTTATAATAATGATGTCGGTGTAGCCCACATCACCCACTTCCAGAGACCATCATGGTCGATAATAATCTGGGAATCTGACTTGCCGCCCAGAACGTGTGACGTGATTTTTCGACATTTCTGGAATTGGTTGTGATTCGGTCTGGTCGTTAAGTATGAAGGCTGGTTTTACGCGATCTATCGATACTGTAATTTCCTTTCCGTTTCGAAGTATTTTAAATGTTTTATCGTCCCTCGCTAAAACTTTATATGGGCCTAAGTACGTTGGTTGTAATGCGCCACGTAATGCGTCTTCACGGAGGAAAACTTGATCACTGGTGGCTAATTCTTTATATATGAAAACTTTAGGCTTACAATGACGTGAAGCGGGGAAAGGTCGTAATTTTGATGTTATGTCCTTAAGGCGAACTGAAAAATCGGAAGTGTCAGTAGAACCAGCTTCAGCGGATTCGAAAAATTCGCCCGGTAAGCGATGATGGTTCGAGAAACGTTGCCTAACCAGTCGTGAATCACTTATCGCGATACGTACAGCATTCGGATTATTCTCGTGTTATTTCTAATTAAGCTTAATCCGTGTTGAATATTGTTAATGTCGTTAACTGTTACTTCTTTATTCGCTATTGTATATGACTGTCTTCCTAATTTGTGTCTGTGTCTGAGCTGTGTAATCTTTCTTCATTGTCCCTTCTAAAATTCATAGTGTGTGTCGGTGAAAAATAAACCAGTCAAACTGTAAGTGACTTTATTATTTTATATTCGCCGACCGGTGAGATAACTCTGGATCGGATTCTTGAGTGCTAGCTAAAGTTTCTAGACTGACTGGAGCTCTTAGTTCTTCTATCCTCGACAAAGCATCAGCAACAATATTGTCTTTGCCAGAGATGTGCCGAATGTCAGTAGTGAACTGGGAAATAAAGTCCAGATGTCTATACTGCCTAGGCGAACAGTTTTTTTTTCTTTCATGGAATGCGAAACTAATCGGTTTATGGTCCGTATAGACAATAAAATGGCGGGCTTCAAGCATATGTCGGAAATACTTAATGCCTTCATATATGGCAAGAAGTTCCCTATCGTATGGCGAATACTTCACCTGCGATGGACTTAATTGCTTGATGGATGGACTCGGGAAAAGAAAGCTAATGGTTGCCAGGAATTATTTTTAAGTTGTTGCAGGACTGCACCGATTGCCTTATCAGAAGCGTCTGTCACTAAAGCAAGTGGAACCGTACAGTCCGGGTGAGCTAGTAAAGCAGCATTAGCAAGGCTATCTTTACAGGCATTAAAAGCTTGAAGTGCTTCACCTTCAATAAAAACTGGGTGTGCTCCTTTCATCGAACCTGTTAACAAATTATTTAAAGGTGCTTGAATTTCAGCTGCCCCAGGGATAAATCTCCTGTAAAAATTGATCATGCCTAAAAACGCTCTAAGCTGACGTACAGTTTTAGGCACAGGAAACTCTTTTATGACCTCTACTTTAGAATCAAGCGGCTTGGAACCATTTTCATTTATAGAGTAACCTAAAAACGATATCTCAGATACGCCAAAAACACACTTTTCTGGATTTACAGACATACCGTACTCTTTCAACTTTGTGAAAATTTGACGTAGGTGCTCTTCGTGACTATGATGGTCACGTGAGAACACCAAGACGTCATCCAAATACGAATATGTAAAATCAAGTCCTCTAGTGATTTCATCCATCAACCGTCGAAAAGTTTGGGCTGCGTTTCGGAGTCCGAAGGTCATATAGGGGAATTCGAACAAGCCAAACGGTGTCGTGATGGCTGTTTTCGATATATCTTGCTCAAAAACGGGCACCTGGTTGTAGGCTTTCAGTAAATCAATTTTACTAAAAACTTTGCAACCAACAAGGCTATGTGAAAAGTCATTGATGTGTTTGATCGGATAACTATCGGGTATTGTACGGGCGTTAAGCATGCGGTAATCACCGCAAGGTCGCCAACCATTATCCTTTTTGGGAGTTAGATGGAGTGAGGAAGCCCACGGACTCTCCGAAGGACGGGCTGTACCATTAGCAAGCATGGCCTGGAACTCCTGTTGAGCAATTTTCAATTTGTCAGGCGCCAAACGACGAGGAGTGCAAGATACTGGTGGGCCTGGAGTTGTTCGTATGTGGTGCACTGTTTGGTGTGTAATATTGCGATGAATACCAGTAGAAATTGGCAATGCACTCTGTATAGCGGTCCGGGCTGAACGTTTCAGGGTCGGTTTGCCCAATCGACTTCTCATCCAGGGTTCTGTGAGTTGACTACTCAACATTTTCATATATTGCCTACGGTTCAAGGGCTTCTCGTTCTTAACTGACTTATTATTATTATAAAAATATAAGTAAAAACAACATAAAGTTACAAAATAAACAATAAATCGTACATCACATAGAGTGTTAAAAGTTACACAAAAGATAATCTTGCGCTTCGCGAGCGCATCGGCCTCTAAAAACAGCGAAACTAAAGTTCTTACCGACTCCGCACTTCCGTCCCGCTGTCCAACTCGGTGGCGTATGAGATTACAAGAAAGAATAGGTTCGGGCGCGCGACCGTTGAAAAGAGACGACGATATTTAGGTTTAGCGTGCGCCTCAGAGGCGCAGATTATCTTTCTAGGGTTAAAAACATCGATATGTTTCATCGACTCGTTCCCATCACTAGTGCCTGCGCGGCTGGTAGGTAATGACGTCACCACGCCATGTGCATCTCTGAATTCTTCTTCTCTGTCCATCACGTCGGGGTCACCAATATAGCGTGAGGGGGGTGAAGATGTAATGAGTTATCTCACCGGTCGGCGAATATAAAATAATAAAGTCACTTACAGTTTGACAGGTTTATTTTTCACCGACACACACTATGAATTTTAGAAGGCACAATGAAGAAAGATTACACAGCTCAGACACAGACACAAATTAGGAAGACAGTCACATACAATAGCGAATAAAGAAGTAACAGTTAATGACATTAACAATATTCAACACGGATTAAACTTAATCAGAAATAACACTAGAATAATACGAATGCTGTACGTATCGCGATAAGTGATTCACGACTGGTTAGGCAACGTTTCTCGAAACATCATCGCAGTAGCTCAAAACTACCCGCGAGAATAAAAGTTGTTAAAACTAGTGACGGGGTCACATCCCATCGAACCGCTTATCGATATGCAATAAATACAACCAAATTAATATGATATATTAATTAAATTAAATGTATATTATAAATATTTATGTTTGTATGTTTAAGTATTATATATATAATATATTTATAATAATGATGTAGGTGTAGCCCACACATTCATATTCGTCTGCATAAACGATTAAACGCCAATATCTTACATTACAAATATTTCTAAGGGAACAATTCTCTATTGCATTCAGTTTGCCTTTATGCTTCACATATACTCAATACTCAATAGATTTATTGCGTTCCAATAAATATTAAATGACCATGTATGTAAATAATTGATATTTGTAGACGAAGTTCGAGAGGTTTGCCAGGATCGTACGAAGTGGCCATCGACAGTCCCTTCCTCCCCAAATGGGAACTCATGGCATGCGTGTATGTATGTACATACATATACTCACGCCGTTAATTCCCATTGGGGTAGGCAGAGACTGTCGATCGCCACTTCGTACGATCCTGGCAAACCTCTCTTGCTTCGTCTACATCCATCAATCTTTTCATACATGCTCTTTTATTCTTTATACTTCGGACGCCTGCCTTTTTGAGCACACTTTCAATTTGGTCCAAGTGTGTCTTTCGTGGCCATCCTCTACTAACATTACCATTATGTATGTACGTACTTTTAAACATCTTCTAGTAAGTGCCGATGCATACTATAAATCTCTTGCATTGAAATTGGGATTACCCACTCATATGCATTGTCCACAAACTATTATTTGTTATTTAACGTGTCAAGTAACAATGAACAAATAGTAATTTAAGTAACGTGACGTGTCGGCCCGACCTTGTACTTATTCGCTCGTTACGTAATGGACTTTTTATTAGTTTCACTTAGCATTCAATAGCACTACCTCACTTTATTAATGGTGGTTAAGAACGTCTTTTTATATTTACTGAGGTACAAAAAATAATTGTGCCGTGTAGTGCCGCCGGCTTAGAATGTCGCTACCCCTTTCTACCCACGGGTGTCGTAAGAGTCGACTAAGGGTATTGGGGCTTTTTATTGGATTTTTGGGCGATGCGGTTGGAGACCCATCACCAAAAACCTTTATTTTACCGCCTATTCCCCACTCAACTTCAGTTGCTGAGGAATTTATAATTCCTTGGCTCTGGCTACCCCTTCTAGGGAATTATAGCCACTCTCCTAACTCACTAAAATCTATAAACTGTGTTTTATCAGTTCATCAATGTTATCAATAATCTTGATTGACCAATATTTGTTATCATACATCTTATCAAAACACTGATACTGGAACTAATAACTATACATTCAGATTGGCTTGAAATAGCACCACATCATATTATTCTGAGCTAAATCAGAAATAATGACTAAGACTTTTGTGATTATAGTGATTGGGGTATTAGTAAAGTAAGGTCTGCTGTGTAGTGTGGGCTTAGAATAGCACTACCCAAGTTCTTCGAGTGTGTGTACATGCTACTAACGGTATTGAGGCTTTTAAGAGATTTTAGGGGCGATGCGGTTGGAGACCCATCACCAACAACCTCTATTTTACAGTTACAGTCAACAAACTTTTCCAAAAGTGGCTGAGGAAGTTTTAATTCCTTAGCTCTGGCTATCCATAAATCATGAGTATATGTATATTTATAGTAACGTTATTCTCATAAATATAAATAATCCATAATTTAAGTTTAACATAATTTAATCCAAAGCAATATTTTCCACATTATGATCCAAAATAATTTTAATAACTGAAGGAGTTGCAGATGACACCTTCTATCTCCCTATTGCCTATGTCCAACCCTCTTACAAATAACAGAGAAAACATGGCAGAATTAGGTAAAATACACAGAAATTGTATATTCATGGCTACAGATCCCAACAAGTGGTAGCCAGAGCTACAGAATTAGAAATTCTACAACCACATTTAGAAGTTGAGTACTGCAAACATTAATAGATAAAGGTTGTTCATAATGGGTTCCCCACCAAATTGCCATCATCATTTGAAAACCTAGTACCTAAAGAACACTCTTCTGACAGTTGCGGAAAAAATGGGTTAGTGCTATTTTTTGCCTACACAGCTTCACAGCAATGAAAATATAACAGTAAATATGATAACAGCTTTTAAATGATCCCAGTTAAATTCAGCCAAAGGAAGTGTCCTATGTATTCTCTTTGGACTGGAATCTCTGCCACAAGATAGACTTCCTATTAAAATATTCTTTATTTATATACCAAAAAAGGGGGTGCTTTAGAATTGTAACACAAAAAATAATTGGTGATGGGTCTCCGTCTACAGCAACCAAAAATAATTTAGAAACCATACCTATCCCTTCAAATTGTTATTATTAATTGTGCAACTGGTTTCAATATAACTAAGTAATGTAGCCAACAAAGTTCTTTAAAGATATGAATCACATTTTGTAAACACAAATTATATAAATTGTCAGTTAATTGCTCTTCTTAGCTTTGATATGATCACATTTCATTACTTTCCTATAAAGTTAGTGAATGGACTTAGCTAAGCAAATAAAAAAGCAGTGTTATGACTTATAAATTATAGAATAAGTACTATAAAACATCTAAAAGTACTGAAATTGTGTACAAGTTGAAAAAGTGCATGAGCAAAACTATTTTAACTTTACATTCTGATTCAAAACACTTGAAATTTTTGTATGGAGGGAAAAACCCACAGTTGCTTTATATGCAACTTGACTTAGTGCTTTTTTAGTTTATGGATACGCAATAACAACACCAAGTAATACACAATTTTGCATTCGCATTCGATTAGTCACGAATGACAACATATTTCCCTTGAACAGCTCAAGTATGTTTTTCATATAAATTAGTGAAGCAGTATGGAATCGAGTAATACTTGGGGCGGAGACTTTGAGAATGACTCATGCTAATCATTAGCTACTACTAAAACAGAAAGGAAAAAAATCAATTGCTCGGTATTGCGCTAACGAATGATTAGAATTCCCAAGGTCGCCTAATAGTGATAGCATTTTCAACACGAAACAAAGTGGAATCAGTAATGTTGGGATAATTATACTTAAAAATACGTACCAGTGATTAGATTTTAGGGTGAAACGGGAAGCCGGCCGAGCACGCGGTTTTTAATAGCCAAAAAAATATACGAGCGTCTTCGTCCAGCGCTAGATACCCACGACAGCGTAAAATGTCAAACTGACATTGACATTCGATTCGAGTCATTTATTTTATAAATATTGATCAATATATCAGAATATTGACATTCATTATTGATAGTTGAGATGTCAAATTTAGCGAAGGAAGAGATTTTTTCAAGTATTTAACAGCTAACAGTGATTTGATTATATTTGGATTAATTTGAAAATATAATTCTCTACTAATCCATGTAACAATGTCTAGTGTTGTTCAGAAGTATTAGTACCTCTGCCAACCTTCGCGGGGATATTCGGCGTGAACGTTTGAGTCTTTAATTCTTGTTATTGTTTTGACCACACATTATAAATTTTCGATATAGATAGCTCTATAATTACAAATCAACATTTATTTTACTGGGTCTGGCTACCCTTTTTCTGGAATTTATTATCTATAAATTAATAATATGTATGCATGTAAATATAAGTGCTTTTGTAACCTTTTGAAGAATCCTCGAGAACGAGATGCAGCGCTTAAGTTAGACATTCTAGCTTAGGATAGATAGAACACTAAACACTAGTACTCGATCGACCGTCTATCCATGCGAGAGCCAGAACCAGATGAGTGTGTCCCGCTCGCACAATTGCCAAACGAGAAGTTCAAAAAAACGCGCCGAGGGATGCATGGCCAGGGGTGAGCCTGGTCGCTAGCGTGCCGCCGTCCCGGAGCTTGGTGCACTCCGGGTACTAAATAACCTTACCTAGTCAAGCGGGGCTCTGGCTAGGTGGACAGTTTACTTCCCTTGCTTCTCGTGGGTCCAATATGTGTTCAAATTTTAGTAAACACGGAGGCGGCGATGTAGCTCGCCACTCATCACGCCATGGTTGCTCACGGGGCGAAAAGTGGGCTAAAGAGACCCGCTTCAGTACGATGAATGTATGTGGAGGAATGCTTGAAAAATTAGATGAAGTATGTATGATTATGAATGAAAGAAAACTGGATTTTCTTTGTGTAAATGAGACGAAGCGTAAGGGAAAGGAAGTTTCACAACTTGGCAACATTACAGCAATCTGGTCTGGAGTCGCTGACAGTGACCGAGCTAGCCAAGGAGTGGGACTTCTGATATCTGAAAGGATGGCTCAGTGTATGAAAGATTACGAATGTGTGAGTCCAAGGCTCCTGTGGATTAAGGTGAAATTGGGACTAGTCCGGATGCGCATAATTTGCGTATACGCTCCGGACATGTCTAAATCCCTATCCGAGAGGGAGGAGTTTTGGAATCTGTTAGACGATGTTGTGAATGGGTGTGATCAGAATGAGAGACTTGTAATGTTAGGAGATTTTAATGGCTGGGTTGGTGTGTCACGCAACGGTTGCGAAAGAGTTTTAGGAAAGTTTGGTGATCAAAGGGTAAATGAGAATGGTGTGAAATTGATTGAGGTATGTTTGGATAGGAATCTTTGTGTTACAAACACGTTGTTTAAGCACAAAGATATCCATATGTATACAAGACAGAGGGGAAGCGAGAGAAGTATGATTGATTTTGTGATAGTTGATGAAAGGCTGAGAGCAAAAGTTGTTGACACCAGGGTCTATAGGGGCACGAACGTTGGCACAGATCACTTTCTCGTTATATCACGATTAAGGGGTCTGTGCACGCGTTGGCGTCACAGGCCTAAAGTGTCAACAACGGATTTTGCGAGAATAAAAGTAGAAAAACTGCAAGAAGATGAAAATATCAGAGATGAATACTTGAGGAAATTGGATGATAGACTAAGTTGCGTGGAGATGAAGGATGAAATGGAAATAGAAGAAGTATGGGATGTGCTCAAATCGACGATGGTTGAATGTGCGACGGAAGTATGTGGAGTGTGTAAAAGGTCAAATAGACCACCAACAAGTTGGTGGGATAAAGTTGTGAAAGAGGCGGTTGGAGATAAGAAGAAAGCGTGGTTAGATTTACTAGCGATTAAAGCTAGTAAACGGATGGATGCGAGTGTAACTGACGATGTAGTGCAGAAAAGTGAAGATGAATATAAGAGAGTTAAGAATGAGGTAAAGAAGAAAATAGAAAAGAAAAAGCGGGATTTGCAAGAGTGGTGTGAGAGGAAACTTTCTGATAATTTCCGGAATAACCAAAAGTTATTCTGGAAGTATATCCGGAAAGAAAAGGGAGTTTCCCAAAACACGAGAGTGAGTGTAATAAGAGATGAACAGGGTGAATTGGCGACGGATGAAAGTAGCATGAAACGGGTATGGAAGAATTATTTTGAGGGACTGTTTGAGAAAGAGGATGTATCCATTTCTTCGCCAATCGACAGTAATGTTGATTGGAACGGGGAGATGGGTGAATTTAGTGACAGCGAGATTAGTATGGAAGAAATAATGAAAGCAATGAAAAGTATGAAATTAGGGAAGGCGGCAGGGTATGATAGGATTACTATCGAAATGCTGAGGGCTGGTAAAGGGTTGGTGGCTTCTTGGTTGTACTTCCTTTTCCAAAAATGCTGGTCGAGTGGCAAAGTTCCACGAGACTGGTGCAAGGCGGTGATTGTGCCTCTATATAAAGGAAAGGGGTCACACCAAGAGGCTAAAAACTACCGCGGCATCAGCTTACTCAGCATTGTTGGTAAATTGTATGCTAAGGTACTGATTGAAAGAGTGATGAATGAAACTGATGAGAAAATATGGGATGTGCAAGCGGGATTTAGGAAAGGAATGGGATGTATGGATCAAATCTTCTCTCTAAGGAGCATCACCGAAAAGTTCTTAGCTAAGAACCAAAAGGTGTATTGCTCCTTCATTGATTTAGAGAAGGCGTATGATAGGGTGGTAAGAAAGTGTTTATGGGAGGTGTTATCCAAGTTCGGTTTGGGGAGTCAACTTATACGTGCATTAGTATCACTCTATGAGGATTCTAGTGCATGTGTAAGAGTAAACGGGGAAAACACTGACTGGTTCGGAATCTCTAGGGGTGTCCGACAGGGATGTGTAGCTTCTCCGTGGCTCTTCAATTTGTTCATGGATGACTGTTTGACAGAGTTGCGTGAAAGTGATTATGGACTAAGAATGAGTGGTTTCATCATTAAATGCCTCTTGTAAGCTGACGATCAAGTGCTACTTGCATCGTCGGCAGAAGAGTTGCAAGAGATGATGAATATTGCATGTGAGTCTTTTGTAAGAAAGGGAATGAGGGTGAATGTGGATAAGACCAAAACGATGGTTTTTGAGAGACAGGAAGATGTGACAAAATGCGTGATTGCGATTGATGGTAAGGATGTGGAACAGGTGAAGGAGTTTGTATATCTGGGAAGTTTGTTTACAAGGGATGGAAAATGTGATGAAGATATTGAAAGAAGAGTGAAAAAGGGTAATGCGGTAAATGGAGCAATGAATAGCCTAATGACCTGTCAATCGGTGTCTGAAAAGGCCCGAATGGCTGTGCATGATGCTGTTCTTGTTCCTACGCTTATGTATGGAAGCGAATGTTGGGTGTGGCAGAAGAAGCATGAGAGCAGAGTGAATGCAGTAGAGATGAGGTCCCTCAGAAAAATTTGTAATGTTAGATTATGTGACCGAGTGAGAAATAGTGTTATTCGTGAAAAGTGTGGTGTGAAAGATGATATTGTAAGAAAGATAGAAAAAGGAATGTTGAGATGGTTTGGGCACATAGAGAGGATGGATGATAGAAAATTGGTAAAAGGGATCTATAGAGCTAGTGTGGATGGTAATGTTAGTAGAGGACGACCACGGAGAACACACTTGGACCAAATTGAGAGTGTGCTCAAAAAGGCTGGCGTCCGAAGTATGAAGAATAAAAGAGCATGTATGAAAAGATTGATGGATGTAAACGAAGCTAGAGAGGTTTGTCAGGATCGTGCGAAGTGGCGATCAATAGTCTCTGCCTACCCCAATGGGAACTAATGGCGTGAGTATATGTATGTATATGTATGTATGTAAGTTCAAGGAATAACAAAGTAAAAACTCATGAATAGGAAATGTTTTATAGAAAGCAGTATAGGTAGCATGAGGCGTGTGAGAGCGTAGATGTCACGTGAGAAGTGAGGTACTGACAGATGTTGTATGAACAATCTGTCAGTTTCTCACTTCTCACACGACATACACGCTCTCACACGCCTCATGCTACGGGGGCAGGATTTTAGCTGTTCCATTTTGAAATAACACTTCAATTTTTTTTTCTTCTACCATTTTAATTGTTACTGCCGTGTAACAATTTGAAGATACATAATTTATTGAGTTTGGTACTATGTAAAAAAATTGTCATCGCGGGTATTCCCATTAAAGCAAGATAAAAATGGTATATCCAAGATAAATTATATTTTCGTGTGTCTCGGAGCTTTAGTTAATAATTTAATTTAGAAAATAGTAAGTATAGCAAAATATGGTGAAAAATTATCAATCGGTTCGGATCGTACGAAGTGGCGATCGATTTTTTCCAGTGGGAAATGGCGTGAGTATTTGAATTTGTGTATGTATGAGATGTGAATACCACAGACACATAACGAACTGAAGTTGATCATGAAGGGTTTACGCGTATTATTTTCCTCACAGTCAACATTTGCATTGGACTTCAAAAGATACACAAATATCTTATTTAGAGATTTGATGCAAGCTCCATTATGCACAAACATAGGGATGATTTAAAATATATGGTATAATAATTACAATATCTATTTTCATTACAATAAGCTATTTCAGTAGTTATAATTTACAAACAATAAGCATTTTTGATAACAATTGATTTGAAAACTAAACATGCATACATAAATATATACATATATATATTGCACGACACGACTTGCCTGGCTATGTCAGTCAAACTAAACCTGAAAGATTATGGCAGTTTGACTAAATACCTTGAACATAATACATATTAACTGTTTTAAATGCTTGTTGGTGCTTTAAAAAGCGGAAAAATCGTATAAAATATTGTGTAAACATTTTAGTCTTTTCCGCGTCTTTTTTGTGCTCAATGTTGGTTTGTTTTGACTTATTAAATAGTCTAATTTCAATTAATATTTTTAATAATTACTTACGCCCGGTTGAAGTAGATTCTTGCGCAGACATGAAAATCAAAATCCACACTTAAGAATTATATTATTTTACATTAGTGCTTAGATTTTCTAGAATAGATTATTTAAGTTGGTTTATCGTTGAACTTTGACATTGACATCAACCAGAAACTATAATACAAAGAGTATAAAATATATACCCTATACATCGCTTTAGTATAATTGGCCTAGACCTCGCTTTTATAACATACCCTTTTTATATTATAAATCGATAAAGGACATCAAACTAAACAACTTTGCCCATGGAATGCCTATCTAAAATATTGTAATTTTCAAAAAAATATAATAATTAAAATTTGTCGTACCTAGTTCAAACTGAGAATGTATAGAATGAGAATCTTTGCTTCAGTGAAAATAAGAAATAAAAAAAAAATTTGATCTATGCTTTTCGCTCTGTAAACAAAAATATAACTTCTTTCGGTATTTTCCAGTTGTATTGATCGTCGTTGAAAAATAATATCATGAAAATAAACCGGTAAGCGAGCGATTGAACTGGAAAATACCGAAAGAGGTTATGTTTTTGTTTACACCATAGATCAAATGTTTTTTTTTATTTCTTATTTTCACTGAAGCAAAGATTCTCATTCTATACATAATACATTCTCAGTTTGAACTAGGTACGACAATTTTTAATTATTATAATTTTTTGAAAATTACAATATTTTAGATAGGCATTCCATGGGCAAAGTTGTTTAGTTTGATATCCTTTATCGATTTATAATATAAAAAGGGTATGTTATAAAAGCGAGGTCTAGGCCAATTTTACAAAAGATGGTAAGTATTCGACAACACAACAGGACAATGAGAAATCAATTCTATGTAGTATGAAGTGGCGTTGAGTGTATGACTACACGAGTAGGTAGATTTGAATATTTGCATACCAAAGAGTATTATACATACATACCTATACTCACAGCTATAAATCCCTAGTAGGGATAGCCAGAGCTAAGGAATCAGAAATTGTACAGCCATTTTTGGAAGTTGGGTGGGGAAAAGATGGTAAAATAAAGGTTGTTGGTTATGGGTCTCCAACCGCATCGCCCAAAAATCCCTTAAATACCCCAACATCGGTAGTCGCGTCTTATGTACACCCACCGGCTGAAATGGGGTAGTGCTATTCTAAGCCGACACTACACCGCATTATAAAAAATATATTTTATTTTACTATATTGGTATTATATTCAATTTACTTTTGTTCTTACAAATATTAATTTATACATCTGCCGATTGCCAATTTATCTCTAAACTGTAGAATGAAGCGTGGCACCACAATCAAAAAGGGTTACCATTGCCATACCACCATTACAAAAAAACCAATCAGCATCACTTTTGTATTTTGTAACACCTTATTTTGTATGGGAAGCAAGAGAGGTTTGTCAAGATCGTACTAAGTGGCGATCGATAGTCTCTGACTACCCCAATGGGAATAATGGGCGTGAGTATAAGTATTTAAGTAGTACCACTTTGCATACTGAATTATAAAAAGTGGCAACCCTTTTAATAAAATTGTGATACCATCCTTCATATGAGCTTCTTCATTGTTCATTCAGTCAACTCAACCATTACTTTACTCTATGACTCAACCCATCCAATATCCAATCGTCTGTGCTGTGATCCATCCAATCCAACCAATCCAACTTTTTCATTCATTCAGTTTCCCTTGTCAACGAAAGTTGTGATGTGATAAAAACAACATAATTAAATATTTAAAAGTAAGCCTAAAGTTGGAAGAATCCGCCCGTTTTTACTTATCGGCCTTAGCGGATTACTGATAAAGTTTCAGCCTGTCTTAAAAATGACGCCGGATATCTCTGTTGTTGGTGAATATAAAGTGAAAAGTCTGCCGAATGGCGATGTAAGTTATTTTGGAATTTTCATTCTTGATAGTTTCTGTAATTTATTGCTGCATCTTATCGGTTGCTGTGCAACATGTCAAAGTTTTTAATGCTCGCCGCTCATATCTTGGACGGTGATAACTTTATCTACATGTTTATCAGAAATTCCATTAACTTATTTTTGGTTAAATCATCCCTAATACCTACTTATGCATCTTTTCTTAACTTTATTATACTGGGGCAATATATTAAAGAATAGAAGGAAGTGTTCAAAGATTACAATGCTGTGGGGTGTCGGCATAGCATAGCATTGCCCCATTTTTTCCCATTGGTATTCCTAAGAGGCAAAATTTGAGTTTTGCGGCTTTTAAAGTGTTTTTGGGCTATTTGGTTGGTGACCCATCAACTACAAACTTTCTTTAATGTTTTTTTGACATGAATTCCTCATGTGGGGATTATTACTCATAAATAAAAGATCTTATTAAAGGAAAGAAAAATTTCAACACTGGCGGGGTTTGAACCCACGACCTTCGGGTATACGCCCCCGTCGCTCTGCCAACTAAGCTACAGTGTCAGTTTGCATCCAGCGCGAAATTTCTCTATCCTTTGTTTCTTTTTTTTTTTTACACATTCAAGTAGTGTTTGCGTTTCCTACCTCCGAATTTTAACTAATTCGGACGGCCACTTGTCTACCTTTTCAGATAGAATGCAAATGTTGGAAACGCCTAACTATCACATAATTTAATGTTTTTTTGACATGAATTCCTCATGTGGGGATTATTACTCATAAATAAAAGATCTTATTAAAGGAAAGAAATTTTAACTAATTCGGACGGCCACGGCCACTTGTCTAATTCGGAGGTAGGAAATGCAAACACTACTTGAACGTGTAAAAAAAAAGAAACAAAGGATAGAGAAATTTCGCGCTGGATGCCAACTGACACTGTAGCTTAGTTGGCAGAGCGACGGGGGCGTATACCCGAAGGTCGCGGGTTCGAACCCCGCCAGTGTTGAAATTTTTCTTTCCTTTAATAAGATCTTTTATTTATGAGTAATAATCCCCACATGAGGAATTCATGTCAAAAAAACATTAAATTATGTGATAGTTAGGCGTTTCCAACATTTGCATTCTATCTGAAAAGGTAGACAAGTGGCCGTCCGAATTAGTTAAAATTCGGAGGTAGGAAACGCAAACACTACTTGAACGTGTAAAAAAAAAGAAACAAAGGATAGAGAAATTTCGCGCTGGATGCCAACTGACACTGTAGCTTAGTTGGCAGAGCGACGGGGGCGTATACCCGAAGGTCGCGGGTTCGAACCCCGCCAGTGTTGAAATTTTTCTTTCCTTTAATAAGATCTTTTATTTATGAGTAATAATCCCCACATGAGGAATTCATGTCAAAAAAACATTAAATTATGTGATAGTTAGGCGTTTCCAACATTTGCATTCTATCTGAAAAGGTAGACAAGTGGCCGTCCGAATTAGTTAAAATTCGGAGGTAGGAAACGCAAACACTACTTGAACGTGTAAAAAAAAAGAAACAAAGGATAGAGAAATTTCGCGCTGGATGCCAACTGACACTGTAGCTTAGTTGGCAGAGCGACGGGGGCGTATACCCGAAGGTCGCGGGTTCGAACCCCGCCAGTGTTGAAATTTTTCTTTCCTTTAATAAGATCTTTTATTTACAAACTTTCTCCCTCAACTTCCAAGAGTGACTGAAGAATTTCTTATTCTAAAGCTCTTACTCCTACGTAAATATAGCTATGAGAATGGAAAGCTCATCCGTTTTGATAGTGTTCGTACACCAGCATGCACTTTTGGTTTTTGTAAAATATAATACAGACAAACTTGGTGCAACTTAGATAATTATCATTCTAAATCACTTAAAGATTCAGAATAATAATAACCTATTTTAAAAAAAAACCAACATCATCACTGTCTTAATAAATACCACAACAACAATTTACCAAATTCGCCAACTTTACTTGTGGGCGTACGTCGGCCATGGTATCCTTTGTCAATGCGACAGCATTCTGTGATGTTCTGCGACTCTATCTAAGTGAATGAACTATATGTATGGAGTTTAAATTCAATTCATCACTCCCATCTTTTGCATCTATTTACATTATTGAGAAGGTACCGTGTAGTGTCGGCTTAGAATAAAACTACCCTATTTCTACCCTTGGGTGATCGTAAGAGGCGACTAAGGGTATAGGGGCTTTTTAAGTGATTTTTGGGCGATGTGGTTGGAGACCCATCACCAAATCATTTATTATTACCGTCTTTACCCCCATCAACTTCCAAAAGTGGCTGAGGAATTTCTCATTCCAAAGCTCTGGCTACCCCGTTAAGGGATTTATAGCCGTGAGTATATTTATTTATTTATTTATTATTGAGTAAAACAAACAGCACTTAATCTATTGACAAACATTTTTAAATATAACAATTTATCATGCCAATTATATGTTTCACAAATTTCATTTAATAAACTGAGCATTAATTTGTAACAGAAATATTTATTTACAAATAAAATATAGTTCTTTTATTAAAGTGTGTTTCTTGTGTGTGTGTATATGAGTATATGTATGTATGTACCAATCAATTTATTTCTGAACCATTGTTTTACCTATGATTTAAATATTTGTTTAATTCACAGATGAAGAAAGTGAAACAATAGGACAACATTTTGTGTAATTCCAATTTTATGGTACTTAGTGAGTTGGGATGGCTAAATAAATAAATATATATGGAAACATTATACACAGATCAAGGTAGCCCCAAACTAAGTTAAACTTGTATTATGGGATACTAATTTAACAATATATGTAATATTATATATAATACACACCAAGAATAACATCCAAGACCAAGTAACAATTGTTTATGCTCATCACATAAATGTTGCCAACAGCAGGGATCGAACCTGCAACCTCTGGATCGAGAAGCTGGTCACCTATTCACTTGACCACGTATGTCATCCAATTAGTAGAGCAATTAATTAAAATTCACTTCCCTAGCAAATACAAACAAATACTATTCATTTTTTATAACTAGACATAACTATGAGCTAAATAGTGTTCTTGACTTATGTATAACTCCCGCGAGTTAACATGACACCTGGCTCGATTGACGTTTGTTGAAAGTACTGAGTGCATAAAAGTCAGCTGACCTTTTTTTAATGGGGAACAATTATTTTTTTAGTGAGTTGCAAATTTATTTTTATATCAGATATTGTTCAGTATGTTGGGTACATTGCCTTCGCAATGGGTACAAAGCCTTTGGCTGTAGCACTGATTACTTTATACTCTGTATATATTTATTTGTTATTAATAGTTATCAAATTACATCTATCGTAATAACTTATCAAAATACGTTAAATAAATAGTATAATTACATGCATATACTCACAGCTATAAGTCCCTAGAAGGGGTAGCCAGAGCTAAGGAACTAGAAATTCCTCAGCCACTTTTGGCAAGTTGAGTGGGAAAAGATGGTGAAATAAAGGTTGTTGGTGATGGGTCTCCAACCGCATCGCCCAAATATCCCATAAAAGCCCCAATACCGTTAGTCGCCTCTTACTTACACCCACCGGCAGAAATAGGGTAGTGTTATTCTAAGCCGACACTACACAGCTAACATAATATACACAGCTAGAATAATTAACTTCGGATAGAAATTAAACAAACATATAATATTAAATAGATTTATTTCAAAATAATTACTCATCAACATCACTCATTTCTTCAATACCTCACATAATAGAAGTGTCACTTTCTTCTCCCTCGCTCGCTTCACTGTCGGAGCTTTCTTCAAGTGAAATAATAAACTCCCTTTCCTGCAGTCGATCTTGCACCCAATATTCTTTTTCAAGTCTCTGTACATGGTTTACCTCCTTTTTCCAGTCAGCAGCAGTTATGGAAACAATCACTTCTTTAGTTAATTTTTCAATGTGTTTCTCCGACTGATCGATATTTTTGTCTGCCACCCTTTGTTTGATCAAATTCCAGATATATTCGATCGGATTAAGATCACAGTGGTAGGGTGGCAGACGTACGACCTCGTGGCCGTGCTCCCTTAATAATTCGTCTACCACATATTTTTTTTCTGGCTTATAATTTATGATTTGATATAGCCCCGGTTTTGTCATATTTGCAGCATAACTTATATTATTATTTGTTAACCAGCTTTGCATGTCACTCTTCAATGATGACTGGCACGGATTTTTTTCGGATTGCGTTGAGTGGTACCGAGCATTATCAATCACAACTATGCCACTTAGAGGCAAGTCCGGCAACAATTTTTCATTGAACCACTTTACAAAATTGTTGGTGGCCATTTCATTATGATAATCACCTGTTTCACTTTTACATCATCTTCGACTCTTTGTGAACTGAAATAAATGAACTAGTGAACTAAATGAAAGATATACTTCAGTACCCCCAATTGATATATATCTTTCTTTTCACTGACACATTTTGCGCACATCCAGAGATGCTAACGCTACTGGCGAGAGCGGGGCGCTGCGCGGGATAGCGGGGGGAGGGTTGTTTGTCGAGCCAGGTGTCATGTTAACTCGCGGGAGTTATACTTTGTAGATGTGGCGGAGGTGGTGTGTCCTCCAAACTTCATGTGGTATTTTGTTACCTGGTACATTAGACAAACCTTAATTCCCAACATACATACATACATACATATACTCACGGCTATAAATCCC
Organism: Bedellia somnulentella; assembly: GCA_963576735.1. Taxonomy (NCBI): domain Eukaryota; kingdom Metazoa; phylum Arthropoda; class Insecta; order Lepidoptera; family Bedelliidae; genus Bedellia; species Bedellia somnulentella. Next base: position 334,322 of record OY755196.1, read on the forward strand.
TAGAAGGGGTAGCCAGAGCTAAGGAATTAGAAATTCCTCAGCCTCATTTGGAAAATTGAGTGGGGAAAGGATGGTAAAGTAAAGGTTGTTGGTGATGGGTCTCCAGCCGCATCGCCCAAAAATCCCTTAAAAGCCCCAATACCGTTAGTAGATTCTTACGTACACCTATCAGTAGAAACGGGGTAGTGCTATTCTAAGCCGACACTACACGGCAAAATTCCCAAATTTTTCTAAATTTGAACCAACACCCTATTTTCAGCCTTTTCTAATTCCTTAGCTCTGGCTACCCCTTCTAGGGAATTATAGCCGCAAGTATATATATGTATGTATGTATGTTTAGGAAGTTGAGTGTGAAACAGATCTCCAACGGCATTGCTGAACAATCAGTTAAAATGCCCCCATACTCTCAATCACCTCTTACATCCCCTGCAAGTAAGAAATGTGTAAGTGTTATTCTAAGCTGACACTACACTACACAGCTACTTCTACTACTTCTGAACACTATTTGTAATTTTCGTCACCTGTTGTTTGGAGTACCCACAGTTTGCTTGGACAGTGCATCCACAAGTTAGGATGACAAGAACTCAGGCATGTGGGTTTCCTCACTATGTTGTCTCTTCATCAAGGTTGTATCAAAATTCATCTTATGTTATTAATTTCAGGTGGTTCCCATGAAGACATTTTGGGAGAATCAATCCACAGTGATTATATTCTTCCGTCGCTGGGGATGTATGTTCTGTCGGCTGTGGGCTAAAGAGGTGAGTCTGCAAATATAATTTCAGAGTACAGTAACATAGGTTCATTTAACAACTTAAAAAATATTCTCTCTTGTATTTTTTCAACAATTTATCAGAATATATTAAGATATTATAAAGGCAGGGGTCTGAAGTATTAAGAGAAAAAGTGTATGTTTGAGAAGTATTATTCAAAGTGGCTATCAATAGGTAACTAACAAAGTGAGTATATGTGTGTATGTTGTAACAATTCGGTATGCAAAGTTTTTTTTGGTATTTATTAAATATTTTTATTCGATAACAAAAACAAAAATAAAAGACTCATTTGAAAATTTTTCATTTAAAATGAGTAATTGCGAAGTTATGGTTTTTTAAAGATCATTTTACTTTTGTACTTAATGACGTCATCGATCGAAAATATCACGTAGCGACATGCAAATAAAGCGAAATGTTTAGTAAAAATGTTGCTGATTGCAAAACATTTCACGAATTTGTTATTCCAAATGAAATTATTACGATATTATAGTAAACAAACCTATGATTTTCGATATTTTATTAATAAACTGCAAAACCGTATGTCTTTGAAACAACATTGAATGTCAAACACTGTTACAGTTTTTTGATAAAATAACAGTCATCTTAGCTTCAATTGATATAATTTCAAGAAAATATTGTTCATAACCATAATATCTCGAAATGGTTTTGTAATCAGCATCACTTTAGTAAAACTTTGCATACCGAATTGCCTTTGACCATTATAGAGTAAGATCCCAGAGCGATAAGACATAACTTATTTTCTAAAAGATGAAACTTTAAGTTCTCAGTAGTGTCTCATGTACTCTGTATACCTGCGTGTTTGTGAAGTTTGCACAGTGACACCTGGGCAGGTACCAGGTGCGAAAGGTGACTAAAAATAAGAGTAACTTTACTTAAATTTAGATGGCTGATTTTTAGATATATTTTAAAGAATATCATTCTCAAATAGTATCGCAAGTATCAGACACTTTTCTTGGGCCAAAACTTTTGTCAGACGCTTTAAAGCTCCACCAAAAATAAATGAACTTTACTTATTTTCTAATGTCTGATTTTTTTATATGTTATCAAGATAACTATTACAAAATTATAGTCCGGTCAATTTAGGCCTAAAATAAGGAGGAAGGTTACATAAATTCATAAGAAGCTGAAAATTGGCACAATTGTTCAAAACATGATTATAAATGAAACCTCAAAAGTCCCCATCGTTCCGAGGTGTGCTAAAAATTTTACACGTGGTCAAAGGTGAGTAAAATGAGTTTTTTGCGATTTTAAGCGAAACGGTGAGTTTTTTTCGCAAAATTACCCCTGTACAAAATTGTAGATCAGAAAATTCTCTACAAAAAAGATTTCAATACTTTTTTTCCTTAAAGCCACCATTTTAAAGATATAACGCGTTGAAAAGTTCGATCATTGGTAATCTTCATACTTTGCACATGTACGCCACGTATGAACATCACTTATAAAAATGACTTACTTCAATGTGCTGAAGTTTTTAAAAATAGTGACTCAATTCAACCAGACGTTATCAACAGCGGAATTCAATTTCTTCTCGCTATGTACGGAGCTCCTAAAAAAACCACTTGCTTAGATAAGATAAGCGATACGCAACTTTTGATAAAAATACGCGTAATAAAAAGCAAGTACAACTAGCTTCTTTACCTCCAACCTCAGTAACTGCTCACCAACATTTATTTCGGGTATATTACCAAGTTCAAGTGTGGCTTGGTAATCAGCTGGACCCTAAAGACTGGGGTTGGAAGTTGGTCGACAACCCATTAGAGCCAGTTCTAACTTTACTTCCACCAGCACCTGAGAAACTTCTCAACTCAATATTTTGCAACTGTAAAAAAGGTTGTAATGCTAAATGTGGATGCAGAAAAGTTGGACTGTTTTGTTCCCTGGCATGCACAAACTGCCAAGGCCGATCGTGCTCAAATGTTGAGTCAGCTAATCTAGAAGACTCATATGATACCAATGAGGAATCGCTAGTGGGACAGTTGATCTGTGAAATAGAAGAAAAAGAAAAAGAACAGGAAGAAGAAGACGAAGAACAAGAAACAGTAATCCTGGAAAATTACGAATCAGACGAGGAATATTAATCATTTCATTTTCAATTACACCGCCATTATTTTAACCAACCGATATGTACAAATAATATTTTACAATAGTTTTAAAACAAATAAAATCACTGCAGACCCTGGAAATAGGCCTTCAGGGGATACCACGTTAAAATAAAACGCGTTAAGTACACTACCTCATAGGTGGCGTGGAAACGTGCGCAAAGTATGAAGATTACCAATGATCGAACTTTTCAACGCGTTATATCTTCAAAATGGTGGCTTTTAGGAAAAAAAATATTGATATCTTTTTTGTAGAGAATTTTCTGATCTACAATTTTGATAAGGGTAATTTTGCGAAAAAATTCAACGTTTCGCTTAAAATCGCAAAAAACTCATTTTTTTGACCTTTGACCTCGTGTAAAATTTTTAGCACACCTCGGAACGATGGGGACTTTTGAGGATTCATTTATAATCATGTTTTGAACAATTGTACCAATTTTCAGCTTCTTATGAATTTATGTAACCTTGAATGTATAAATTGACCGGATTATTATATTTAGTCAGTCAGACAAATTGGAATGACCAAAAATCCACTAAACACAAAAATTATTCGGCCGTGAGTACGAACGCGAGAGCACTATGCGCATGCGTTTCAGAGCGAAGAATTTAAATATTCCAAAAAGTACTTACTGCTTTCGATAAAATATTTTCCGTTTAGTGTCGGCTTAGAATATTACTACCCCATTTCTACCCGTGGGTGATCGTAAAAGGCGACTAAGGGTATAGGGGCATTTTTAAGTGATTTTTGGGCGATGCGATGTGGTTGGAGACCCGTCACCAATAATATTTATTATTACCATCTTTTCCCCAATCAACTTCCGAAAGTGGCTGAGAAATTTCTCATTCCCAAGCTCTGGCTAACCCATTAAGGGATTTATAGCCGTGAGTATATGTATGTATGTATGTTAAGCGCCTGACGTACGGGTGACGGCAATTGTTCTCGCGATGGTATTTTTGCGTAATATTTGTTCAGGCGTTAAGTCTGAATAAGTACTCTTATGTTTTCTTTTCAGATCTTCCATAAACCTTGTTCTGATAGTTTTTTCTTTATGTGGGCGTTAAAATCTACCTCTGTACCAAATTTCAGCTCTGTAGATCTATGGGAAGTACTAGTTCTATTTTGATGATCAGTGAGTCAGTCAGTGTCGAAAATGCGAAACTTTGCATTAGCTTAACTTGGGAATTCATAAATCTACCGACTTGAAATTTTGGATTTCAAGTGTGTGATTACGAATTTCTAGGTGAAAAATATTTCAGCGATTTAATCCTATCCAGAGGTTCTCGAATGAGGGCCTGAAAATGCGGCGAAACGGTTCCAGTAAAGGATGGTACGGCAGTGTTTGCTTCGCGCTCGACTTGGCGGGGGCACTGCCGTGCCCCCAGATCTATATTATACATTGCGCGCACATACACAGAATGTGAGTTAAAGAAGGAGAACCGGGTTACTATGGACGTCTCACTCGCTCTGAAACGCATGCATAATGCTCTCGTGTCCGTACTCACGGCCGAATAATTTTTGTGTTTAGTGGATTTTTGGTCGTTCCAATTTGTCTGACTGACTAAATATAATTTTGTAATAGTTATCTTGATAACATATAAAAAAATCAGACATTAGAAAATAAGTAAAGTTCATTTATTTTTGGTGGAGCTTTAAAGCGTCTGACAAAAGTTTTGGCCCAAGAGAAGTGTCTGATACTTGCGATACTATTTGAGAATGATATTCTTTAAAATATATCTAAAAATCAGCCATCTAAATTTAAGTAAAGTTACTCTTATTTTTAGTCACCTTTCGCACCTGGTACCTGCCCAGGTGTCACTGTGCAAACTTCACAAACACGCAGGTATACAGAGTACATGAGACACTACTGAGAACTTAAAGTTTCATCTTTTAGAAAATAAGTTATGTCTTATCGCTCTGGGATGTTGGACTATTATTGTAGTGGCATAATCTGTGTCTATGTACTGCGAGCCATTATTCAGCCACTACCATGTAAAGTTGTCCTAGATTAAGATTCACTTTTTTGGTCAGGTGTAAAATAACTATAATATAATTGAAAACACTTGCAAATTATAGTCAAAACTTTTTACAGATATTGAGATTTTAACTGGTTTAACTTAAAGTGATCTCTTCTTGTAATTCTTGTAAGTATTAAAATTTTCCATCCATTCTTCATTTATAATCTGTATGAATAATATTTCAGCTTCACGAAATAGCCCCAGTACTGAGCCAACACAACATCAAGCTAGTGGGAGTTGGTGTTGAAGAACTTGGATCTAAGGAGTTCATTGATGGCAACTATTTTGATGGTGGTATGTAAAATCTATAGATAGAATAGAAATATATATTGCACACCTTAAAAACTGATATCTTCTAATAATTCAATACACATATACTTATACTCACGGTTATAAATTCCAAAAATGGGATTGTAGAGTCACAACCACTTTTGGAAGTCGAGTGGGAGAAAGATGGTAAATTAATTGATGGTTAGTGATGATTCACACATCACCCAAAAATCTGTAATACCCCTACTTGGCTTGTACAACACCCATGAGAAGAAATGGGATTGTGGACTATGAATCTGTTAATCTGTGTAGTGTCGGCTTAGAATAACACTACCCCATTTCTACCCGTGGGTGATCGTAAGAGGCGACTAAGGGTATAGGGGCTTATTAAGTGATTTTTGGGCGATGTGGTTGGAGACCCGTCACCAAAAACATTTATTATTACCATCTTTTCCTCAATCAACTTCCAAAAGTGGCTGAAGAATGTTTCATTCCAAAGCTCTGGCTACCCCGTTAAGGGATTTGTAGCCGTGAGTATATGTATGTATGTATGTATGAATCTGTTTCATGGTAGGCTTTTGCTTTTTAATAAGGACATATATGTATGTTTGAACTAATGTATTTTATATTTCCAGATCTGTACTACGTTGAGGACCTCAGCACCTACCACAAGTTGGGATTCAAGAGGTTCAACTTGGTCACAATCCTCACATCACTGTTGTGGAAGCAATCCAGAGATGCTATTTCTAAGGGACGCCAATTGGGTAAATAAACTAATATATTTTCACGCCATTAGTTTATATTGGGGTAGGCAGACAAAATCAATCACCAATTGAGGAGCAAGTCTCTAGCCAGCAATGTTGAAAAGATATTACCTAATTAATTATGTTTGGATTTGCAATCAAATGAAAAAAACTGACATAAATTTACTTTTTTCTATGATGAATGAACAATTTAGTGAGTTAATTAAATGATAATTAGACTATATTAAACAAATTGACTGACTGATTTTCTTCTCACATTTCGTATTACTATTTTGAATATATGCATTTTCAGACCATTTTCCCTTTCAATTTTTCAAAGTACTTGCAATAAACTTTAACAAGAAATAGTGCATTAACATATCCTTTTGTCTATTCCATCTTTATGTTGCCCTTATGTCTCTGTTGCCAGACTGAATGGATCAAATACAAAAACCTTAAGAAAAGTCCAACGTAAAGTACAGTATACTTATTTAATAATTATAGTGTATATTTATATGGATATCTCTGTGGAAAAGGAAGGCTTAAAAAAGGACATTTTTTTGTTTAGTTAATCGTCAGATATATTTTTAACAGGTACACTCTAACACATACTATTGATAAACCATTTTATAAAATAATGCTAAATTAACAACACAATTTCTATCAGTAAAACAAAATTATTTACCTTCATAGCACAAAATAATATGTAATAAGCATTTGGTGAAATCAGTAAGGTTTCTTTCATGAGATACGCTTACCCATCAAAAGAGAGGGTATCCCTTTTCTCTAAATCCCCTTTCCCTATCAAACTGAGATGGCTAAAAAACACTATCAAAAAGGTTTTCTGAAGGGGTTTCCCTGTCTTGATATTATTAATTTACGAGTATTATTTTGGCGACCTTAAATATACAATCTAATAAACATCCCCCGAAAGGAAAACAGTTTACGATCCCAGGTTTTCTGCAAAATGCACATGTTGAGACAAAAACATACATACATACATACATATACTCACGGCTATAAATCCCTAAAAGGGGTAGCCAGAGCTACGGAATCAGTCTCCAACCGCATCGCCCAAAAATCCCTTAAAAGCCCCAATACCGTTAGTCGCCTCTTACGTACACCCACCGAAAGAAATGGGGTAGTTCTATTCTAAGCCGACACTACACAGAAAAAAATATTTCAATAATATTTTTTCAATGTGTTTTACTATGTAAGTGTCATTTGTTTTGTTATGTTCTTTCTGTCAAACGTTATTTACTTTACTAATAGTCAGCCTATTTAATTAGTCTAACCAATTTTTATTTTCAGGCTTAGGAGGAGATTCCAAAGGAGATTGGGTACAGACAGGGGGCGCTTTGATAGTGGAGAAAGGAGGCAAAGTTCTGAACAGCTTTGTCCAAACCGGACCAGCGCATCATCTATCCAATTTAGACATTTTGAAGGTTTGTATCTTTATATTTTATTATTATATATATAGTTATGTGATCGTGTGAGGAACGATGTGATTCGTGAAAGGTGTGTGTAAAAGATGATATAGTAAGTAAGATAGAAAAAGGAATGTTGAGATGGTTTGGGCACATCGAGAGGATGGATGATAGGAAATTGGTGATAGGTATCTATAGAGCTAATGTGGAAAGTAATGTTAGTAGAGAACGGCCACGAAAGACACACTTGGACCAAATTGAAAGTGTGCTCAAAAAGGCAGGCGTCCGAAGTATGAAGAATAAAAGAGCATGTATGAAAAGATTGATGGATGTAGACGAAGCAAGAGAGGTTTGCCAGGATCGTACGAAGTGGCGATCGATAGTCTCTGCCTACCCCAATGGGAATTAACGGCGTGAGTATATGTATGTATGTATATATAAGGCTTCTGAAATTTGCAACATCGTTTTTAAACTTCGATAACGGCAATTTTATAGATAATTCATTTATTCATGTTAACATAATACAATACAGTAATAGCACACAAATAGGTGGAACAGTTGTTTTTTTAAGTAACATATCAATGCTATGGTAACACAAAACAGGTGCCAACTCAGTATCAGTAATTATCAGTAACTCAGTGAAAGTATATCTTTTTAATTTAATAGTTAGTTTATAGTCACATAAAATACAAACATACAGTCATTAAATTCTATTTATTAAATCTTATTCTTCATATTAATGCAAATTATTATTTCCAGGCTCTCGGTCTAGAGAATGAGTATAAACCGGAAGCACAAACAGGCGAGACTGAGAAAGGATCCGAAGTAAGTATTATCCTTCACCACATTCAGTCGTTCACATTTCATTCAATTACTCAATCTTTAGAATTACTCATTCAATTACTCAATTTTTACAAATTTAGTTACCTGTCTTTCTCTAGATGGTAAGAAAGAAAGAACACTTTTTATACAATTATTAATACTATCAACTCTAGAATCAAATCTTCACGCCGTATATCCCTGAAGGAGTCGCAGAGGTACTAATATCAGATGATAATGTCACGTGATCTTCAGAGTACCCATATTTTGCTTGGACAGTGTATTTACGTGATAGGGGCAGGTCTATTGCCGTTTTGTACGAATACACTGTCACATGACTAATCACCAATTAGACATGTGAGTGTCCTCACGATGTTTTTCCTCACTATTAACAACCATGATAAATTAACCACATATATGTCTTCAGAAAACACATATTGGTGTAGGCTCGACCCGGGTTTTGAACTTACCTCTCCCACTGAGGTATCAAGATTGCTATCTATCTGTTTATATGCTAAACATATATATATTTTTTATTTCAGGCACAACCTGCATAAGCGCAACATACAGAAATATCGTATATTTTACTATAATATTTTTAAGTGAATCCTATAAACACAATGTAATCCTATAAAAATATATTGTTGCACTCTTTGGTGAGGGTATAACATATAATCAAATATAAAAGGTATATTTAAAGATTCAGACTAACTAAGAAATATAGACTTATTGCGCCAACAGCCAATTGGAAGTAAATCTAAAGTGCACTGAAAGCCTGCCTATCTTAAAGATTATATTGAAACATATATGAAAGTCATTAATATGTACACTTTAGTTGAACAATCACAGATATGAAATATGTATTGACAGTGAATGAGCTAAATTTAATAACCTTTATGCCGTTAACCCTTAAATCTTAGTTTTCCAAAACCCTATGCTCTATCAAAAGGCATAGCTTAATAAAACATAAATACATACATATACTCACGGCTATTAATCCCTTAACGGGGTAGCCAGAGCTTTGGAATGAGAAATTCCTCAGCCACTTTTGGAAGTTGATTGGGGAAAAGATGGTAAAATAAAGGTTGTTGGTGATGGGTCTCCAACGACATCGCCCAAAAATTACTTAAAAAGCCCCAATACCCTTATCCGCCTCTTACGATCACCCTCGGGTAGAAATGGGGTAGTGTTATTCTAAGCCGACACTACACGACTTAATAAAAGTATACACTATTAATTTGCTTACCACTAAATTCCGTATAAGTTTTTTTTTGAGAGAGTAATTTGAAAGGGGGTAACCTTCCAAAATATAAAATTTAGAAGATCTTTCAATAGGAAACACACACATGTACACACATACTCCTACTAGTCTAGATTTCTTAGTTAGTATGACTAAAATAAGCAAAAAATAATATTTATATTTTTATCATATGCGACAATTGTAATTTACAGACTGATTTTATTTAGTTATTATTATGAAGGAGATTTCGCTGTTTCAAAGACTTGGTATGTTAAGATGTAGTTGGGGTAGTGTTGTTTTATACTTTCTTATGTTCTCAAAAATGGTTTTGGCACAAACTGAAAAGTGAAATTATTTTGTTATAGAATTAGTGTCTTGCCAATATAAAAGTCTAATTAAATAGAAGAAGTATGTACCCTTTTTGGCGTAACTCAGTCACTTCTTCTTACGCATAAGTTTTAATCTACTTAGCAATTGATAAAAAAAGAAAGCATAAAACTTACAAGAGTCAGTGCAAAGTCATAAAACTTCGTAACAACGAAAAATATTCATAATGTAAGTGATCATGATCATTCAGCGATTTTATTAAAACTATGATGATGTATGAAATTATTTAACTAATTAAAATTTGCACGATAAGACTTGATATCTTATAGCTTTAAAATATGTTTGAATATATTTGAAAATATAAATTGTATTTACTTATTTAATAGAAATAAATTCTTGATGTGAATATCATTGTTTTATTTTATCTTTATACATTGCGTGCGGGTTGATGAATATTACAGTGAAGGTACCTTTGGGGATTACGGTGTCCCACAAGGTAGTACCCTTGGTCCTATATTGTTCCTCCTATATATTAATCAGCTGTGTGATCTCAAGCTAGAGAGTGCTGAAATACTCATGTTTGCAGACGACACAGTCTTAGTTTTTCATGAATCATCATGGGAAAAAGCAAAAGAAGCAGCAGAAGGGGGTCTTAAACAAGTAACATCTTGGCTAGAAGATAATCTGCTAACATTAAATCCTCAAAAAACAAAATTCATATGTTTTAGCATTAATAATAAAATAAAAAAATGTAATAAACCTAATATCCTGAAACTACATACTTTTCCATGTAACAGAAATAATTTGAGTGTAGAATATTCATGTACTGCTTCGATCTTGAAAGAGTAAACTTCATTAAATATCTTGGTGTAATTATCGATCAGAAACTATTAACTCAAATAATATAATACTATTGCTAAAAACTATTAACTCAAATAATATAATACTTACAGGAGATATTAACATAAACATAATGCCTGACAACATAGACCATCATGCAAATGAGTATTTAAACCTTTTAGCTAGTCATGGTCTACAACAGGGAGTTAACATACCAACTCGTGGTTTAAACTGCCTGGACCATTTCATGGTTAAGTCAAATTTCAATTTTCAAACAATTGTTTACGATAAATTAACTGATCACAGCCCTATTCTTCTAAATTTTGATTGCTCTAAATTAAGAAAAGAAGAAAATAGTTATTCCAGAATAAAATCTAACTTTAATGAAATGAAGAAATGCTTGAATTTTGAAGACTGGTCTGACGTATATAAATGTGATGATGTTAATGTTGCTACAAAATTGTTCACTAACAAGCTAATAAACATAATGGAAACAAACACTGTAACCAAAAAAATATCTAGTCGGTATCAACCTTTGAAACCATGGATAACACCAAGCATTGTAAAATCCATTCGGAAAAGAAATGAACTTCATAGAGATATGAAAAAATACCCTAATAACTTAGCTAAACTAGAAAAGTACAATAAATATAATCTTTGCTGCAATGAAACCGTAAAAAAGTTAAAACAAGATTACTACTCATCAAAGCTGGCCGACTGCTCAAAAGATCCAAAACGCACCTGGGGTATCGTCAAAGAATTAGGTAATATTAATAAACCCAAAACACAACCAAAAAACCTGTTACACATTTGTGAGAGTCCAATTAGTTCTATTAATGCAGTAAACAAATATTTTACTTCAATTGGCAAAGATTTAGCCGACAGCACACTCAAAAAGATTAATAGAAATGACAATGACTTAGCCAAGGATATCAACCTGTGTGACGGTCCAGTTGGCACTCTCCCTATGTTTTTAACAGATGAATCAGAAATTCAATGTATAATATCAAAACTAACCAAAACAAATACTACGGGATGGGATAAGATATCCACCAAATTTCTAAAATTATTTAGTAATGAAATAGCACCGCCACTATCTTATATATGTAATTTGAGTTTTACTACAGGCGTGTTCCCACAACAGCTAAAGAAAGCAATTATATGTCCTATTTATAAGCTAGGAGATAAGAACCTACCCAATAACTATAGGCCTATTTCACTTTTATGTTCATTATCCAAAATTATAGAAAAAATTGTAAACAGAAGACTCACGCGATTTCTCGAAGACAAAAACCTACTATCAAGCAGTCAGTACGGATTCAGGACAGGTAAATCTACTAACGGTGCTGTTTTAAAATTAACATCTTCTATTACCCGGTTTCTAGATAAGCATGAAAAGAGTCTGGCAGTGTTTTTGGACCTTCAAAAAGCTTTTGATACGGTGTCTTTACCAATCCTTATCAGGAGACTTGAAAGCATAGGCATCAGAGGCTTAGTGCTAGATTGGTTCGTGGACTTTCTCACAAATCGGGAACAAAGTGTACAGATAGGTAAATTTGTCAGTGAAAGTAACGAGTGTAACTATGGAGTTCCGCAGGGAAGTACACTTGGCCCAACGCTTTTCTTAATATACATAAACAGTTTATGTAATTTGGATCTGGGGAATGCTGAAATCACCATGTTTGCTGATGATACTGTACTTCTTTTCCATGACAAAACATGGGAAAAGACTAAAAAATCTGCTGAAATCGGGGTTTCAAAAGTAACAACGTGGTTGGAAAATAACCTACTTAGCCTTAATGCTCAAAAAACCAAATTTATCTGTTTTAGTATAAGAAATGAAACAAAAACCAATAAGCCAACCTCACTAAAGTTACATACTTATCCCTGTAATAGGAATCAAATAGATGATACTTGCATATGCAGCAACGTTGAAAGAGTAGGGTTTATCAAATATCTTGGAGTAATCATTGACGAAAATTTAAATTGGAGAAAACACATTGACTACGTTGCTTCTCGTACTAGGAAATTCATTCATGTCTTTAAAAATATACGAATTGTAGGTAACAAATTGCTATTAGTACAGGTTTACCGGGCTTTATGTGAGAGTATCATTGCGTACTGTATTTGTGCATGGGGAGGTGCTGCTAAATCACATTTGATACTTGCTGAGCGTGCCCAAAGAGCAGTCTTAAAAGTGATGATGAGCTACCCATACAGATACCCAACTTTGCAACTGTACGTAGAAACAAAAGTTTTATCAGTTAGGAAATTATACATAATATTAGTGTTTACGTAGCTACCATACAACTGTTCCACCAACGGCAAGCAATGAGAGAAACCCTAACTATAAAACTCCATTATGCAATACCACCTTCGCACAAAAGCAAGTAGGATTTCATGCACCATTTCTTTATAACTATGTTAATAAAAAGTTAAAAATTAGAAGTAAAGGTTTAAATGGATTCATCTTTAAACAAACTATAATAGATTGGATAATTAAGTTAGACTATAAGGAAACAGAAAATATTTTCTTAATAAGTAAATAAAAAAAACACTTTTAGATGCACCTAAAATAAAAAGAAACATAGTCACAAACACACACACACACACACACACACACGCATACACACACAAACACATACACACACATACTCATACACTCACACATATATACACACAAGCATGTATAATCCTAAGTTTTTCATTTATTTTTTTTATTGTTTTATACAAATTTTGCTTTCTTTTTTTATATCATTTTAGCTTCTTTTAGTATGTAATTTTAACTATATTTTTCTTATATTGTCTTTTATAATGGGACACGTCGTTATTGCTGATTGTTACCTGGGAATACTTCTCACACTACGGGCAACCCTTGTGAGAATTATATGTCATTATGTAGTGTCATAATTTATGCCAATAAACAATTATTATTATTATTATTATAGAATTTAAATTGGCATCGTCACGTACAATATGTTATTTCGCGAACTAGAAAATTAATACACGTTTTTAAAAATATACGAATAGTTGGTAATCCGACATTACTTTTACAAATCTACAAAGCATTGAGTGAAAGTATTGTCTCATACTGCATATGCGCCTGGGGTGGTGCTGCAAAAACGCAATTCATCAAAATAGAGCGTGCTCAGAGATCCGTCCTTAAAGTTATGATGAACCGCCCGTATAGATACCCAACCACTAACTTATAAGAGGCAAAGGTTCTTTCAGTTCGTAGATTGTACATAGTGGCATGTCTATGTAGGCAACATGTTGGTCTATTGTCCCTCCTACCAGAACAGAGCAAAAGGTTTAATAAAATTCCCACACCAAAATGCAAATCAACCTTCGCCCAAAGACAATATGATTTTATAGCGTCTTATATATACAGACATGTGAATCATACTGCCAAATTAGATACGCTTACCCTTAATAGTAAATTATTTAAAAAACACATAACTGATTGGGCACTAAAGCTAAACTATGAGGAAACGGAGAACTTGTTAAAGGTTACAAAATAGAATAGGTCTAATATATTTACAACACAAACACACACACACATACACACACACGCACATGCGCACTCAACCGCACACACATACTATTAAATAAACTGGTATAAATTTACATTCTAAGATAATGATTCAAAATCATTATAATTTGTATTTTTTTATTATTTTTAAAAAAAAAATTTTTTTTCTTAATTTACCTTTACCTGTATAACGAATGCCCTTAAGTATCCTTTAAGTTGTATTTTTTATTTTTTGTTCTGCATTTGTGTTAATTTGTTATTTGATTACTTTCTTTTTCACTGTCTTCATATTTTCAATTTTTTAATTGACTGTTTTGTTTTCATTCAAATATTAGTAAATAAGTCCTGGACCCCAATGTAAAGACCTCCTGGGAAGTCTGCCTCCCGCACTACGGGCAACCCTTTTGGGAGGCAGTGCATTGTAATTTTATTTTATATTATGTGTAATATTTGGATCCAATAATTTTTTTTTTTTTTTTTACATAAGTCTATATCTATAAACTGCTGCTGTGTAGTGTCGGCTTAGAATAGCACTACCCCGTTTCTTCCGGTGGGTGTACGTAAGAGGCGACTAACGGTATTGGGGCTTTTAAGGGATTTTCGGGCGATGCGGTTGGAGACCCATCACCAACAACCTTTATTTTACCATCTTTTCCCACTTAACTTTCCAAAAGTGGCTGAGGAATTTCTAATTCCTTAGCTCTGGCTATGCCATCTAGGGATTTGTAGCTGTGAGTATACGTATGTATGTATGTATGTATATCTATTAAAACCACTCAACTGATTTTAATGTTAGGTTAATTGATCGAGTGAGAAAAGGCGTGCGGTAGGTGCGGTGTGAAAGATCATATTGGAAAAAAGATAGAAAAATGAATGTTGAGATGGTTTGGGCAGATAGAGAGGATGGGTGATAGTAAATTGGTGAAGGTAGACCTCGGAGTACACATTTGGACTAAAAAGAGAGTGTGCTCAAAAAGGCTGGCGTTCGAAGTATGAAAAATAAAAGAGCATGTATGAAAAGATTGATGGATGTAAACGAAGCCAGAGAGGTTTGCCAGGATAATACAAAGTGGCGATGGATAGACTCTGCCGACTCATATAGCAATTAATGGTGTGAGTATATGTATGCATGCCAACTGATTTTAAACATTCTTTCATAAATAGATAGACATACATACATACAAACATATACATATACTCACGGCTATAAATCCCTAGAAGGGGTAGCCAGAGCTAAGGAATTAGAAATTCCTCAGCCACTTTTGGAGGGTTGCGTAGGGAAAAGATGGTAATATAAAGGTTTTTGGTGATGGTTCTCCAACCTAAGGGTAGTGCTATTTTGAGAGTTTAAAAAGAGTGCTATTCTAAGCCTAGACATGACACAGCTATACTTATAAGCTATAAGGCCTTATTTGAAAACAAGTGTTTTGGGTCAATAGCTAACGCTGAGTTAGGACTTGATTTTTTATTATAATAGCACTAATATGTAATTTAAAAAAAAGTATCCCTCATTTGTGTGCCTTTATTGAATAGTGTTATGTTATCATACATACATACATACATATACTCACGGCTGTAAATCCCTAGAAGGGGTAGCCAGAGCAAAGGAATTAGAAATTCCTCAGCCACTTTTGGAAATGATAGTGGGGAAAAGATGGTAAAAATAAAGGTTGTTGGTGATGGGTTTCCAACCGCATCGCCCAAAAATCCCTTAAAAGCCCCAATACCGTTAGTCGCCTCTTACGTACACCCACCGGAAGAAATGGGGTAGTGCTATTCTAAGCCGACACTACACAGCATGTTATCAATAAATTATTTATTTGCTATGTAGAGCCGGCTTAGAATAGCACTACCCCATTTCTTCCGGTGGGTGTACGTAAGAGGCGACTAACGGTATTGGGGCTTTTAAGGGATTTTTGGGCGACGCCGTTGGAGACCCATCAACGACAACCTTTATTTTGCCATCTTTTCCCCACACAAGTTTCCAAAAGTGGCTGAGAAATTTCTTATTCCTTGGCTCTGGCTACCCCTTCTAGGGATTTATAGCCGTGAGAAAATGTATGTATGTATGTATTTATCTCACTATTTGTCAATCTACCGTGTATACATACACACCACTTTAAGTAAAAAGCCCCTATTTCAATAATACAACCAAACTTATTTAATTTATCATAGATATACGAATCCATCATCTCGAATCGAAAGGCATTGTTAGTTCGAAGCACGTCATCAGCATATTTTCCCGAATGTTTTCATTGAACGGCGCGACCAAGGTGGGAACGCGGCGGAATATCAATTACAATGGCGACCTTTACGTCCAATATGTACGAGCAATACTATCTTTGGTTTTATTTTGGAGGAATTGTACGTACATACGTATACTCACGGCTATAAATCCCTAGAAGGGATAGCCAGAGCTAAGGAATTAGAAACTCCTCAGCCACTTTTGGAAATGTGAGTGGGGAGAAGATGGTAAAAATAAAGGTTGTTGGTGATGGGTCTCCAACCGCATCTAAAAATCCCTTAACCCTTTTTAAGGCAGTGGCAACTATATTACCACCATAATTTCAACTTTACCTACCTTGAAATAGAAGTGAAATACAATGATTTTTTAATCATACCTCTGCCTTAAAAGCCCCAGTACCGTTAGTTGCCTCTTACGTACACCCACCGGAAAAAAATGGGGTAGTGCTATTCTAAGCCGACACTACACGGCTTTCCGTGGAATTTTATAGATATTTATAACATGTTTAATACCTTCGTCTGATCTAACGGGTCTAAATATCGGAAAGTGGTGGCTAAGGCTTCAGAATTCGAAATTCTTCAGTCAGTTTTGGAAGGTATGGGTTAGCCATATTGTGAGCCGGCCCACGCAGCTTAATTGATACAAAACAAGCGGCAAAATTATATAGGATAGCATTATTCTAAGCCGATAACCAGTACGGTATGAAGAATGACGTAAGCATTACAATTTGGAAAAATTTAATATATTTACATACCATACACTAACACTTAAAAAACAACATACATACATATAGGTACTAACGGCTATAAATCCCTTGAAGAGGTAACCAAGGCTTTGAAATAAGAAACTCCTAATTTGAAAGTAGAGAGGGAAAAAGATTGTGAAGTAAATGTTTTTCACCCGACAATCCACCGAATTTAAAAGCATGAAGCATATTAATTGAAGCAAAAAAAACAGAAGTTCCTCCTATCACGTGACCACAGGTTCTGGCAAAAGTGGGTCCTCACGTGACATTTTGTGACCAGAATATTAAGCATTAAACACCTGTGCCGTGTTCGGGGATTCACAGCAAGAACTATGAAATAAGAAGAGGTGAGGTTAATAAAATCAACGTTTAATAACGAATACGTAACGATGAATACGTTTATAAACGTCAGTAGTGACGAGCGGATAACATTATTTAGATTGATTCAGAAATAGGTTACAATATTTTGCACATTTATGTAATAAAATAACTCCGAGTGTTTTGATTGATTCAGAAATAGGTTACAATATTTTGCACATTTATGTAATAAAATAACTCCGAGTGTTTAAACATTCGAATTAAGTTAATTAATTAAAATATGAGCTGTTGAAAAACGGTGGAATGTTTGTAAATTTTTTACTCAGACTATCAAAAATATATAGACGTATGGCTCATTCGAATCGTATCTGCAAAGTAAGGCTTGGTCCATTCTTACATACATACATATACTCTCGGCTATAAATCTCTAGAAGGGGTAACCAGAGCTAAGGAATTAGAAATTCCTCAGCCTCTTTTGGAAGTTAAGTAGGAAAAAGGTGGTAAAACAAAGGTTGTTGGTGATGGGTCTCTAACCATTGTCCCATTCTTGTTTTTTTATAAAACACAAAAGTCGTTTAACCACTCGATTGGCAGTTACAGTAAGTCAAAGAATAAAAAATCATTAAACAAATCATACTATTAATTTTTATAAGGCTAGGCAGTGAGTATTGATCGCTTCTTTCTACGAGAACTTCGAACGATCTTGGCAAACCTCTTGAATTTCAGTATCCGACATTCCGCAGCTAGTTTTGGGAGTTAATTAGGAATAGAATGATAAAAATAACGACCATTGGTGGTCTAACTACTCTCTAGTCTCTCTACAATCACTTCCAAGTCCAAATCTCTAACGCCCGATTTCTGAATTGAGTATTCAAGCTGAGAACGACTTAAGTATCGTTTTGTCCAATTCAGTTGTTGAGATTTCAATGTGATAGAACGATACTTAAGTTGTTCTCAGCTGGAATACTCAATTCAGGAATCGGTCGTAAGTCACCTTGTACCAAACACGCGGGAAGCAATAGGTAAGTGCTATGTTAAGCGCATTCAATTAAATCTGAATGTTTGTTGTGAGTATTGAATAATGCCTGTTAGTGCACTGGTAAGAACAAGTACTGTAACATAATCTTTATGAATGAAATATCATTCCACCGTTGTCATGTGATAAATAAATAAATGAACATACATATACTCACGGCCATAAACCCCAAAAAGGGGTAGCCAGAGCTTCAGAGCTAGAAACTCCTTAGCGACAATTGGAAGTTGATAGGGGACAAGATGGTAGAAATAAAGTATCGTTGGTGATGGGTCTCCAAACGCAAAGCCCGAAATCCACATTCCACTTTTAAAAGCTCCATACCCTTAGTCGCCTTTTACGGCACCCGTGGGAAAAAAGGGGTAGTGTCATTAGAAGCCGGCACTACAAATGAAACATGTGATATGTCCATATATTCTTTACAGGTCTGGGGTTATGAATTAAAACGTACGTACGTAGACACTTTACCATGAATATTATTATCACCGATTCGGATTTATCAAAAACACAACCTTATTTTATTAATTTCAATAAATTAGATACAGTATATATAGGTGAAAACTCATTCAATAGGATGCCAGTATAATATTCACTTTTAATATTCATGAGCCTCAATTAAAAAATATATTATATATAAATATATATATTCAAATTCAAGAGTAGAAGAATCACTAAAGTCATAGATCAAGTAAAAACAGACAAATATATTTGCAAATAGCTCTAAATTGATCTCATTAGAGTATTGTTTTTAATTAATTCTTTTAGAATACATACATACATATACTCACGGCTATTTAGGCTCTTTAAGAATATATTTAAAAAATAACATTGATTGTATTTGTGAAGTGAAAGAATTATAAAAAGCTGTTTAGTGTTGATTAAAACACAATCATACCTATACTCACGGCTATAAATCCCAGAAAAGGGTAGCAAGACCTTCAGAATAAAAAAGGCCAAAGCCATTTTCGAAGGTAAGTGAGAATTAGTTGATAAAATAGCGGATAGTAGGTGATGAGATGAGACATTTTACGACACCCGCAGCAAGCAATGGGTTAGTGCTATTCTAAGCTGACATAACATAACATATACTCACGGCTATAAATCCCTAGAAGGGGTAGCCAGAGCTAAGGAATTAGAAATTCCTCAGCCACTTTTGTAAAATTGAGTGGGGAAAAGATGCCAAAATAAAGGTTGTTGGTGATGGGTCTCCAACCGCATCGCCCAAAAATCCCTTAAAAAGCCCCAATACCGTTAGTCGCCTCCTACGTACACCCATCGGTAGAAACGGGGTAGTGCTATTCTAAGCCGACACTACACGGCAATCTAAGCTGACAACTACGCAGCAAAGCCAGTAGAAACATCTCGACCTTTAGATTTACAAGGAAATAAAAACGTTAGTATCTCAGTTGGAATGAGCATAGCCTCAAAGGAGAGGGGCGTGAGTTTGAATCAGAAATAGGGCCTAATGTGAGGTTTTTGTCATCACGGTGGTTGAATGTGAAGGAAGAAATCCTGAGGAAACCCACATTAAATTTCGTCGTATACTGACTTTACTATTGATTCTAAATGTTTCTTCATTACTTTATAAGTAAGCTGTAAGCTGCTACACTGTCTTAGGATACGGAATAAAGATGGGGATGAAGATACACACATTCAAGGCTATAAATCCCATAGAAAGTTAGTCAGAACTACAGGATCAGAAATTTCTCAGCCACTTTTGGAAGGTGAGTGGGCGAAATTTTGTAAATCAATGTATGGTTGGGAAGTACATCACGCAACAATCACTTTAAGAGGCCTAATTACCTAAGTCGTATTTCGCGTCACTCGCGGGAAGAAATGGGTTAAATATATTCTAAGCCGACACGTATAGCTACGGCTGTTACTTTGACTAAAATACTTTCGACAGCGTTCAATGAAGTTATGGCGATTATCAAGCGATGACTAATATAGAATGACAACACTTCGCGTCATCCTTTCTGCTTACACCTTAAGGTCATGAGGCGCGTGCGCAGCATCGGAAACCATATTTCGATCATCCTATAAATGTATGTGATGTTGACCGACTGCGGCAGACAACGTTTGATTATGAAGGTAATTATATCAAGTGGTCTTATTTTTAGTTACACTTTTAATTCCCAGAGCAAAAAAAAGTTTTTTTTTATCAAATGCATTTTTTTTATGTTGAGAATTTTGTGAAGTGTTTTTGTGTTTGTGTTTTTTTTTAATCATCTGTTATTAAACGTGTGGGAAAACATAGTGACTGTGTAGTGTCGGCTTTGAGTAACACTAACCCAAAAATTTTAAACGTATGAAATTACTTGCAGTAATGGATACTAACTCAACAATATAATTAATATTATAAAATTCACATATTAATATTGTTAACCAAACATCGCTATACAATTTATGCGTTTCAAATTCTTAACATATATATTCATGATACAATTGTAGCGAGGATCGAACCAGTCAATTCAGCTTTGTATAATAATTATTAATATATACATATATTCACGCCACTTCCCATAGGGATAGGCAGAGACTATCGGTCGCCACTTTGTACGATCCTGGCAAACCTTTCTAGCTTCTTGCTTTTTTATTCTTTATATTTCAGACGCTCCTATCCCTTCAGTTTAAATAATAAAAACAATGTTTTCCAGGAATTAGTAATAATCGCAATAGCAGTGTGCGTGGCGGCGGGAGAGGCGCCATACGCTCCGAGAGGATGGCGACCGGACGGTCCCAGCTTCGAACTCCCGCAGAGGAATCCACAGGTAAATAAAGTACATACTGTGTTACCTATTACAAGCCAGAATGCGCCGAAAACTATATTATACATTGAAATGTTACTAAACGGATATCTTAAGAGGCGACTAAGGGTATGGGGCTTTTAATAAGTGGTTTTTGGCCAATGCGGTCGGAGACCCATCACCAATGATACTTTATTTCTACCATCTTGTCCCCTATCAACTTCTGAACGTGGCTGAGGAGTTTCTAGTTCTGAAGCTCAGGCTACCCTTTTTTGGATTTATGGCCGTGAGTATATATATGTATGTTACCAAAATAGAAAAGTCTTCTCTACTTTTAGACACTAGCACTACCCCATTTCTTCCGGTGGGTGTACGTAAGAGGCGACTAACGGTACTGGGGCTTTAAGGGGATTTTCGGGCGATGCAGTTGGTGACCCATCACCAACAACCTTTATTTCACCGTCTTTTCCCCACTCAACTTTCCAAAAGTGGCTGAGGAATTTCTAATACCTTAGCTCTGGCTACCCCTTCTAGGGATTTATAGCCGTGAGTATATGCATGTATGTATGTACTTTTGGACACTATAATCATTGTTTTTTCTTTCTTTTCTTTCGGGGTGACTAAAAAATTTCCTTGTAATGAAGTGGTGCAAGAAGCGGTTGGTAGTCCATCACCAACCATGCTTTGATTTAGAATACTATCTTTTCTTCCTTTTGTTAAAATCCGTTTTGTTCCCAAAACTATGGCTTTTCTATTTCGTTTAAGAAGAACCTCAATCATATAATGATACATCAACATTACTCAATATAAATAGGGGCTGTGATGACGCCATTTTTATTCTAAAATCTATTTCATTCAAACCTATTTAAAAAACAATTTAGCTCAACTCAAACGATTACGCCATATATCTCCGGGTTGGAAGAGGTACCAATACTTCTGAGTTACCTTAATCACCGGGTGTTCAGAATACCCACGTTTCCCCGACAGTGTACTCACATGATAGGGGGCAGGGCTCTTTATAACAATTTAGATTTTAGATGTTATAATATTTGTAATCCTATTAATATTATAAATGTGAAAGTTTGGATGTTTGCGTGTTTGAGGCAAAAAGGCTCCTCAATTACATTATGTATAGTAATAAAATTTGGCAGAATGGTAGATAATGACCCAAATAATAACATAGGATACTTTTTATCCCGGAAAAAAATTAACCAATAGAAAATTCACGCCTGATTGAAGTTAGAGTACTGGAAAAAACGCCTTGAGCTTTGTCATAAGCAAATTTGACAGTACCAAGTCTCTTGGGTCAGCTAGTTAGAAATAATCCGCACATGAGGTTTTCATGAACAAAAACATTCTAATTAATATTTGTAAAACATTCAAACTTCCAGCGCCCAATAAAGCAATACCTGCCCGCCGCGCACCCCCGCCAACCGACCACGGGCGACTCCGACGACGAGCTCGCTGTCCAAGGCTTGCCGGCGCTCGAGCAAGTACCACAGTTTCAAGTGTCGCCCGTCAGTGGATTGCAATATGCTGGGCCGAGTTTTAATAGTGATTTAAGGAGTTTGGATAACAGTTTCAGGCAGTCGCAGGTATTTGAAATATAGTTTTCTTCTAGTATTTGTTCCTACGGGTGGTGTATTAAGCGACTAATGGTATAGTGAATATTAAGAGGCTGATTCAAGATGCTGTGTAGTGTTGGCTTAAAATAGCACTACCCCATTTCTTCTCTTGGGTGTTCTTAAGAGGCGGCTAAGGGTATTGGCCCTTTTTAAGTGATTATTGGCCGATGTGGTTAGAGTAGAGACCCATCACCAAAAATATTGACATTACAATCTTTTCCCCACTCAGCTTCCAAAACTGGCTGAGGATTTTCATATTCCGATGCTCTAGCTACACCTTCTAGGGATTTATAGCCGTGAGTATATGGATGTATGTTTGAAGATGTGGCTGGTGACTCATCATCAACGATTCTTCACTGTTACTATCTTTTCTACAGCACCTAATTGGTATTCATAGCCGTGCGTTAGTATATGTATTTTATGTATGTATGAGATTTTGAAAGATTTGTTGCAACTAATAATATTTAATTTCTCCATTGTTTTTTAATACGTCTTAAGTACTCATTCCTTACCGAGAATTTTAAAAGAGGTGGCTGAGGATCTATCACCAAACCATCCTAAAATTATGAATGTTCCCTCTACTCACTTTCAAAAGTGGCCGAGGATTTTCAAGTTCTGAATGTCTGGCTACCTCTGTTTAGAATTTATAACTCTAATTATATGTCGCTCAGTGCTCAAAAGAAAGAAAATTTCATTGACTTTAAGAACACTGCGAATTGATTAAAACTGTTTTATGTACAAAAACTATTCTAATGAATATATTAAAGCTCATTATTTTTCTTAGTTCCAGGCTCAGCAACAGCGTAACCAAGAAATAGCTCGTCAGCGTCCACAATTCTTTACCCAAACTCCTCAAATACCAAATGAATTTGCTCGAACCACTACACCCTTACCTACTACGCCTGTGACGGAAGGTAATACCAAAAGTACAACAATTTCACTAAACGAAGGTGAAGAATTTGATCAAGCTAAAGATAAAAAAGTCACAACCACTGAAACCACAAAAGAAAACATACAAGAATATCCACCAGAATTATTATTAGCACCTTTGAGTCAAATTGCGTTAAACGATTATAATCAACGGTCTGGGAAATTAATTCTAAACCAGAATGAAAATCCCTTTGGAGGACCGTTCCATCTTGCCGCTTTCCAATCTATATTAGCACAACAAAATCAAAGACAGAATATTGCTCAACCGAATGCTGCCTTAATATTTGTGCCTGAAAATAAGGCTGCCCAAATTTTACCACCCCAGTATAGAATAGAACCAGTTTTACTCAGAACTGAAATTCAATCAAGTGAGAATAAAACTAACGAAGAACAAGATGAAGAAGACTCAAAGCCTGAACAAAAATCTGAGGAAATCCCTCAGATTTTCCAACCACAGTATTTACAACCTCAACAACCACTAATCCCAAATGAGCAAGTCTATCCAAATCAACCTAATGTGTATCAGACTCCGGTTTATCAAACTCAGCAAGATAATGTTTATCAACAACAATACCCCCAACAACAATACCCACAACAACAGTACCCACAACAGCAATATTTACAACCGATGTATCAACAACCTCAAAATCTTCAGCAAGAATACTTCGTCCCACAGAATCAGTATAATCTGCAACCAATGCACAATAATCTTCAAGTTCAATATCAGCCATCCTCAGCAATTTACGAGCAACCTCAGGGTCAATATTACCAACAACAACAAAATCAGCAACCAATTTACCAGCAACCTCAAGCCCAATATTATCAACAACAACAATATCAGCAACCAATTTACGAACAGCCTCAAGGCCAATATTATCAGCAACAATCGAATCTACAGCCAATCAACCAACCTCAAATGGTGTATCAACAATATTATCAACCGCACGAATTGCAAAGAGTTGTCGCTCAAAATCAGGAAACTATAAATGTTGGAGATAATAAAAATAAAAGTGAAGAAACAGCAAATGATGGGGATTATCATATTGACAATCAAGAAGGGTCTTCTTTTGGTACCAGGTAATTTAAACATACTCTATTTAATTGGTAATAAGGTTAATCTTTATGCATTCGATCCCCGAAATTTTGATAGAAGTAAATGTTCCTTTGAGTTTTACGTGACTTGGTCAGCTGGTCATTCAAATAATTTTTTTGCTACTTTTTCCCAAATAACTAAATATAACATACACACATATACTCACGGCTATAAATCCCTAGAAGGGGTAGCCAGAGCCAAGGAATCAGAAATTCCTCAGCCACTTTTGGAAGTTGCGTGGGGAAACATAACACAATCATGTAAGTTATTTTGAGAAGCTGCTTGACTTTGCTACTAAGAGCTAGCTGAGGTAAATAGTTTCATTTACTGGCAATCGCTTCTGCCTTAAGAGGATAATATGGGTTTATAAACTGAGTATCTAGTGGTTGGTGCTGAAAAACTCGTTATTTGAGATATGTGTATGCAAAATTAGTTTTGTAGCTTCAGATATCGGACTAAATACAAAGTGACCTTAAAATGGCAGACGTCTGAAGTATAAGGAATAAAATAGCATGTATGAAGAGATTGATGGATGAACACGAAACTAGAGAGATTTGCCAGGATCATACAAAGTGGGATCGATTGCCTCCCCCCCCAAACGGAAACGGATGGCGTGAGTTCATGTATGTATGTCTTCAGATATTATCTTCTTGTATAACTATAATGAAAAACACTATAGAGGATGACTGTGTATCTGATGTTTATAAGGTTATAAATATATTTCAGGACTCGTCCCCGCGTGGCGCCGCAGTACGGAGTGCCGACCAGGGTTGCTGATGATGCAGACGATAACACTCAGGCCAGTAAAGAGGTTTGATAAAAATATGTGATACTTATTCTTATTTACCGTGATAGCTCAATGGAACTTACGTCCGTCATGGATGAGCGTCAGGTGTGGGTGTAAATACCGGGTCCGGCCTACTTGATGTGGTTAATTATTGTTAACAGTGGGGGAAAACATGAGTGGGAAAACTCACATGGCTGAGTAGTACTCATGTAACAGTTTATTCTTAAAAAATGGCGATAGGCCTGCCCCTTATCATGTGAGTACACTGTCCAAGCAAAACGTGGCTACTCTGAACACCAGAGGGTGAGCATGTTACGTGATGTCAAATTCAAATTCAAATCATTTATTGCATTAGTACCTATTATTACAAGTATTAGTACCTCTGCCAACCTCTTCGGGGATATACGGGGTAAACGTTTGAGTTCTTTTGTATATTCATCATTCTTTTGTCTTCCCCGCTATTATCATGTTATAATTTATATTTTTTTACAGATAACTACAACTGAGGGTCCAATCTCTGAACCAACCACCGTCGCTAACAGTAGAAAGAAGAGCGCTAAGTTAAGGTATATAACAATTTAATATATTTTTTTTATTAACAAGTTTATGTAAACAAGTTGAACTAGTTTCTTTGTTTGTTCTTTTTGTTAATGAGTGTTATTTTTTGTTATTTTAAGCCGACTTAATCTTAGGATGTATGGCTTATAAAATAAATGAGATTAAAAAAAAAAAAGTTTTCGTATGAAGTGACAGAGATTTAGGGCCAGTTTTTTGATCCGTGGTTAACTCAACAATTTGTTAAATATCGTAACTATTAGTTAGATATCAGCAAAATGCATTTTTTGACCCGTGGGTAGAGTAACTTATGTCAAATATCGAACCAAAATGGATTTACGATTTGACAACTGGTTAGACATTTAACTATAGTCAATGTAACAAATGGTTATATTTTTAACTACGGATCAAAAAACTGGCCCTTAGTGTTTTTGGGCAATGTGGCAAGAGTTCCATCCTTTATTTTACAATCTTTTTACCGCATAACTTCCAAGAGTGGCTGATAAATATTTAATAGTGGTTAATTAATATGAATCCCAAAATAGTTACTATTAATTAATTGTAATGTAATTTCTGTGTAGTGTCGGCTTAGAATAGCACTACCCAATTTCTTCCGGCGTTTGTACGTAAGAGGCGACTAACGGTATTGGGGCTTTCAAGGAATTTTTGGGCGATGCGGTTGGAGACCCATCACCAACAACCTTTGTTTTACCATCTTTTCCCCACTTAACTTTCCAAAAGTGGCTGATTCCTTAGCTCTGGCTACCCCATCTAGGGATTTATAGCCGTGAGTATATGTGTGTATGTATGTATGTACTTGAATAGGGAGATAAGACTGTATTACTTAGCCCACCTAAAGATAAAAAATATTTAGCTTTCATCGATATTTAATTTGAGTATTGTGGTTTCGACATGCATGATGTGATAGTTTGATCCGCTTGGCGGCATCTCAGCACCATAGCTCAGTTGGCAGAGCGACCGGGGCGTAGACCGGGAGGTCGCGGGTTCGAGTACTGCTGGTGTCGAATTTTTTCTTTCCTTAATTACATACATACACATATACATACATACATACTTAAACTCACGGCTATAAATCCCTAGAAGGGGTAGACAGAGCTAAGGAATTAAAAATTCCTCAGCCACTTTTGGAAAGTTGCGTGGGGAAAAGATGGTGAAATAAAGGATGTTGGTGATGGGTCTCGCCCACTTTTGGAAGTTGATTGCCGTGTATTGTCGGCTTAGAATAACACTACCCCATTTTTACCCGTGGGTGATCGTAAGAGGCGACTAAGGGCATAGGGGGCTTTTTAAGTGATTTTTAGGCGATGTGGTTGGAGACCCGTCACCAAAAACATTTATTATAACCATCTTTTCCCAATCAACTTCCAAAAGTGGCTGAGGAATTTTTCCTCAATTATTTAGTAAAATAATCCCCACATGAGGTTTCTTGCATCAGTCATCTCAAAAGTTTCAGGTTTACCTATTTTTGTTACAGGAGCCGCCGAATTCGACCACTTTTCACTTTGGACAACTCCGGGCACCTAGTTCTAGCTCAAGAGCAATAGAAAGTTGAATTAAATCTATTTATTATAAATATTTATTGTATTCGACATGTCCAGACGCGTGAGGTGAGAACCATTTGTTAAAAGAGATGAAATCTGTTATTAAAGTTTATTGAATTTTGATACTTGTTTTTTACCCGACTGCTTCAGAAAGTGGGTTCTTTATACCTTTGTTTCGATAATTTTCTGTAACGTAGTGTTAACACTTTAACTGTCCCATGACTATTTTACTTTCCTAGCAGTAGACGTCCCATAATCCTTCCCAGAATCTAGATATATGCACTGGTGCGATATTTGTTATGCACGGACGTATCAGTAGTTTCGTCTGTGCATTGATTCTGATGCAGTCAGTCAGTTTGGCCTTTTGTTATGTAGATGTTAGTGTTATGATATATGTTACACCCAGATTGTAAATAAATATATACCTATAATGAAACTACTTATAATGTTTAATTTGTAGTCCTTGGAATACATGTTTTGAATAATGAGCTGTTAAATTCATGTCAAAAAGACGTTGGTGTAACTGCGAAGAAAAAAAATGCTCCGCAGTTACACTTGGGTGAACAGCGCGGTGTAACAGCGGAGCATACCCCAAAAAATTAGAGAACCTACAAGGGCAATGATAATTTGAATGTTGGTTTTTAGTATCAGAACTAAATATTTCAACCGAAATCTAAAAACAATAAAGTGTCTATCGGATTAAATTAATGTAACAAATATTTTTTGGTGCATTAATGCGTTACGGGATGCTTTTCACGGTCTGTTTGCAATAAGTTTTTTCGTAACTGCGTTATCATATTTCGCTATACTCACATTTGAAATAAGTCATCTATTAAAATACTCAAAGCTTTTACAAACATATGTATTTCAAATCATACGGTAGCAAATTTCAGTAGTATCAAAAATATCACAAACGAACATACAAAAAATGTGGGAACAGCAACAATCACGGTAATATTAGTCAACACAACATGCTTTAGTCGTACAAAGAATTTTTTAGTTTGTATCATTGGTCCCTTTTCTGCCGCTTGTACAGCCAAAGAATCAGATTCACCAGGCAGAGTCTCTATATCTAAAACAGAACTGCTATCAACAGTTACATCTACTAACTTTAACTTACTCAAAGCGAGTTTCTTCGAATCTACATCATAATCAGTAGATGAATCAAGAGTCTGTTTTTCAATAGAAATAGCTTTTCGAGGTACTATTTCAATCACCGAGTCACCAATTGCTTTTGTTTCGACTGAATCAATTTTATTTGTCTCCGCCAAGCTTGGACGTTTTGGGAATTGAAAGAGAAGTGTTGAGATCATTTCTGATTTGATTCGGTCAACTATTCTATCTTCAAGTCTTTTTACGGTTTCATCTATTTTGACGAATATTTCATCCCAGGCGTTGCCATCTAGGCTCTGGCGGCTTGTTCCTAATTCTTGAGCACATGCTGTTTTCAAAGAATTATTTGATATTTCCAATTCATCAAAGCTTAGCTGCTTTTGAGTTTCTACGTCGTGAATGTCTACTACAATATCGGAAAATTTGGTAAAAATATTTTTTGGGTTCAAAAATTTGAGCGGAGGCCGCTTTTCATAAAATTCCTTTTCAGTATTGCAAGGACCATTGTTTATATTATTTTTGTTTAGTGTGTAATCAATATTTTCTTGATTTTTTTCTATACTTTTTAAAGGTTCAAACAAACTATCAGAATCGCTTATTTTCATCAGCGAAAGTGACTCTTTTTCGTTCTTTATGTTACTGCTATTACTCAGAATATCTATTCCAAGTGAAGGCATATCTGGTAAAGAAGTGTTATTTAAATATTTGCTAAAATGAGAACTTTCAAAATGACCGTCACTAACGCAATTAGTTTTCTTTATTTTCGATTCCACTACTAAGTTTGTTTGTCCGTCTACTTTATAAATTAGTCTTTCCCGTTCTGCATCTTGATAATGTTGATTTTTATGAAATACATTTTTGTCATTTTCATCTGAGTGACACATATTAGATATATTAGTGCTCGGATATTTGTCGAAACATATTGTCGCTGCAGCAACAGTGCTAGAATTAGATGCCTTAATATGCAATAAATCAGTAGGTGTTATTGATAGATTCAATTTACGCTCACTTGTTTTTGCTTGTACTTTAGGTTGGCTACACTCTTCACTATCCTTTAGCGGTTCAGTGACGTAGTAAATTGAAGAACGAGCATCTTCTAATGAGTAATTAGGATCACAATTATGTTTCTGAGAAATGTTAGAAAAAACTGGCAAGGTTGGTGACAAAGAAGAATTGATAACATTATAAAGTTCATCTGCAATTTTTCCAGGATTAACGTTGTTTACATTATGATCAATGGCATTTAAAATATCTTTTTTTGGTATGTTATAAATGCTGCTTTTTTTGCAAATAACTTTTGTTTCGTTTTCAATTATTTTATTCAAGCTTGTTTCTAGCCTATCCGAAATTCCGTTTGATGCAGTGTCACAAAATGATGTTACTTGTAATTCATTATCACCTTTTAGACTTATTTGGTTATCGTCTTTATTTACTATGACATGTTCAATTGTCTTAGAGTTTTGGCATATGAATCCACTTTGAATCATCCCTGATGGTTGCGGTGTAACATGGTCAAAATATATATTTGTTGTCGTACAAGTTTGCTCTTCAAGAATTTCTGATATCTCATTATCATTTGTGATTATTTTACCATAATCAGTGTTTACATTTTCTCTTAGTGAGTTTATTTGAATTTCTGACGGTTGGGGAGTAACGTCATTAATATCATTTTCCTGATCATTGGTTTCAATATTTGATGTAACTTCATCTGTGTGAAGGTTATCTTTAAGGAAATCCACGAGAATAATTTTGGATGGTTTTGGAGTGACTTGATTAATTTCATTTGAATGAGTACTTTCAGTTTCAAGTTGATCTAATTTATCATCGTTCAAGTTCAAAGTAATATTACTGTCTTTAACTTCACAATTTTCTATAGTTTTTAATTCTGAAAAAGTGAAATTTGATTCGGTAGTTTGTGGGTTAAACGAATTTGACCCAACTAAAGTATCCTGACTACGAACTGTTGATTGGCTTGGTTTTGATGATAAACTATCGTCTATGTTTGTGACACTTATCTCATGTTTTGACAATAGTTTTGTTCTGTTAAGTTTATAGGCCTTTGATGCTTGGATATCTTCAACACCTGAATGTACTTTTAATAATTCTGTCGAAGATATTTTCGTCAAGTTCTCAAACCTTATAGGTTCAGTGATTAACTCATCATGAACATTTATATCATGATCCGCAAATGG
Source organism: Bedellia somnulentella (assembly GCA_963576735.1). Taxonomy (NCBI): domain Eukaryota; kingdom Metazoa; phylum Arthropoda; class Insecta; order Lepidoptera; family Bedelliidae; genus Bedellia; species Bedellia somnulentella. The sequence goes on from OY755196.1 coordinate 365,371, forward strand.
CTCTTCAATAATTTGCGTATCATGAATTTGTTCCATAAGTATTGGTTGGACCAATGTTTTCGCTGAGTCTTCATTTATATTTTTTGACAAAACAAGTGGAGTTTTACTGAGAAACAGAGGATTATTAAAAAAATCTGTGGAACCAAAATGTTCTTCGTCAAATGAGGTACCATCTTTTGTATTGTTTTTATAGTCACCATGTTTTTTATCTGCAGATTTTCCGCCAATTTCATTTTGAGTTATATTGCTAAGTACTTCTTTGCTATTAGCAACATCGCATAACATCATGTAAGTAGCATATGTTTGCTGTAGCTCGTTGTTTATTATTGATGATTTAAAACTTGCTTTTTGACTATCGTCAGATATGGTCTGGTTAATAATAGCTGAGGCATTCACAGATTTTTCATTAACCACGTCTTTCGTTACCTGCTTTGATAAATCTGCTTGTTTTTTCGATTTCTTTTTTGATTTTTTTGATTTCTTTTCACTTTCATTCATTGTTCCAATATTATTTAAAACATTTAATGGTCTTACATTACTTTGTGTTGTATTTTTATTTAAAATTTCGCTGTCGTTTGATATTTGAGGGATTGAAGACGTTTCTGGTTTCAAATTCTTGAATTGAGATCGACGATACGGTGATCTTGATTTGCGTTTCGATTTTCCTTTATCACTTTGCATTTTGGAGTATACTGAAAATTACAAACATACAAAGTAAAATAATATACAAAAAACATTAAGCGTATTGAAATCTTTCGAAGGATGACGTTTAAAGCAATTACTATTTTAATGGTCAACAATTGTGAATAATCATAACTTATTTACAACATATGTTTTACTTATTCACCCTCATTCCTTTTTTTCTAAAAGATGCACATGCAGTATTAATCTTTTCTTGTCACTTTTCCACCGATGATGCGATAAGCACTTCATCGTTAGCGAGAGACATTCAATAATAAATCTACCAAATGAGACCAAAATACACTCGAGGCTCTGCCTATAATCACGTCAGAAACACCACACTATGCTCCATAACCGGCATCGCTGACGTGGGCACAAAGACTGCAATGTGTAAATGGGAATGGACCGGTAATGTGTGCAGCATGCACCCCAACAAATAGGCATAAATGTCCACCCAATGGGTACCCACAGACTGATATCGTCGTTAGAGTGATTATATGGATACATTCTTGCCGAGAAAAGAAAAGGAGTCGTTGGTGTTCTTCCTCCACTTTTTGCCAATATTTGCTCTAATATAAGTCTGATGCTTACCTAGCCCTACCCAACTACGGAGGATAAATTAACCACACAAATGTCTTTAGAAAAGACAAATTGGTGTAAGCCCGACCCAAGATTTGAACTCTCATCGTTTGCACGATAAGCAGTGTTCTACCCACTGAGCTATCGCGGTTCCCAATAATTTATAATTTTCCTCTTTATTTTTTTTTGCTCTTGCAGCAGTTAATATTTAAATAACAACAAAAAAACAATGACAACAGAAGATATAAAATTCTGTGTTTAAATTGTGAAAAAAATACATGAGACAGCTTTTTGTTATCTTTTCTTTTAGATACAGAAATTAATATCAATTCATAAAATGTATATTCACAACACGGTAAACACGACAAAAGCAAAACAACGCACAATAAGTTAAACTAAACCGATGTCGGCCCAATTAATTTTCTCATTCCTGCTATGATCTATACCTGCATTCGTTTTATAGGCAATTTTACGTCTCTTAGCTGGCAGTATAAACGCAAAATGAAATCCGATAGCAACTGCAGTAATACACAATGAAACTACAAATAATATTATAATCATTATAACAAGCCTTTTGTTAAAGGTTTTCTTCTTTAATTTAGTGTCGGCTTTTTCAAAATCATTATTATTTACAACCTCGTGCAAATCTTTGTCCATTTGGCCTCCTACCACTCTTTCTGCACAATATCCACAAAGATCATCTAATTGTATAATTGATGCAGCCTTCTTATTAATTATATCATTGTTTTTGTCTCTTGCTGCAAAAACATCAGTGTCGTCTATCAGAGATATTTTTTGCTGTGTTTGAGTTTTATGAGGAATTTGTTGTTTTTCATAAACGAGAGCGACTAAATTGTCAGTCAAATGCTTTTTATCAGATTTAAAAACGTTCGATGGTCGGGCACAAACCGAACTTGCAGCATCTTTATCAGACAATTTTGTTTTTTTCACAACAAAATCGTCTGCTTTTGATGTCATATTTACAACTCGTATAATAGATTCACTATCAAAAAATTGAGTACTGACTTTAGCACCATTCTTCATATCAGTATTGGAAATTTTATCTAAACTTACATTAACGGACCTATCAAAGGTTTTTTCAAGTTTTTTGTCAATATTAGAGCAACTTTTCGCTTCGTAATATTTTTTGGACATCATCGGACTCATGGTGAAACTTTGATCAACACTCTTTGTACTAAATTTGTCATTTTGTACTTTCCGTGAAAATTTCTTTAAAGACCACCAATCACCTATGATTTTTTTAATTGTTGTAGCTAAATTATCTAGAGATGATTTAATATCCTCAATCTCTTTGCTTATGTTGTTATCCGGACTGAACGATGGTACCTTTTCTTTTGAAACCTCAGTGGCTCTACAAATTTGGACTAAGTTATCACCGCAGCATAAATCTGCTTTTGTTGTTTCTACTACGCACTGTAAGCTTTTATTTTCATGAAGAGTTTCTTTGATGCAATTTTCTTCAACAGTTGGTTCTTCTACTTGCATATTGACAACAGTTAATTCGTTTTCTGACATAGCTGAAAATTTTGTAGACATTGTATTTTGATCATTATTTCCATTGAATAACGCAGGTAATATTTGAGTATTCATGATAACGGCAGATTCGACAACAGGTGTCTTGGCTGGAGTTTCATTATTATCGGTTTCAGTAATAACTGCCTCTTGCTCACTTTTTTTAATGGTTGAAACACTGAATATTTTGTTTAACTTATTGTCTATTTCTATGTTAGAACGTGTCTCTTTATTAGTTAAAGAAGTAAGTTCACACTTGTCTTGATTAAATTTTAGACTTATATCAACTTCTACGTTCCCGTGATACGAAGATATTTTTTTGACTAGTTTTTCAGCATTGAATTTTTTATTCCGATAAGTAGTTGGAATAAAAAATATTTTAACTTGTTCTGCTGTTTTAATAGGTTTTTGTTGCTCGCTAGCCACTTCATGACATGTTTGCTCTTGCTCTGCTGTTTCACTAGTTTTTTGTTCATTGTCAGATTCAATTCCATTATCTTTTTCTTTACTTGCATCCTTTTGTAAACAACTGGTGCACATTATTCGTGACATTTCTGTCGTGTGTGATGTTAAATTAAAACTATCAACAATTTTGATTGGTTCCGTTATCGTTGAACAATCAATTTTAGGAAAAATATTGCTAGCCGTGTATTTGTTTTCATCTTGATAAATACTTTTCACTAGATTATGCACAGTATCAGATTTAGTCCTAGTAGGAGTTTTTTTCACGTCAGAACTGATTTTTGTTTTTGAAAACGAATCTTGGTTGTAGGGAGATTTGTCATTAAAAAAATGGGCTAAAACAATGGTTGTCTTCAAATTGCCAGAACAATTAGAACTTGAATACGACGCGCGTGATTCCGGGTAGCCGTTGATAGAAACTGCAAACATTCTATTTTTTGCATGTTTTCCTCTTGAAAAGATCGTTCCAACCCTTCGGCTTCGGCAGGTGTTGAGAGTTTGAGTAGATTGTTTTATATTAGGAACATTGACACTGCTTTTTCTAGGGTTCACATTTGGTGCTTTGACATTGGCACAAATGTTGTCAAGTCCCATCGTAAACGTCATATTACTGATTCCGTCTCGAGCAATCTTCTTTTTCAAACATTGCAATTTTGGGTTTAGTCGTTCGTTGCTTCTCTTTCTGTCGATCGTTTTTCTCTTTCCTGGTTCTGACAGTTCGTCTCGTTTCCGCTTGTTGCCTGGTGTTGGATGGTCATGGATTGATTTGTTTTTGCACATGCTCCTAAGTATGCAATAGTCGGTTGCGATATTGGAGTCTTTCTTAGCATCCATCTTGATAGAGTTTTTGGTAGTGTGACTGGAACTGTTAGATTTGGCGATGCAGTTGGGGTCCATCGTGTACACCACTACTAGGGGTGTTTTCTTTTCAGGAGTCGTTGGTTTGCCCATCATTAGAGGCACTGACGGGTTTGTTCTGCAATCAAAAATGTTCTGGTCTGCACTTCAATTTAATATCCATTTAAACACTTAATTTTTATTTGTAACTTGACTCGCTTTTTGTTTTCTTAGTACGTTTAACGTATATTTTCGCCGCTAACGTGTTGGTTATATAATTAAACAATCAAATTCTTGTTTTTAAGACACGTTAATAAATGACTAAGGAATTAATAATAGCAGTAAAGTAATTAAATAGTTAAGTATTAAAGTTGTCATTGATTTCAATAAAATTTAATTATAACATTCAGTGAGTGAAATGAAAAGTAAAATATACATATTACACCGTTTTAAAAAGAGCAATCGATAGTCACTGCCTACCCTAATGGGCGTGAGTATAAAAAGTAAGGACAGCATCGCACTTATTCACGTGAGGTACTCACTCTTACACGCCTCATGCTTTCTTTGATTTCACAAAAGGTTGAACGGATATAATTGCTTTTGCTAGAGGATAGTGATTTTCTCAACATAGTGATAAAAATGTGTGACTACAATGTATGAATGATGCTTAGCAGAATATTTATCCACCCTCTAATTAAGCTCAGCTCTATACATACATACACACATATATACTGACACAATTAGTTTTCATCTGAGTGTAGTGTCGGATTAGAATAGCTAGTGCTATTCTAAAGAAAAGGGGTAGTCTTTTCCTTCGGTGGGTGTACGTAAGAGGCGACTAACGGTATTGGGGCTTTTTAAGGGATTTTTGGGCGATGCGGTTGGAGACCCATCACCAACAACCTTTATTTTATCATCTTTTCCCCAAGCAACTTCCAAAAGTGGCTGAGGAATTTCTAATTCGTTAGCTCTGGCTTCCCCTTCTAGGGATTTATGGCCGTGAGTATATGTATGTAATTAGTTTTCATTGGGTAGGCAGAGATCCTTCCACATCGTATGACACCACACGGCACCTTTCTAGCTTCATCTACATTCATCAATCTTTCGAACATGCTCTTTTATACTTAAGACCACAGACGCCTTTTTAAACACATTCTGTATTTGATCTAAATGTGTCCTCCGTGGTCGTCCTCTACTGACATTAAGAGTTCAATCTATATTTTTTAGATTCTCTGAGGTAGGGGAGTCCATTTTTAATACATCCTTTCGTTTTCCCTAAATTTCATCAGCTGTTCACAATACGGTTTTTCCCGAATTATAGGAATACGTCGGCATGTTTTTAGAAAATAAAACTAAATATTGTTATGATTATTTCAGTGGACGGGCTAACTTAGCTGTGTAAGATTTTCAATGTATTTTCCCTCAATGTTAAAAACATTAATAAATATAAAAACAATAAAGTGAAAAGATTTGTTTGACTGCAATGAATGTTCCTAAACCACTCAAACGACTTGCAAAAATATTTTACCAGTGAATAGTTAAAACTTTCTGAAGAAACATTGGCTCCATAGGAACCATATTTGTCGTTACGCTAAATACCATACGGTATAAGCAGTGACCGTATAACACTCGAGTAATAATTAAATAAGCTACTATTATGTTTTTATTTTTTTGACATTATCGAGGATTGGAACCCACGGCCCTCTGCATGGCAGGTAATACTATTTCCCACTGAGCAATCCGGTAAATACATATACTCACAGTCATAAATCCCAAAAAGGGGTAGCCAGAGCTTCAGAGCTAGAAACTTTTCAGCTGTATTTGGAAGTTATTATTATTATTTAATGGTGTTGGGCTTTTAAGGGAATTTTGGGCGATGCGGATGGAGACCCATCACCAAAAACCTTTATTTTACCATCTTTTCCCCACTTACTTTCCAAAAGTGGCTGAGGAATTTCTAATTCCTTAGCTCTGGCTACCCCATCTAGGGATTTATAGCCGTGAGTATATGTATGTATGTATTTATTATTATTTATTTATTTTGGACAAACAACAGACACAGACTAAATACATTATTTCTAATTAAATTACATGGTGAAATCAGTCTGTATCCAGAACTGTTCATCACAGAATATTTACATTTTTATTATTATTCTATTTATCTTATCATAATAAACATATTTTAAAAACTTATCTAAACATTATAAAGCTTATAACTAATACATCTATTAAATGGGATTGTGTTTATATAAGTTTATGCATGTGTGTGTGTGTTTGTGTGTGTGTGTGCGTGTGTGTGGGTGGGTGTGTATATATGTATGTATGTGTGTGTGTAGCCAGAACTTTGGAATGAGAAATTCCTCAGCCACTTTTGGAAGTTGATTGGGGAAAAGATGGTAATAATAAATGTTTTTGGTGACGGGTCTCCAACCGCATCGCCCAAAAACCACTTTAGAAAGCCCCTTACCCTTAGTAGGTAGAAAGGGGTAGTGACATTCTAAGCCGGCACTACATGGCACAATCCGGTAGAGGTAGTAATATTAAAATAAATACCTGTTAAAGGTTAGGTCATTCCATTGCCGTTTTTGAAACAATAATCCAATCAGCGAATTTAGTATTTACTCTTAGTATTATTTAAAACCAACGAACACCAGATTTCATAATAAATATGTTGAAAATATTTACAAAAATGTAGAACAGTAATATGACGCAGAACTTTTCTTGGTTTTGACAGAAGACGTTTTGATGGCCAGTGTCCTATCTAAGGTTTTTACGTAAGGAGATCGGTACTAAAGAGGAAGTTGGGGTTTCCCTACTCTATAAGTATAAATAAATAAATATATATATACTATAGCTGTGTAGTGTCGGCTTAGAATAGCACTAACCTATTTGTTCCGGTGGGTGTACGTAAGAGGCGACTAACGAAATCAGAAATTACTGATTGTGGGCCCAATTTAGCGAAACCATTTCTTTAAATTATGTCATTGAATACTGTATGTGTGTGCTAAATAAAAAAATTCTTTTCTTTTCTTTTCTTTCTTTTCTTAACGGTATTGGGGTTTTTGGGCGATGCGATTTGAGACCCATCACCAACAACATTTATCTCACCATCCTTTCCTCACTCAGCTTTCCAAATGTGGCTTAGGAATTTCCAATTCCTTAGCTCTGGCTACCCCTTCTAGGGATTTATAGCCGTGAGTATATGAATGTATGTATATATGTAAATAAATATGGATTGAAATATACGGACATATTATACACAGATCTAGCTAGCCCCAAACTAAGTAGAACTTGTATTAAGGGATACTAACTCAACGATATATTTAATATAATATAATACACATATAAATGATATCTAAGACTAAGAAACAATCATTTATGCTCACCACATAAATGTTGCTCTTGGGTATCGAACCCGAAACGTCTCACTCGTCTTCACTCGGCCACGAACCTCTTCGAATGTCCCTACCGAGGGGCTAATTTCTAAATGGAAAAGTTGATTTGGCTATTGCCTATCACACTGAGTGGTGTCGATTGGCAGATTGTAAATACTACTCAACTCAAACATTCATGCCGTGTATCCCCGAAGGGGTTGGCAGAGGTACTAATACTTCTGAACATCATCGTCACCTGGTGAGTACCCACGTTTTGCATGGACAGTGTACTCACGTGATAGGGGGCAGGCTTATCGCCATTTTGTACAAATACACTGTCACATGACTTAGTACAACTCAGCCATGTTGATTTCGTCACGATGTTCTCCCTCACCATGAACAGCCATGATAAATTACCGTGATAGTAGCCAGACGATTAACCGGTATGAAATGGTCCTTCTCTTCAGAAAACCAGGTGACTGAGGCCCCTCACAATTCAACCATGGTCATCATCAAATAACGGGAAAGGTACGTATTTTATATATCGATATATTCCATCATGTAATACATGTCCAAAGAATACTTCGTCATTTATACGGTGCAATTGTATGCTGTGGAGTGCCGGCTTTGAATAGCACTACCCCATGTCTTCCGGTGGGTGTACGTAAAAGGCGACTAACGGTATTGGGGCTTTTAAGAGATTTTTGGGCGATGCGGTTGGAGACCCATCACCAACAACCTTTATTCTACCATCTTTTCCCCACTCTACTTCCGAAAGTGGCTGAGAAATTTCTAATTTCTCAGCTCTGGCTACCCCTTTTAGGGATTAATAGCCGTGAGTATATGTATGTATGTATAAAATAAAGCAGCGATAGATCTGCTCCACATCACAAGACTGTCAACGGAACCCGACAAAAATGCGGCGTGTTGATCAGATATTTCAGTACATCTGCCATCCCTTTGGGGATACATCGATGAGTGTGTAGTAGTGAGCAATGTATAGTTTATACAGACAGACTGAGAAAGGCTCAGTAAGCTAACGAAATATCCTTGTAATTAGGTTAAGTGCGCCCCTACACTCCCTGGCGAGTGGACCGCCAACTGCGGTGCGTTCCAATACGATTCTTGATTGTTTGTGTTGTGAATCGGTGGAATTGTGGACAATATAAAAGTGATCTCGGTTAAAACAAAACTTTGATGTGCACGCGGTGCACGCGTTGAATCAGAAATCATCTGATGAAGATATTCGTGGAATACAGAAGAAAAAAAGGAAATACTCACTAGATACGATATCCTTTGGCCGGGGAATCGTATTTTTATCAAAGACTGGATGCATTCAGATCTGAACAAAATAGTGAGAAGTGAAACCTCTTCGGCAATTCTGGGAGATCGAATAACAAAGGACGGAGCAACTCACCAGGATCTCACGTAAGTGGACTAAACAACCAAAAACACATGGTAGCAGAGTTATACACGAACAATCCCTTACAGTTTTATCATGGCTTTTCTGTTTGTATGTTAGATACATTTATTTCTGAAAATGTTGACAGTACGTTGTTGAAAATTGTTAGGTAGATGTTAACTGTTTAACCACATTATTTTTATAGGACAAATAACAGAAAAGGATTGCATTACACTAAAATAAAAGAAAAACATTTAACCCTAATATGCGGGATGTCTATCGAAAGCATAAACATAAACGTTCATGCCGAATATCCCCGAAGCGGTTGGCAGAGGTACTAATACTTCTGAACATTACGTGACAGAGTACCCACGTATTGCTTGGACTGTGTAGGTACTCAAGTGATCGGAGTATTTCTTCCCAAATGATTGAGACTACGTAGTTAAAAATTGATAGGTAGATGCTAACTGTTAACCACTTTAAGTTTTTAGGACAAATAACATACATATACTCACAGTTAAAAATCCCTATAGCCAGAGCTTTGGACCATGAAATATCTCAGCCAATTTTGGACGATGAGTGGGGAAAAGATTGTTGTAAAACAAAGGTTTTTGGTCATGGGTCTGCAACCATATTGCCCAAAAATCACTTACCAAGTCCCAATACCCTTAGCCGCCTCTTACGAACACCCACAGGAAGAAATGGGGTAGTGCTATTCTGTCTGAGGTAACACTACACAGCTAACAAACAAATAACAAAATGGACTTTTACATTACACTAAAACATAATATAAGAAAAACATTCAACACTTACATTCGGAATGTCTTTAGAATGTTCTTTAAAAATATTCGAAATCAACAGTTAGATATATATAAACTTTGAAACTGGTTAAATTTTTGTGAGGGGGGTGTGTAAAAGAAAGAACACCTTCCGAAGCAACGGACGAATGATAAATTTATAAAATTTGACGTTCAAAAAATGTTAGTTGTTAACTTAATTTTGAAAAATTAACTTTTTGACTTTTTTTTTTAAGACGCGCTAACTTTAGAAACAAAAATTTAGAGAAAATCCTCAAAAACGCAGCCGACAAAAGTCTGAAGAATGAACATGTATAAAAATATTTATGAATTTTACTGAAGCTCGAGAGTTTTGCCGGAATTTTACAAAGTGACGATTGATAGTGTTTGCCTATTGGGACCTCATGGTTTGAGCATATGTATGTATAAATTCATATTTTTAAGAGTTGTTTTTTATTATTGCGTAACACAGAAAATCAAGAAAACCATAAAAAAAGCTTAAAATATATTACTCCAACGTCGTTTATTCAAATATTAAGCAAAGTAGACAGGCACTTTCATTACATAACATAACTTAAACGTTCACGCCGAATATCCCCGAAGGGGTTGGCAGAGGTACTAATACTTCTGAACATCACGTGACTTTGTCACATCACGTGACTTTGTCACGTGGTGTTCAGAGTACCCACGTATCGCATGGACAGTGTACTCATGTGATAGGGGGCAGGCCTATCGCCGTTTTGTACGAATACACTGTCACATGACTAAGTACAACTCAGTCATGTGGGTTTCCTCACGATGTTTTCCCTCACCGTTAACAACCATGATAAATTAACCACACATATGTCTTTAGAAAAGACAAATTGGTATAGGCCCGACCCGGGATTTGAACACTAGTCGCTTGCACGTTAACCGGTGTTCTACCCATTGAACTATCACGTCGCACTTTCACATTAGTATAAACATAAGGATGGATATAAAAAAATGCCCATATTTCGAGTGCTATAGGAACACACCGACTCTATGGGGGTGGAAATAAATTTAGGCGACAAATAGCCACATATGCCTATTTGTCTCGCTCACGCTGCGGCCCGAATAATATTACGACTGGCGATCGCGTATTACTTTTCCTTCACCGATTTTCCTTTAGAAACAGCTCGATTTGTCTCCATTTATCTAAACACGAATATGGGTTGTGAATTCGTCTGTTTTTATACGAAGTTTCTACTCGAGCACAGCGAGTACGAGCAACAGCCAGCTCTTTCGCTCTTACTTAGTATCGTATGCTGTCATCTCATTCGTGACGATAAAATTGCGCTTGTGCTAGGTTCCAGCAAAGATAAAATCGGAGGAGACACTATCGAAGACCAGTTTGTACGATCTAGACAAACCTCTTGTGGTTAATTTATTGTGACTTCGGTCGCTTGCCCTTTTTGGGATTTACGGCCGTGATTATGTAATGACACAAGTATATGTACGTACATTCATCAATCTTGTATTACATATAATTTAAATATTTTTGTTCATGAAAACCTCATGTGGGGATTATTACCTACTAATAAATACAGAATAGATGAAGGAAAGAAAAATTTCGTGCAACACAAGTGGCCTTCCGAATTAGTGAAAATTCGGAGGTAGGAAACGCAAACACTACTTAAACTTGTAAAAGAAATAAAGGATAGAAGAATTTCGCGCTGGCAGCCATTGACACGGTAGCTCAACTGGCAAGAGCGACGGGGGCGTATACCCGAGGTCGCGGGTTCGATTCCCGCCTGTGTCGAAATTTTTCTTTCCTTTATTTATTCTGTACTAGCTTTTTGCCCCGCGACTTCGTCCGCGTGGACTTCATTTTTTGCATCCAGTTTACGTAATACCAAAATACCGAAACACTCAACATCTCGAATTTCACATTAGTTTCACCTCGAGAATTCACGAGTTTCACCAATCAACTTCTGTTTTTTATATTTATAAACCCGCGGGCGTTGTAAATGACATAAAGGACATTGAGGCTTTTTAAGTGATTGTTTGGCGATGCAGTTTGTGAACCATTAAATATTAAACTATTTATTAAACTATCTTTTATCAATCTATTTCCAAAATTGGATGAAGAATTAGTATCTCTGAAGCTATGGCTACCCTTTTATAGAATTTATGGTTGTTAGCAAATACTTATGAATGATTGATAGATGGATTTCATAAATTCAATCGCACCAAGTTTTATTATAAAATGTAAAAAAAACTCTATATTAACTTTCATTTGCTATATCAACCCGTTAGGGGTTGAGTTCCAAAACTTCCTTTTTAATTGTTCATAATAAACATGAAACAAATATACCAAGTTCCTATGTTCAGAAATGAGAATATCTTTAGTAAGTGTACAGATACGGATAGTAGTTAAGTTAGTACTGCGGCGGCGGCCCGGTGCTGCCCCCTACACTGACCGTTGGTGATTGTGGGAGAGCTTACAGCAATTGCTCGGCAATATAGGGATGATTAGTGGTGGATCTCCATCTAAAATAATCGCTAAATTGAAGGGATAGTGCTTGTTATTATTATATATAGTGCTATTTTAAGCTAACAAAACATGTTTTTTACAAAAAGCTTGAATTGCCTGAGATACGAACCCGGGACGATTGATTCATAATAGTTCTAATTAAATATTCATAGTAGTTAGTTATACCGCTACGCCACGGAGACGTTACCGGGGCGGTGTCAAATTTTTATTACGCTTTATTTCATATTAGTCTTACTATTGATAAACAAATTTGTCATTTAAATGTTCATTTATTTTGATGAAAATGGATGAAACCCTTAATCTTTCCAAAATGAACATTAACAAAGTGTCTGATGTGAATTCCATCCATGATAAAAATAAATCGCTGCAATATTTTGAGCCATATATGAGTTAAGGTTTTTTGATGTTCCTATGAGAACTCTTGCGGATTCCTTAGTTTCAAGGAATCATCGTCGTTTCATTTAGCTTCTAAATTTACATGTTTTTATTCGTTTGCAATATAAGTAGATGTAAATAATTGTTTATACGATGAAAAAAATAGTACATCATCCCTCGGGAGTTCCTTATTTTCGGGGATCCATTATCGTAACATTAAGCTTCTAAATTTTGATTTTTATATTAGTTTACAATATATTACGTTGTTTTAAACGATACACAGCGCCATCTCCAATGCATCCAGCAAGCCAACAATATTTTTGATTTCCCGTGGGAACATATTTTTTTCGGGCAAAAATTACCCTATTATTTAATCTAGACTTCTAACTATACGTCTGCAAAATTTCAAAGCAATCGGTTTAGTATTTACGGTGTGAAAGCGGAACAAACAAACAAACAAACTCACTTTCCCATTTATAATATTAGTATGGATTTACTTGTATTACATATCCTCTAATTCCTTAAACTTCGGGCGCTTACCATTTCTAACATATTCTATGTATCTTGGACTATATTTGATCCAAATATGTCTTTCTTGGGTGTCTACAACGAATATTATCGTCCACATGATCGTTTATTTGCTGTGTAATACGGGCGTAGAAGAGCAATAACTCTGCTATAACTAACGAGCAATCCCTCCCACGGGTGTAGTTAGGCGTGTCTTGGGGGTTTGGGACTATTAAGTGATTGTAGTGAACACATACATACATATACTCACGGACGTAAATCCCAAAACGCGGTAGCCAGAGCTTCAGAGCCAGAAACTCCTCAGCCACATTTGGAAGTTGATGGGGACGAGACGGTAGCGATAGAGTATCGTTGGTGATGGTTCTTTAACCGCATCGCCCAAAAACCAAGTAAGAAAGCCCCATACCCTTAAAAGTCAAAAGTGTATTTATAGCCTGTGATCAAGTGTTTGAACGTTTGTAAGTTTATTATAAACACACAAAGTATTTAACAAAGGATATAAGCGCATGTATGAAAAGATTGATGAATGGAGATGAAACTTCAGACTTTTGTCAGGAAAGTACGAAGTGGCATTTGATACTCCCTCTGTCTATCCTAACGGGAACTAATGTCGTGAGCACATGTACATAAATAATATGTACCTCAATTTAAATCGTAGCACACTGTTTTTCTTCTTCTAAGTCAGACAGAAACCTACCAACCGACCATGTAAAACTAGAGAAAAATGTGAACAACGAGCGAAGTATGTAGAAACAATGGTTCCTATTGTTCGGATACAAGCCCGGGTATCAGCCGGTACATTTGAAATTCACATTTCGTGTTCGACCGCTCGTAACATAACGGAAGTGCGCCGCTCGGATTTATTGCTCGTCTCAGCAGTTCTGTTGCTCGGGGGTGGAACGCGGTAACTTGGCTTTTTGTGTAGTTTTTATTAATATAAAGTTATTCATGCATACATTTCATGTATTTACGGCTAGAAATCACAACGAAAGTTAGCTAGAGCTCCAGAGCTAGAATTTCCTCAGTCACATTTGGAAGTTTATGAGGTGAGGAGATGGTAGGAATAGGTTATCGTTGGATGGTTTAGTAATGGGTCGCCGCATCACCCGAAAACCACTTGAAAAGCTCCATACCCTTAGTATCCTTTTACAACACTCGTGGGTAGAATGGGGTAGTGACATTCTAAGCCGGCACTAAACAACATGGTGATGCTATGAAGTCGTGTTTGATAATAATGAACATTCCAGAATAATTTCAGACTTGAAATGTTGTGAATATGGTAATTTCGTAGGACATAGGGGGTAGGTACCTTTATTTTTACCATATTTTACCCACTCACATTTCCAAAAGTGACTGAGGGATTTTTAATTCCTTAGCTCTGGCTACCCCTTCTAGGGATCTATAGCCGTGAGTATATGTATGTATGTATGTATGTATAGGGGGTAGAAGTAAGTATACGTTTATTGTTCAATATTTTCTCTTCTCGGACACAAATAAAAGAAAATTTTGAACTGGGATATAATATTTTGCAACATAACTTTTAATCTCGAGAGAAAACTTAATACACTCTTAATAGTTAAGCACATAGGTTGATTTTTTAGTTTAGCACATTAGTTGAACCTTCTTGTGCCCAATCCACATGAAAAAGTAGCTGAGCAATCGCTATTTCCATAAAAATAATGTTATATAGATATCTGGATTCAGGATATATAAGAATAGGCACGTAGAATAATACAGTGATGAAAAATTTAATATTTTTTTTATATGTAAATTAAATGGCATTTAATTTGTATTATCAAAACTAAATAGTTTTACTGAATACTGCTTATTCGACATATCTTACATTATTTCGTCATATAATGTCATATTCTGTTCAGTATGAACAGAAAAGTATATTTTCATTTGATAACGGTGACCATTTTGGCTAAATGTTTTACATTATCTCAAAAGAAACACAATCATTTCGCATTCTGTATATTTGAATTATACTGTGCCTGTATTGCAGCCAATAGCAGGTATCGAATATATTTACTGTTCTGTATTATTTAGTGGTTAATTATCATCATCATTAGAGCCTTCAACATCTTGTCAGATGATTTAAGCAGCGCCTATGCGAGAGCAGCATCGTCGCTCGTGGCTAAATGTATCTTATATAACATAACATAACATAAACGTTCACGCCGAATATCCCCGAAGGGGTTGGCAGAGGTACTAATACTTCTGAACATCACGTGACTTTTTCACTTGGTGTTCAGAGTACCCACGTTTTGCTTGGACAGTGTACTCACGTGATAGGGGGCAGGCCTATCGCCGTTTTGTACGAATACACTGTCACATGACTAAGTACAACTCAGCCATGTGGGTTGCCTCACGATGTTTTCCCTCACTGTTAACAACCATGATAAATTAACCACACATATGTCTTTAGAAAAGACAAATTGGTGTAGGCCCGACCCAAGATTTGAACACTAGTTCACTAGTTCTACCCACTGGGCTATCACGGTATCTTATATGTATCTTATAATGAAACTCTTATAACATACATACATATACTCACGGCTATTGATCCCAAAAATTCAGATACGTAATTTCTCCAGCCACTTTTGAAAGTTGAGTTGAAAAAACATTGTAGAATATGGTTCTTGGTGGTGAGTCTCCAACTTTTTTTTGAAGTCAAGTTTTTTTTTAAGTCTCCATACCCTTAGTCGCCTCTTACCACCACTTCTACCCAAGGGTAGAAAGGGATAATGCCATTCTTAGCCGAGCCTACACAGCGAAACATAAAATAATAATAAAACACAAAATATCTCGCACACAGTTACCTAGTTCTACATCCGCGCCCGCGCCGCGCCGAACAAACCGCTCAACACAAAAGTTTTCAAATCGATCTCCGTGAAATATGGAGCGGGACTCGTCTGATAATCCTCGATTTTACTACACCAGCCACTTATTATTTGCACTCACAAATATTGTAGCAGTTTGCTTGTTGCTCAGCTGGGTTTTAAGTACATAAATTCACGCCTGTAAATCACAAAAAAGGGTAGCCCAAGCTTCAGCTTTAGACATTACTCAGCTACTTTTATAAAGTAGAATGGAGAGGACATACATGCACATACATACATACATACATATACCTCACGGCTATAAATCCCTAGAAGGGGTGGCCAGAGCTTAGGAATTAGAAATTACTCAGCCACTTTTGGAAATGTGAGTGGGGAAAAGATGGTAAAAATAAAGGTTGTTGGTGATGGGTCTCCAACCGCAACGCCCAACAATCCCTTAAAGGCCCCAAAACCGTTAGTCGGCTCTTACGTACACCCACCGGAAGAAATGGGGTAGTGCTATTCTAAGCCGACACTACACAGCACATACTCACAACTATAAATACCTAGAAGGGGTAGCCAGAGCTAACGAATAAGAAAATTCTTCAGCCACTCTTGGAAGTTAAATGTGGAAAAGACTGTAAAATAAATCATTTAACATAACATAATAACAAAAACGTTCACGCCATTTATCCCCGAAGGGGTTGGCAGAGGTACCAATACTTCTGAACTCACATGGCAGCGCCATCTAGTGTCCAGAGAAGGTACCCACGTTTTGCTTGGGGGCAGCCCTATCGCCGTTTCGTACGAATACAGTGTCACATGACTAAGTACAACTTAGCTTTGTGGGTTTCCTCACGATGTTTTCCCTCACCGTTAACAATCATGATAAATTAACCACACATATGACTTTAGAAAAGACAAATTGGTGTAGGCCCGACCCAGGATTAGAACTCACGCCCTTCTGTTGGGCGGGTGTTCTACCCATTGGACTATCATGTCATTCAAAATCATTTAAAAAGCCCCGATATCCTTATTCCTATTACGATCACCCGTGGGAAGAAATGTGGCAGAGCTATTCTAAGCATTACACTACACAGCAACATTCATAAATCCTTACATATACTCACGCCATAAGTTCTCATTGGTGCAGGCAGAGAACACTATTTGTATTTTTGTATGTAAGAGCTGCGCATTTATGTCTATGCAATGCAGTAACTTGATCATCAAAATGTAAAAACATTATCAAATTAAAAGTTAAAATTGGTGCCGCGCCAAGAATTGTACGCTTGGAACTAAAATGCTTAACTTTTCCATTTGATTGGTAGCCGGTCACATGTACGCTATTTCATTAATTGCCAGATTATTATTGTTAAGGTTGTACACTATTTTTGCATTATTTTGACTGTATTATGTTGTAATTAAGTTTATGAAAGGGATGATTCGGCGATGGGGTTGGAGTTCCATTATCAAAACCTTTGTGGGAGTCATAGAGAGCGCACACTACTGCGGACTCAAACGCACATAGCAGCGTCTCACTCATATTCCTACATCACGGAGTGTAAATGTTTTTCGAGTTAAGCATAGATACAAATTATAAGTTGGTACACAGCAGGGTGTACTGGCCAGTATATCTTTGCTGTTTCCACAGTGGTGACCCCTCGATAAGAACACACGCTTCTTTCTACTACATTTCTCGATCTACCCGCAACTTCTATTCCTCGCTTACCTCACCACGCCATTCACTCAGCAGAGCATCTACAGGCATGCAATCACCGGCCTCAATGCTTACACTGAATTTGGTAATTCGTAATAGGTACCTCCTAGCTTTGATATCGTCGTATCGACTAGGAGGGGAGTACTGTGTGTTAGATATTTAGTATTTTTTTAAGGTTTATTCTAATATTATTTAAATAATTATTTGCTGTGTGATTTGTCTGTATAAATTTACTGAAGCGACAGTAACTAATTTGATGATTTCCGGTTGAGAACTGTCAAAAGTGAAGTTAGATATATAAGTAGGATGTAAAGCATGTAAAGTGTTATTGAGTCAGTTGTTTGCTCGTTAGAGTATCTGTATTAGTCAGTTGTTTGTCAGTCGTCGCATGGCAAAAGTGAGAATAAACAAAGTTAATTTGCAAGAGAGTTTTATTGGTGAATCCAACATATGGGAGTCATGTTAGAGCGCACAATACTGCGGACTTAAACACACATAGCAGCGTCTCACTCATATTCCTACATCGCGGAGTGTAAGTGTTTTTCGAGTTAAGCATAGATACAAATTATAAGTTGGTACACAGCAGGGTGTACTGGCCAGTATATCTTTGCTGTTTCCACACCTTTATTTTGCTATATTTTCCCTACTTAATTTCCAAAAGTGAGTGAAGAATTCCTCAATCAGAAGCTCTGTCTACCCCATTTCAGGATTTATAACCCTAAGTATATGTATGTATGTATGTTGAAAACTATATTCATACATATACTCACGGCTATAAATCCCTAGAAGGGGTAGCCAGAGCTAAGGAACTAAAAGTTCCTCAGCCACTTTTGGGAAGTTGAGTGGGGAAAAGATGGCAACACAAAGGTTGTTGGTGATAGGTCTCCAACCGCATCGCCCAAAAATCCCTTAAAAGCCCCAATACCGTTAGTCGCCTTTTACGTTACACCCACCGGCAGAAATGGGGTAGTGTTGTTCTAAGCCGACATTATACAGCAAATAAAATAAATAATTAATAAATAAAATATATACAAATTCCTTCTATAATATAATACATGTTATTTAACCTTAGTCAATAAACAAAATATCCAACGACACTCATGCAACTTAGTTTTTTTTTTACTGACTCAAGTATATGTGAATCTACAAAAAGGTAAAAATGCTTTGAATGCGTTCCTTTAGAATACAAGTTTATCTTGTGTTAAGCATATCTATATAGTTACATAGTCCACATTTATGAATAGTGTTTTAGCAGCAGAAACTAGTATAAATTAACTTAATACCTACATTCTAATTCATTCTAATTGCCGTGTAGTGCCGGCTTAGAATATCGCTACCCCTTCCTACCCACGGGTGTCGTAAGAAGCGACTAAGGGTATTGGGGCTTTTTATTGAATTTTTGGGTGATGCGGTTGGAGACCCATCACCAAAAGCCTTTATTTTACTATCTTTTCCCCACACAACTTCCAAAAGTGGCTGTGAAAATTTATAATTCCTTGGCTATGGCTACCCCTTCTAGGGAATTACAGCCGTGAGTATATGTATGTATGTATGTATTCTAATAACGCATCTATACTTCGTTTCTTCATTGTAGTTGAAAACTAACAAACGCATATCTGTCTTGGATTTCCTCTACTGTCTCCAAAAGTGTCTGAAGAATAGTTATTATAAAGCTCTTCTTACCCCTTTTTGGGACTAAACCTGTGTGTTTGAGCAGGTAAGTCCTATTCTTTATATCAACCTTTAGGATATAGCTAAACATATTATATAAATTTCTGTATAACGACGTGATGGCTCAATGGGTAGAACACCAGTTAACGTGCAAGCGACTAGTGTTCAAATCCCGGGTCGGGCCTACACCAATTTGTCTTTTCTAAAAGACATATGTGTGGTTAATTTATCATGGTTGTTAACGGTGAGGGCAAACATCGTGAGGAAACCCACATGACTGAGTTGTACTTAGTCATGTGACAGTGTATTCGTACAAAACGGTGATAGGCCTGCCCCCTATCACGTGAGTACACTGTCCATGCAAAACGTGGGTACTCTGAACACTAGGTGACAATGTCACGTGATGTTCAGAAGTATTAGTACCTCTGCCAACCCCTTCGGGGATATTCAGCGTGAACGTTTATGTTTATGTTATATATTTCTAGTTATATGAACCCTGAGAACGACTATTAAGGGGTAAAGACGGGGATCACATTTCAAACGCGGAACACAGCGACAGTTCTATAATGTTACATAACATAATATGTTTAGACGGAGCTTCCATATCAAGGGTTCATACATACATACATATACTCACGCCGTCAGTTCCCATTGGGGTAGGCAGAGACTATCGATCGCCACTTTGCACGATCCTGGCAAACCTCTCTAGCTCCGTTCACATCCATCTATCTTTTCATACATGCTCTTTTATTCTTCGTACTTCGGACGCCGGCCTTTTTAGGCAGACTTATGGGGTTCATTTACCAATTTTGAATGTTAGGAAATTAATGTGATGTAAATAACCTAGTTATCAGTTTAGAATGTGCCGTGTAGTGCCGGCTTAGAATGTCGCTACCCCTTTCTACTCACGGGTGTCGTAAGAGGCGACTAAGGGTATTGGGGCTTTAGCTAAGGAATTGTAAATTCCTCAGCCACTTTTGGAAACTTGAGTGGGGAAAAGATGGTGAAATAAAGGTTGTTTGTGATTGGTCTCCAACCACATCACCCAAAAATCCCTTAATAGCCCTAATACCGTCAGTCACTTCTTGCGTACACCCACCGGAAGGGATGGGGTAGTGCTATTCTAAGCCGACACTACACACCTTATAAGATACTAGCGACCCGCCCCGGCTTCGCACGGGTGCAATGCAAAATATACCTACTACAGAATGTCCTTAATACACAACGTTCACAGCTTTTTTGTCATTTACCAATACAAACATGTTTTGCTTAGATGTTACTCTTGACAGTACTCAAGTCAACACTCAAGTCTAATCCTCCAACGTTAAAAGTTTGACCCTGCGATTTATTAATGGTCATTGCAAAAGATATCTTTACCGGAAATTGTAGACGTTTATTAATTAATTAATTTACAATTTTTTTTAATTAATTCTTGATATTTTCCTCGCTAGAGAGCTCTGATAAACGCGTGCGATCGCTGCAAATCATAAAGTGCGCGCTATTTATAGGCACGCGCCGCCCGGCGCAAACAACTACGACCCTGCATTTTAAATTTGTAATATCTCGGTAATATTCACTTAAATTACATGCTGTAAAAAGCATATTGATCTATAATAAATGCACAATTTATTTAAGGTACTTAATTGGATAAGGATTAATGCTGTATTGTTTAAAATCACTTCGTAAATCACCATTTTTTAGTAAAGAATAAAAATGGTTATGCTGGGTTATCCCTAAGAGATAGACATATACCATGGCGGACTTTTTTGTTGAACTTTTTAAGTGAACAATAATGTAGTACATTATTTTGGTCTATCTCGTAGGGTTCAGCCAGCGTTTGCAATATAAGCGCAAAAAAACGTGCTTATTTACGACATCACATTAGAAACCTTTAAATTTATCAGTGTTTCTCTACTATATTATGCATTTATTATACATACAAACCTTCCTTAAGAATCACTCTATCTATTAAAAAAAACCGCATCAAAATCCGTTGCGTAGTTTTAAAGATCTAAGCATACATACGGACATACAGCGAAAGCGACTTTGTTTTATACTATGTATTGATTTACACAAACTGGTGGAATAGTCAGCTACACAGCAAATATGAATCACATTCAATATAAAATAATGACTTTCATTTTCATATTAAAATTACTGAAATTAATGCAGTTTCTCATTTAATTAATTAAAATCCTTTAGGTGATGCGAATGGGAACGATATCAGCTTTAAATAATTTATTGAATGAGGAAATGATATTAACATACATGTATTATTTGTAGTTCGCTGTGGATTGGGATGATTAATTTTGTAACATAACATATAACATAAACGTTCACGCTGTTTATCACCGAAGGGGTTGGCAGAGGTACCAATACTTCTGAACTCACATGACAGCGTCATCTAGTGTCCAGAGAAGGTACCCACGTTTTGCTTAGACAGTGTACTCACGTGATAGGGGGCAGGCCTATCGCCGTTTTGTACGAATACACTGTCACATGACTAAGTACAACTCAGCCATGTGGGTTTCCTCACGATGTTTTCCCTCACCGTTAACAACCGTGATAAATTAACCACACATATGACTTTAGAAAAGACAAATTGGTGTAGGCCCGACCCAGGATTGGAACTCAAGCCCTTCTGTTTTCGGGCGGGTGTTCTACCCACTGGACTATCATGTTGGATTAATTTTGTGTTATTATTTAATCATGATTTGTAGTACATGCTTAAATATTCAAACTCATGTTTTTTTTTCTAATGTAAGTGTGCCGTGTAGTGCCGGTTTAGAATAATAAAAAATAATAATATTCAGTTTTCAAAAGTACATAATATTCGTCTTAACCTAGTTAGTTATTTCAAGTACAAAATATAACATTTTTCTGTTCCTGAGCTAGATAATTTACCTGTTTTTCAGGCAACAATAAACAAAGGAGGCTTAAACTATCAGTTTTCATATAATGGTATTGGTAAGTAGTGTATAAATTATTATCAGAACTAATTGTATCTAACTAATTGTATTATTATGATAAAAAATAAAAACATCTTATATTAAGCAATTCCTCTGATTCCTACTACCCGTGGGTGGTCGTAAGAGGCGACTAAGGGTATAGGGGATTATAAAGTGATTTTTGGGCGATGTGGTTGGAGACCCATCACCAAAAACGTTTATTATTAACCGACTTCAAAAAAAGGAGTGTTCTCAATTCGACCGGTATTTTTTTTTTTTTTTTTTTTTTTTTTTTATGTTTGTTCGCCGATTACTTTGCCATTTAAGAACCGATTTTGATTATTATTTTTTTATTCGAAAGAAGATACTCCCGGATTGGTACCATGATGAGGATATCAGGGTCTGATGATGGGATCCTGGACAAATCGAGGGGAACCCTCAAATTTTATAGGCAAATGTACCGCGTTTTACATATTTTCTGAACTTATATTGGCATTTGCTTCTGAAAATCATATTGTTATGCTGCTGAGCTGATGAAAGAAGGTGTGGATCCTCAATCACTAGGTATTAGGAAACAGTCCTTTCCACATTCTATATAGATTTATACTCCTCTTCGTAGCTTTTATGAAGAGAAGTACAGGTTCACTAAACATTTCTTTTGTTATGTTATTGTTACCGAGAAAGTACCATGAGACCAGGATCTGATGATGGCATCCCAGGAAATCGAGGGGACTGTCGAAACTCACAATTATGTGACAGTGTATTTGTTCAAAACGCCGATAGGCCTGCCCTGTATAACGTGAGAACACTGCCTAATAAATCGTGGGTACTCTGAACAACAGGTGACAATGTCACGTGATATTCAGAAGTATTACTACCTCTGCTAACCCGTTTGAGTCTTTTTTGAGATGTAGAATTGAAGACCATCGCCTTTCGATGGATTTTAAGAACAATGTAAGGTTACATATGGTTGAGCCTATTTAATATCGTACTATAATAGAAATACCGGATATACGAAGAATAATGCAGTAACTGTCGCTTCCTCATCCGAGAGGCATCTTTGCCAGGTCTACCCATCTCTAAAACTCGTAAAATAAAATAATTTTTAACAAAAAGAAAACCGACTTCATAGAAAAACGACCGAAAATAAACAATCTAGTACTAAAAAGTACGAAATAAGTTTTTGTAATTGAATATGAGTACTGTGATTGATACCTTAGCAATTTATTTATTCCACACGCGTTAGTTCAACCTACCTAAATATTACAATTCTCTTAAATTAATTTTTGAGTCGGTGCCAGACAAACAAAAGTAAATTCACCCTGCTATCTATCTCTGATTATTACAATCTAAACAATATATATCTATCGCCTAACGTTTTAAATGATAATACGTACAAAAATCAATTTACCCTACAACTACAAGGTACCCTATATTTTACATGTATATGAAGTGCGAAATACACACTTCTTATTATCAATTATCATCGAGGCTGGCACCGGCTCACAAATTAATTTAAGAGAATTGTAATATTTAGGTAGGTTGAACTGACGCGTGTGGAATAAATAAATTGCTAAGGTATCAATCACAGTACTCATATTCAATTACAAAAACTTATTTCGTACTTTTTAGTACTAGATTGTTTATTTTCGGTCGTTTTTCTATGAAGTCGGTTTTCTTTTTGTTAAAAATTTTTTTTTTTATTATCATCTTTTCCCAAATCAACTTCCAAAAGTGGCTGAGGAATTTATTATTCCAAAGCTCTGGCTACCCCGTTAAGGGATTTATAGCCGTGAGTATATGTTTGTATGTATGTAGCTCCTATTGGGGTAGGCAGAGACTATCGATCGCCACTTTGTACGATCCTGGGAAACTTCTCTAGCTTCGTTCGCATCCATCAATCTTTTCATACATGCTCGTTTATTCTTTATACTTTGGAAGAATAAAAGAGAGAATAGTAACAGGCCCCATGTACCTTTACAACAGTAATCTCAAGCACAAAAAGCGAATCACAGTTTTGCATATAAGCAGCGCACATTTTGTTTCAACTCGAGTGTCGCTTGTGTATTCCGTTGCTGTCCGTACTCCGCGCTCTGCACTTCCGTTGGCGACGGTACAAGGTATGGGAGCCTGGTTTTAAACTAGTATTATGTACTTGACAATCAAAATTATAAATTTAATAATAAATGTATTTATTCACACAAACATAGTCCATTATTGTGAGTACTCCTTAACATATGTAGGTAACAAAACAATTCAAATTAATAATCAATATAAAATTACACAATATTTTTTACAATATACTTACAACTTTTGTTCTCATTGCGAGAGACACATACTATCGATCGCCACTTTGTGTTCAACTTACTTCTCGGTATGCAAAGTTTTTTTTGGTATTTATTAAATATTTTTATTCGATACCAAACACGAAAATAAAAGACCAATTTAAATATTTTTCATTTAAAATGAGTAATTGTAAAGTTATGTTTTTTTAAAGATTGTTCATCTTTTGTACTTCATGACGTCATCGATCGAAAATATCACTTAGCGACATGTAAATAAAGCGAAATGTTTCATAAACATGTTGCTAATTGCATTACATTTCACGACTTAGGGATCTCAAATGAAATTATTACGTTAATATACTAAAGAAACCTATGATTTTCGATATTTGAAATAACACTGAAGGTCAAATACTGTTGCAGTTTTTTGACAAAATAACGGTCATCTTAGCTTTGTTTGATTTGATTTCAAGAAAATATTGTTTAAAAACATAATATCTCGAAATGGTTTCGCAATCAGCACCACTTTTGTAAAACTTTGCATACCGAATTCAGTTGCGCAGTGCCGGTAGAACAGGACTTACCAAGATCTCTATCGGCTGTCATGTGAGGACTTTTACATTGCAGGATCTTTAAATGTTTTTTGATACAACCGTCATAGCCCGTCCGTCAATCAGATAAAGCAGATTCGATATTCATAAATTTGAATTGTGTTTGTCAAATGTACAACAATCATAGCTCAGTGAGAAGCATCACTGTTTCTCATGCAGAAGATGTGGATTCGAATCCTAAGTCGGTCCTACACCAATGCGTTTTTTGTAGTCATATGTGAGATTAATTCGTCATGGCGTCTCGTGACACTTTATACATACAAAAACAGCGATAGGCCTGACCTCACGAGAGTGCATCATTTTAGAAAAACGTCGGTTAAATTATAACCTCTTCTCCCTTAACCTCTTATTACCCTTTCGGGGAAATACGGCGTGAACGTTTGAGCTAGATCGAGTTAACGCCCGATTTCTGAATTAAGTATTCAAGCTGAGAACGACTTAAGTATCGTTTTGTTTTATTCAGTTGTTAAGATTTCAATGCGATAGAACGATACTTAAGTAGTTCTCAGCTGGAATATTCAATTCAGAAATCGGGCGTTAGTCTATTACAGTTGTTCTTGCACAATTACTGATTTTCAGTAAATCAAGATTTTTAAGTTTTATTTCAGATAAAAGCTTAAATCTTGCACCACACCATATGGTGTCCACAGACGTGACCGACTTAACTCTTAGTCGCCTTGAAGTAAAACACTGGCGAAAAAATAACATAAAATGCACCGGTTAGCCACGTACGAAAAGCGCGGGAATCCAAAGAATGGCTGCAACTAAAATGTGAGAATGTATGGCGGCGCTTCCGTTTTGTTGAGGCAATTAGAATATTTTATGACGGACATTTTCATGTGTAGTTGGATTCAGCGAGTGAGATGGTGTGTGATTATAATAATTGTTGGTGATTTGTATTAGCATATTTAAGATACAGCTTACTATTAAAATTGTGTATCCCCGAAGGGAAGGTGGACGTACCAATTTTTCATTATATAAATCCCAAAGAAGAGGTTGCTAAAACTTAAGGAGTTGGAAGTTTGGAAGTTTAGTAGGGATAATATTGTAAACTAAAGGACAGTGGGTCTTCAGCTACTTTAATTAATATATACATACATACATATACTCGCGACTATTAATCCCTAGCGGAAGGGGTAGCCAGAGCTAAGGAATTAGAAATTCCTCAGTCACTTTTGGAAAATTGAGAGGGGAAAAGATGGTAAAGTAAAGGTTGTTGGTGATGGGTCTCCAACCGCATCGCCCAAAAATCCCTTAAGAGCCCCAATACCGCTAGTCGTCTCTTTCGTACACCCATCGGTAGAAACGGGGTAGTGCTTTTCTAAGCCGACACTACACGGCGATTAATTAATATGTAATAAAAATCCTCAAAAACCCTAAGTCATCAAGACACAGCCGCCACAGCTAAACATACTGGGATGTTGTGCCGGCCAGTGCCCAATTTTCCCAAGACGTCTGTTCGCGTACATCATCACATACTTACTTATACTCACGCTCATTATTCCCATTGGGGTAGCCAGAGACTATCGATCGCCACTTAGTACGATCTTGATAAACTTCTCTTGCTTCCCTTACATTCATTTATCCTTCTCATACATGCTCTTTTGTTCTCCTCACTTCGGACCCCCGCCTTTATAAGAACGTTTTCTATCTGTTCAAGAAACGTTTCACGAGGCCGTCCTCTACTAACATTCCCATCCACTATATATCATCACATGACTGCCAAAATAACCAAAATTTATTCAACTTTTTTTTAAAATCTGAAGCGCTTTTTACTTTTTAAGTTTTAGAGTTTTTTGTATTTGTATGTATGTTGTGTGGTGAAAACATGTTTATAATAATTGTTAACACCACACCACAACCTTACAATGAGAAGAACCGACTCAATATTAAAAAGTCATTACTAACAATCCCGGAGACACAACGTCGAACCGACATCATTATTTTTATTTATCGTCGACGAAACATTGCTGATATTTGGACGTTTTGATATACACCGTTTGGCGTCCCAGTTTCGTCTGTACTTTATAGCCCTACGATTCTGTAATTTATGCTTGTTTGTGTTCAAATGGTGTAGAAGTTGTAGCTGTGTAGTGGCTTAGAATAGCACTACCCCATTTCTTCCGGTAGGTGTACGCAAGAGGCGACTAACGGTATAGGGATACTTGGGCGATGCGGTTGGAGACCCATCACCAACAACTTTTATTTTACCATCTTTTCCTCACTCAATTTTCCAAAAAAGACTGAGGAATTTCTAATTCTTTAGCTCTGGCTACCCCTTCTAGGAATTTATAGCCGTGAGTATATGTCTAGTGAGTGTGGCTGTAGAAGAAGTAGAATGAATCAGAGTAGAAAACTTTATATTGCTCATCATAGTATAATTTACAGCCATTATGTTTTTCTTGATTAGTTATACATATACAAAAAGTCAAAAGTCAAAAAAGAGTCAAAAGTCAAAAAGTTTATTTTTCAAAATTAATTTAAAAACTGAAATTTTTTGAACGTCAATTTTTTTAAATGTATCGTTAGTCCGTTGCTTCGGAAGGTGTTCGTAAAGAGAAGAAGCAACAAAGAAACTCCTTACATTCACATTTTTTAATTTTTTGCACCACATCAGTTTATAAACATGTTTTTACTTTATAAAAGAATTTCTATGCGACCAAACCAAACGCTAGTTTGACATAATTAAAATAAATTGTCCATCACAAAAAACCAATAACATAACGTGAGAAGAAAAATCCTCACCAGACAATGATTCCTAGGAATAACGAGGGAAGATTTATAGCTTTACGGACACGATCAAATGCGCGTTGGGTTCTTGTCATTTAAAAAATCTTGAACACTGTAATAAGATTTCTTACAAAGCATGGCTTTAATTGCCTTTTTAAAAGATGCCACAGGCAATTCCAATATGTCAGAAGGAAGTTTGTTGAACATTTTCAGGGATAGTCCCATGAAGGAGTTACTTACTTTATTAAGTCTCCACTTCGCTACGTTAAGTTTGTCCTTATTTCGAGTGTTAACAGTATGCCTATCACTACCTTTACTAAATTGTCCAATATGCTTTTTGGCATATATTAAATTCTCAAATATGTATTGACAAGACATACATAATACTTGTCGTACACAATGATGACACACAATACATTTATGATATCTTTCTATTAGCGAATCTCATACCACAAGATCGATCAGTGAATCGATGAATTAGTAGTCATTACGTTCATTTAACTAACCACATACATAAAAATAACCTCATTTAAATTCACCGCATTCAAGTAAACATTTCAAATCATTAGATATATATTCCATGAGTACATCTTTAGTAAGATATTTACGGAAACGGTAGTGAAAAAGTGTTCGAAAAACCCGACGAGGTTACATTGATGGCAACATCCATTGCGGGCTTCGTACGTATTTGCGCGGAAGAGACGTTAAGTGAGCGTGTAATGTATATCAAAATTGCCAGAGATCTCGCGTCTTTACGAGTACGTTTGATAAAATGAGTATTAAGCTGCGTATACCCGACATTTATATTTTATAGTCAAAACAGCTCGCTGCGGTATAAATTCTCTTTGAGGAAGGATATTGAAGGTAAGCTAATATTGTCTACGTGCTGCCTTCATCTCCATATAAAAACATAGTAAGAATAGTAGGTACATACATACATATATATACTCACGGCTATAAACTCCTTGTAGGGGTAGCCAAAGCTTCAGAGCTAGAAACTCTTCAGCCGCATTAAAAAGTTGATAGGGGACTTATTTATGAGTCAACTTACGCCCAATTTCTGAATTGAGTATTGAAGCTGAGAACGACTAAGGTATCGTTTTGTCTCATTCAGTTGTTAAGATTTCAATGTGACAGAACGATACTTAAGTTGTTCTCAGTTGGAATACTCAAGTCAGAAATTGGTCGTTAGAGTATTGGGGCTATTAAGTCTATTTATTTATTTTGGACAAACAACAGACACAGACTAAATACATTATTTCTAATTAAATTACATGGTGAAATCAGTCTGTATGCAGAACTGTTCATCACAGAATATTTACATTTCTATTATTATTCTATTTATCTTATCATAACAAACATATTTTACTAATACATCTATTAAATGGGATTGTGTTTATACAAGTTTATGCATGTGTGTGTGTGTTTGTGTGTGCGCGTGTGTGTATATATGTGTGTGTGTGTCATATACTAAAATTGATCATTTATTGGTTTCATTTATCAGTATGCTTCGCTTGAGCTGGAGCTTAGACGAATTAAATATGTCTATAGAGCTGTAGTTTTTATTGTGTGATTCACAAATCGTACGCGCGAGGGGCGCGCTCGCTAGCCACCGTGCGGACGGGCTCCGCCGCGACTCGGCTGTGTGCGGCAGCCGGCCGGCGGGCCGACGCGGTAGCCTATTTTGTTTGACAGAAGAATGCAATCGTAATGGTTAAAACATATGTTATGGAGCGTCATTTGGTCAATAAGTTGTCGTCTGTCTGTCAGTGATTGTAGGTTGTATTTTTTAAGTAGATTAGTGTAAGACATTCTGGAATGATGAAATTTGTAGTGTATGGCTTTAAAGGCTTTTTTCTGTATAGATTCTATCTTATTGGAGTACTTTGAATAGTAGGGATTCCAAATCACGCTGGCATATTCCAACTAGGACCTCACCAAAGATTTGTATAAACAAACCATAGATGATATTCTTTTGAAATGTCTTCCAGCACGCAAAATAAATCCTAGCATTTGATAGGCCTTTGTACAGATAGCCTCTACGTGGGCATCAAAACTCAAGCTTTCGTCGAAAATAATTCCTAAGTCCCACATTTGTGATACCCTCTCTAAGGGACAGTTATCAATATGGTAGTTGTGCAAAATTTTGTTCCGGTTTTTGGTGAATGTTATTTGTTTACATTTGTTGTGTGCTAGGTATAAATTATTTTCTTTACAAAAACGACCAAAACGGTCCAGATCGGCCTGAAGAAGTTGGGTGTCGTTTATAGTTATGATAGGCATGAATATTTTAAGGTCATCTGCAAATAATAAGACTCTGCAATTTTCAAAACACCTTACAATTTCGTTCACAAATAGTAAAAACAACAATGGGCCAAGGATAGAACCCTGTATCACACCGGAGGTGACCAGCCTCTTCTCTGAAAGGTGACCATCTACCCTCACCACCTGATATCGATTAGTCAATTAAGAAACGAACCACCTTAAAAAGTCTCCCTTGATACCATTATAAGCTAATCTAAGGAATAACATGATGTGGTCTATTTTGTCGAAGGCTTTTAAAAAATCGGTGTTTACAGCGTCTATTTGTATTTTTTTGTCCATGTGACGGAAAATGTAATCGGAGTATACTATCAAGTTTGTCACAGTTGAACGGCCTCTCAAAAAACCGTGCTGTTCCTCCACTATGTGGGGTTTTAAATTTAATATAAGGTTTTGATGTACAAGGGATTCTAATACTTTTGGTACAGTAGACAAAATTTAAATCGGCTGGTAATTAGTAATGAGGCTTCTATTGCCCGATTTATGTAATGGAAAAATATAAGCCATTTTCCATTGATCGGGAAATATACCTTCAGCCATGCATTTATTAAAAAGGAAACATAGAGGCATAGATTCATGTGCTAGATTTTTAAGGAAATTTGGGTGTATTTTGTCTGGGCCGGGCCCTTTACTAGCATCAAGGTATTTTAGTTTTCTTTCTATATGAGTTTCAGAAAACTGCAGTAGATGTATGTTAGGGGAACTTGAATTTGAAGGGAGGGAAGCCAAATCCAGTGTTGTAAAATCAGATAATGGTTCGAATACTGAGCTAAAGTAATTATTAAACATGCTAACTATGATAGCAGGGTCACTAGAGGTTGTATTTCCAAAGGTCATTGTGCTTGGGTAGCTAGAGTCGTTTTTTTAATAAATGATATATACTTCCAGAAAGATTTAGGGTTTATATGAATAATACTTTCGGTAGAGCTCATATAGGTCCGGAAACAACATTTAAGCAACATTTTACTCCTTTTTCGCAGTAAAGAAAACTCACCGTAATCAGCTAAATTGTGGTATGTATTCCAACGACGCCAAATCTTGTATTTACGTGTTAACGTAGAACTTAAAGCGTTAGAGTACCATGGGGGATATTGTGAATTACGAATTTGCTTGCTGATAGTTTCGTTAATTATTTTATAAAACTTCTCTATTGCTGCTATAAGAAGTTCTTTGTGCCAATCGTTATAGTTAGTCATAGTTAATGCGGTTAAAGCCTAACACCAACAACGTTTAATTTACAATCCCTTAAAAGCCACAATACCGTTAGTCGCCTACAATAGTAAGTAAGAAAGAAAGAAAGAAAGAAAGCAAGAAAGAAAAATCTTTATTCAGTGAACAGGAAAATACACAACAAATAAAAAATAAAACATGGTGGTAAATAATAACAACAAAAGAATACAAGTAAAAAAAAAACATAAAAAATCAGCCCTATGCAGTGAATTGGTCACTGGCTCAGCATGTTGCCACAGATGATGATGTCACCAACCGCGGCGCTGATTTTCAGCCAGTGCCATACAATTTAATTTGGCCGGCGAAAGTACCACATTATATAATTAATTAAAATAGAGGTAATAATAGTAATATTGGACACGACCCCTTTTTTATATTTAATCACAATACAGAAATAAATAATTAACAAAACAAACAGAAAGACATACATGCGTGCGTATAAAATGTTTGTAAAATTAAAATAAGGTAAAATCAAAACAATAAACATTATGATTATAAATTCCTCTATTATTGTGATACAAGAGATGCCGTATAGTTTCGGCTTAGAATGTCACTACCCCTTTCTACCCATGGGCGTCGTAAAAAGTGATTAATGGTATGGGGCCTTAAAGTGGTTTTTAGGGTTCCGTAGCCAAATGGCAAAAACGGGACCCTTATAGATTCGTCATGTCTGTCTGTCTGTCCGTCCGTCCGTCCGTATGTCACAGCCAGTTTATTCCGAAACTATAAGAACTACATTATTGAAAATTGGTGTGTAGATGTATTCTGTAAACCGCATTAAGATTTTAAAATAAATTCTGAAAAAAAAACCAAAATTTTTAGGGTTCCCCATACATAGAACTGAAACTCAAAATTTTTTTTTTCATCAAACCTATACGTGTGGGGTATCTATCAAAAGGTATTTGAAAATGATGTTGAGGTTTCTTATATCATTTTTTTCAAAACTGAATAGTTTGCGCGAGACACTTTTCCAAAGTGGTAAAATGTGTGTCCCCCCCCCGTAACTTCTAAAATATGGGCATGATAAAACTGAAAAAAAATATATGATGTGTATTACTATACAAACTACTAACGAAAATTGGTTTGAATGAGATCTAGCCAGTAGTTCTATTTTTAAACGTCATAAATCAAATTACTTGCTAGTGCTGCTACGGAACTCTTCATTAGCGAGTCCATCTCGCTCTTGGCCGCTTTTTTTGTCGATGCGGTAGAAGGCCCATCACAAACGATACTTTATTTCTACCACCTTTTCCCCTATCAACTTTCACTTTCTTGTGTCTGTTGTGTTCCTGGCTGTGAAGCTCGGGCTACCCCTTTTTGCGATCTATGGCCGTGAGTATATGTATGTATATAAGACAGGAATTTCTAAATACAACCGAGTGCGATTCTAAACGATTGGAGCGGTGTAATGAAATGACTAATTTCTCTCGTGGGTTAGGGCTCGTTCACAAAACTGCGATGCAATGCGAATTTCCTGGTTATTAAAAAAAAGGTAACGCAGTTTTGTGTAGAAGCACTTACACGTAATGTGTCAGCTCACAGACAAATAAATTTATTTTGGAATTATAAAAGATATGCTTTCCCACAACCTTAGAATTAGAGATGTTTCAGCTATTTTTTGGAAGTTGAGTTGGAAAAAAAAGATAATAGAAAAAGGAGGGTTGGTGATCGGTCGCCCAACCACTCTATTACTAAAAATCCCCGTACCGTACCCTTAATCGTCTCATACACCAACCTGCCACGGAGAGAAGAGATAGTGCTATTCTGAGCCAACACTACTTAGCAATAACAGTGAAAATTGATGATGCGGTTATACATATACTACCTTTAAAATAATTGCAAAGTATTTTTTTAATATCCTTTTGATAGTAAACATAATAATAAAGGACTGATTGAAATATTATTCATTTAAATTAAAGTAACGAGTTTTGAAGTTATGATTTTTAAATTTTGCTGTGTAGTGTCGCCTTAGAATAGCGCTACCCCAATTTTTCCGGTGGGTATACGTAAGAGGCGACTTACGGTATTGGGGGTTTTTAAGGGTTTTTTGGGCGATGCGGGTTTAGACCCATCACCAACTACCTTTATTTTACCATCTTTTCCCCACACAGTTTTTCAAAAGTGGCTGAGGAATTTCTAATTCCTTAGCTCTGGATACCCCTTCTAGGGATTTATAGCCGTAAGTATATGTATGTATGTGATTTTCAAAGATTCTCCAACATTTACGATGAAAATCAAGCGAAGTTGTCAATTAAAATAAGCCGATCGCAAATCAGTTCCCGAATTTATGATCTCAAATGTATATATCACTATATTATATTAAATAAAACTGTGATGTTGCTACCGCTACTGTCATCGATATGGGAGCAAGAACAAGCACCAGCCAGCTGGAAAGAAGGTGTTATAGTAAAACTACCGAAGAAAGGTGATCTGTCGAACTGTTCAAATTGGCGGGGCATCAATTTGTTACTGGTCTGCTCGAAGATCTTGTGCAAAATCTTGCTAAATAGGATGGCGAGTGCAGTGGACGCACACTTGAGAGAAGAGCAGGGTGGTTTCAGACCAGGTAGATCGTGCACAGACCAACTAAATCTAATCAGAATCAGAATCAGAATCAGAATTTATTTGCCACATGTTGTATGTACAATGGTGTTATAAATTATATAGAGTATCAAACATGCGCCCTGCTAGGGCATTGCAACAACTTATAAATTTTAAAATACCTAATTAATTACTATTACATTATTTACAATTATTCACAATTTATATACAACATTAAATTATTTATTAAAACACGATCAAGTTAAATTATTATTACATTTACACAAATTATACAGCATTAAATTATTTATTAATTGAGTTAAAACAATATCACATTTACAAACACAAATTAAATTTTATTAGATTATATAGAGTAGTTAATAAAAAAAAAAAACAATTAAGGAGAATGCGTGAAAAACTCTTGCAAGTCATAAAACGTATTAGTAATGAGGAATTTTTTTAAATGGATTTTGAAGTTAGGGAAAATGTCAATGGATTTTATTGTGGGTGGTAATTTGTTATATATCTTAACACACATGTTATAGGGGCTTCTTACTTAAGTTACCGATCTGCTGTTTCCAGTTTAGGTTGCTATCTATGTCGATTCCTAACAGGCAATATGAGTCTACGCATTCAATTTTGATATTGTTAAAGGTGAAATCTATTTTTAATGGTGTTCTTTGGTACGGATGAAATTGAATCAATTTTGTTTTGTTGAAATTAAGAACTAGATTGTGATCTTCGAGCCAGTTTACAATGGTGTCAAATGTAGAGTTGAGTTGGTTGGTTAATTTGAGGCTATCACTGGTGGGAATAAGAACCGAGGTGTCGTCGGCGAAGAGGGTGCTGGAGTATTAAATTACTTTAGGGAGGTCATTTGTATACAACGAAAACAGCAAACATCCTATAGAGCTTCCTTGTGGAATGGATCTCAGTACGGCTACTGTGTCTGATTTGACTTTAGAAACTTCTCCCGATGAGAAATTATAATGCTCGATTTCTACGTGTTGCGTGCGGTTTTCTAGATAGGATTCGAACCATTTTAAGGCCGTTCCTCGTACACCTATACCCGAAAGTTTCATAAGCATTATTTTGTACAGTACGCGATCATAAGCTTTGCTCAAGTCCAGCACAATGCCAACTGCATGCTTTTTCTCATTAATTGTGCCAAGAACATTATTAATATATTCAAATACAGCTGATGTTGTTGACCTGCTCTTTCTGAAACCGTACTGACTATCATCGAAAATTGAGAATTTTTCACAAAACGAATATAATGCATGAACAAAATACATGGCAGTTTCAAATATTTTTGCAAATGAGGACAAGAGGGCAATCGGGCGATAGTTATCTGTATTCTTCTTTGATCCTTTTTTATGTAGTGGTCTAATGATTGATTTTTTCAAGAGTTCGGGAAAACAGCCTTCTTTAAATGACTGATTAATGAGGAATGTTAATGGCTCTACAAGATATTGTGTACATTTTTTTACTAAAGAAGTGGGGAGATTGTCAAAACCTGCGCTATTTTTAACACGCTTTTATTAGGTCGACCTGTATGTATGTAACTATGTAATCAAATCTAAGAAAACTAATTTAACCATCTTCTAAAGGTCATAGCGTTATGAAAATTGGCAGTTGTATGTGATTTCGATGACAATACAATAATATGGTACTGTCGAGCTGATCTGATGATGGAGCCGGAAGATATGAACTGGAACTTCATGATGGATGATCGTATCATAGCCGTGTTTGGACTTGTTAAAAAGGTCTTGTAATGAACGTTGACCATGATTAGGTTTCAAGGTCTGATGATGAAGCCCGAAGATAGGCACTAGCATTCCATGATGACATATCGTATCATAGCCGTGTTTGGACTTGTTAGAAAGGTCTTGTAATGAACCTTGACCACGATTAGGTTTCAAGGTCTGAATACAATAATATGGTACAGTCGAGCTCATCTGGTGATGGAGCCGGAAGATATTAACTGGAACTTAATGATGGATGATCGTATTATAGCCGTATTTGGACTTTTTAGAAAGGTCTTGTAATGAACTTTGACCACGACATGAACTTTGACCACGATGAGGTTTCAAGGTCTGAATACAATAATATGGTACTATCGAACTGATCTGATGATGGAGCCGGAAGATTTGAACTGGAACTTCATTATGAATATTAGCATACGATGTATCGTTACCAACCCATAACGTCCCACTGCTGGGCACGGGTCTCTTCCGTGAGGAAGGTATTAGCCATACTTCACCACGGGGGCCAGCCGGGTTGGTGGAGGTTTGTAAGGCTAGTGGTCACCTTACCGTTAGATGTTATCAAGCCGCCCGTTTGGGTCTCTGACAAAGCTTGACGACTGCTATCTTACGATAACAACTAGCACCAACGGCTTTACGTGCCTTGCGAAGCACGGTAGCGCCCGAGATAAATACCACTAGGCGGTTACCCATCCATGGACGGACCGCAGCTCGCGTTGCTTAACTTGTAAATACGATCACATCAGTCCAACTGAGCTACAGGCGCTACTACGATACGATGTATATTGAAGAGTAATAAACTGAATCTATGATGATAAATTAATAAATGTTTAAAATATGCCATTAGCAAAGACTAAAAAGCATAAAATAAATTAATAGTTTAAAAAAACACTAAAAAACACGCTTTTATAAGTGCACTTAAAAGTCAAAAATAAATTACGGGTCGTTCAAGTTGTCTCTATTTCTGGGCTGAAGTGTAAACTATGTGCTTTTAATTATAATATTTGATTGTAAAAGCGTGGGGCGCTGGAGTAGGAAAAACTTTCTTGTAAACAAATACACGAACAAGAAGTCTACATTTTGCCACTGTTGACTAGTACTTTGAACAGACTGTTTAATATAGAGCCTCCAACTAGTGGTGCTGCAACTCTAGTTAGAGTGCCGATCTCTGTAACCTGCTTCCCGAAACATCGCTTAACTTGATTTCTTAGCAAGGTAAACAAAAAATCTTTCCTTTTCCAGCGCCCCACGCTTTTACAATCAAATATTATAATTAAAAGCACATAGTTTACACTTCAGCCCAGAAATAGAGACAACTTGAACGACCCGTAATTTATTTTTGACTTTTAAGTGCACTTATAAAAGCGTGTTTTTTAGTGTTTTTTTAAACTATTAATTTATTATTTTTTATCTTTTTAATTATTTTAAATATTTCTCTTTCGGTAACAGGATAAAGGTAAAACGAGTTTTCAAGGGGCGATAGTACTGACCGTCCAGATGGCATGGATTTGCATGAGCTTTCCCCTACTAAAATAAAATAATTGTTGAAAGTGTTAGCAATTTTTTGAGGTTCTGTAATAGTGTTATTATTTTCTTGCAATTCAATATTAGTTTTACTATTGCTACGTAGTTTGTTTGTCGTTTCTTTTACTATTTGCCAAATGGTTTTTATAATGTTATTTGAGTTTGCCAATCTAGTTTTAATGTCCAGCTTTCTGGCCTTTATGATGATACTTTTTAATATTTTTGCGTATTTTCTATAATGTTCTTTTATTATTGTGCTTTTTGTTTGGGACTTCAGGATTCTGAGAAGTCTTTTGTGTTGGCATGATTTTTTTATGCCGAAAGATATCCATGTTTTGTTTCGTTGATTGTAGAGTTTACATTTAATTTTTGGTATGCACTGATCTAGTATATTTTTTATTGTGTTATGAAATTCTCCAAAGTTTTCATTAAGGTTCTTTGTATTGGCGATAACAAGTCCCCAGTTAGTTTCATTAAGTTTCGAGATGAATTTGTGGGTATTGTTTTCGTTAAACTTTCTTTTATAAGTGAACCACGTTTTTTGTTTCAGTATTGGGGTGTTGGCGCCGGAAACAGTCGTAATGACTCCCTTATGGTCTGAAAGTCCAAATTCTTGTACCTTTACAGCTGAGGTCGGGAGGTTGAAATTCGAAAACACGAGATCTATGCACGTACTTGTTTCGGATGTTATTCTAGTAGGTTCGCGGACGTGTTGATGGAAGTTGTAGCTTTTGAAGAGATTTGATAATCTAGAACGAGAAGGGGAAGAAACTAGCATATTAACGTTAAAATCACCACCCACTATGACATTTCTTTTCTTGAATTTTTTGTGTAACGACTGTAAGAGCTTTTCTAAAGATTCGTGAAAAAGATCAGGCATTCTTGATGAATTAGGCCAATAAATTAGTACTATTATTAGGTTATAATTAGGAACAACGATACCGCAAACTTCAAAGACCATTTCAGTGGACATAATAGGAACATCTTCTATTTCTATGAAATCAATATTGTCTCTAACGTAAATTCCCATACCGCCCCGTATGTGGTTTTTTCTGCAAAAATATGAAGCCAATTTAAACCCATGATTTTTTTTCAAATCAATTTCCCCCTCTGATAACCATGTTTCGCTTAGACATAATATATTGATTGTTTCAAGGTTTGGGTCTGTATCTAATAGAGGTATATTATGCTGTAAGCCGCCGATATTTTGATAAAATATGTTAGAGCTAGAATCGAAAATTATTATTAATGGCGCTTAATGAGCCTTGAATGGCAGAAGCATGTTCATCATTTTTTCGTGAAGTGTTGATATAGGCGTGAAGGCTAACTGGTTCAGAACTTGAAGATGTGGTGGCAGTGGTCAAGTCTATTGTGGCCGCATTGTAGTGTGAGACCCTCCTGGGGGAAGATGGGCTGCGATATAACTGTCCGTTGATCAGTAGCTGGTTGTCACGTATGACAGCGTGTTTTCCTTCACTACGTGCTTGGCGAAGGATACTAATTAAGTCTTTTCTTCGTTTTAGTGAGTCTTCATCTAGATAGTAGGAAAGACTCAGACCTGCCCTCCTAAAGTGTTGTTTGTTGTCCATAATATACTTCGCCATCCTCTTGCTTATCAGCTCAATCGCTACTGGCTGTCTATTGCCTCTGCGACCCAACCTTCGTAGATCTTCTATGTAGCCGTCTATGTTTACGTCAAGGATGTCGCGGAATATACAGCTGATCCGCATATAGAGCTCGTTTTCGTCTTCCCAGTTTGGACGGTCTAAACCATATATGATTATACGCTTAAATTGTTGTTCTTCTTTCTTGGGAAACATATTTGCTGTGTACGGTGTAGAGCGGAGCTGTTTAACATTTTCTTTTAGGGTTGACAGTTCGCCCTCTAAATTTAGAATTTGTCTGTTTAATTTTTCAATTTCTGTTTTTGATGAGCCTTGTTCTTTTTCTATAGTGCTTATATTGTTGTAGAACTCAGTTTTTATAGTTTTTACTGCTATCTCTTTCTTGGTGGATGAGGGATTTTATTTCTCTTTTTATATCTCTTATTATTCTTAAGTTATTGGTCTCTAGTTTCGAGTCGAAAAGGTCGCTTATTTGACGAATCAGAGCAGCATTTTCCTGCTTAGAATCCAATATTGTGTCTCCAAACAAATTTTCATCTATTGTCCGTTCACAGTTGGATTCACTGGTATCATTCAGGAAACCCGGGAAACTCATGTCTTGATTTTTTGTCTTAGATGGCCGGTGCATAGTTACGTTCGAGCTTTCTGGATGTGTTACCGTAGCATGTTGCGCGGACGGCCTGATTGGTGTATTGTCATTGTTGTTTTTAGGCCGTTTGCAGGTACAACTTGGGCAATTCCATTCTTTTGTTTCTTGATTGCAAGGGTGATAAAAAAGGTAAAATATTTTCTCTGAAACATTTGCGCATGTCAGGTCATATTCACTTTGACATTTTCGGCATTTCATTCGCTGGTCTTTTATATCTTGATGGCACCCTGCACATTTTGCCATTTTCGGATTATGTTAAATCAGATCAAACGATTGTAGTGCCACCAGTGAGTGGCAGAGATTAGATTGCCAAAGCACCACCTTGTGTCGGGATGCTGAACTAAAGAGGTTTTCTCGATTGATGATTGGGAGTTACAATAGGTTTTACAATTTATGCCCTCTATTGGTGAGTAGCAATACCAAAAAAAATAAGTAAGCAGCGCCCTCTGTTTTACAGGTAAGGAACTACTTTGTGGACTTCTTGGTCTGTGTTTATCATTGATTTACGGGACTGTTGTCTTTTGCTTCTTTACATAGATGTCGCTAGTTACTAATGAGGAATCATCAGGCGTGATGAGTCACGTATACTGGTTATGCTTTGTTGTTTTGAAATTTTAACTGTCACTTTAGCAAACACAATCACTTTTCCGAAATATTTCTTGATTCACTATACAATATTCGGTGTCAATTCACGTTCGCTGTATTGTTCAAGCACTGGAATGTTATTTAGTCTGGTATAACAAAGTTTTATGCACAAACAGTTTTTATTCTATATTTATGAAATACGCGCACGAAATACTTTGTCTACATTTACACTCATAGTTCTTGAATTAAGGCACAGTATAATTCACATTATTAATCTATTTAATGGACTTCTACTATTTTTAAATCAATATAAACACGGAGCTCGATGTTCTCAGTGCGCCATCTATCGGCTTTTCAATTCCGAATGATCCTCGAACAATGCAACGAGATGCAATGTGGGGGAATATGTGGCAAAGAGAGGAATATCGGAGAAGATCATCGGACTCATCAAGTGTCTGTATGAAGGGTCCTCCCATCCCAGTAACTGCAGGTGTGATACAAGGATGTCTACTGTCTCCACTTCTGTTCCTTATGGTCATGGACGACGTTATGTGTAGAGTGACCTGCAAATGCCGAAGGGCTTTACCATGGTCTCACGGCAAAGACTTAGAAGACATGTACTTAGTCTCTACAAAACGTTCTGACCTTCAGTCCAAGACAAACGACCTAGCCACGGAAGCTGCGAAAGAGGGCCTTCGCATCAACATAGGCAAAACCAAGGAGATGCGTCTTAACTCCCTGGATAACCAGCCGCTCCAAATTAATGGCGAAGATGTCGAACGGGTTGAGAAATTCACCTATCTCGGGGAGTAGTGAACCCAAAAGGAGGAACAGAGATGGACATCGAAACCCGCCTAAACAAAGCTAGACGTGCTTTTGTCCAGTTAAAGCCGATGTGGAGCTCTAACGTCATGACCCGGCGTACAAAAGTGAGGATTTTCGAGTCTAGCTACAGGTATTTATCAACAAATGCCTAAGGCGAATTTTGAGGAATTACTGGCCACGAACCATTTCAAACGCGGAACTGTGGAGGCTGACTAAGCAGAAACCCATCGACCAGGAAATCCTCTCAAGAAAATGGAGGTGGCTGGGTCATACCCTCAGAAGATGGATAGCGTGTCTCGGAACGGTCTGTGTCCCGTTCCAGGCACACATGCTGAGACGACACCCTTTTGGCAATGTTAATTAATGTTTTTACTATATATTTTTTTTATCTTTGTGTTTTCAATGTGTTTTCTATTATGTGTCATTCTGTTTACGTTTGTGTGTATGTGTGTTAATTTGCCAAATAAATGTCTCTTACTTTTACTTTTTTTTTAAGGGTAGGCTTAAGTGGTGTCAGAACCACCAGGATCAGATTCGTTTGGATATGTTAGCCTCACTTCACTCCAAGGGAGACTTTCGTAGATTCTGGAAGTCCACTGGCGCCATGAATGCGGGATCCGGTCTCCCTGTGAGCATTGACGGTATTAATGGTGCTTCTGCTATAGCCAATATTTTTAAGGAACATTTTACCGTTAAGTCGCTCTCCTTAGGTCAGACTGAAGGGATGCTCGGTGCTGGGAGTGGTCGTGGTTCCGATTTAACTACTCTCGTACAGGCAAGAAGTATTGAACAGTTAATAAACTCAATGGCGAGAGGTAAATCGCCGGGTCATGACAGTCTCAGCATCGAGTATCTTAAACACGCTGGTAAACATTTACCCAGAGTAATTGCACTGCTTTTTAATATGTGTATTGTTCACTCATACTTGCCTTCTGAGATGACGAAGACTATTGTAGTACCCATAGTCAAAAATAAGACGGGTGATTTATCGGATAGGTCAAACTATAGGCCCATCTCATTAGCAACAATAATAGCTAAGATATTTGATGGTGTGCTTGATTCTCATCTTAAGAGTTGCTTGAGCCTTCATGATGGTCAGCATGGGTTGTCAACAGAAAGTGCGATTTTGAGTCTTAAGCACACCGTCAAATATTACACTGACAGGCATACACCCGTGTATGCCTGTTTTCTAGACTTGTCCAAGGCATTTGACCTTGTTTCGTATCAGATTCTATGGAAGAAGCTGGAAGAGGTAGGGCTCCCGGTAGAGTTACTTAATATTTTCAAATTTTGGTATGGGGGCCAGGTTAATCTCGTGAGATGGGCAGGTGAGTACTCAGAACCGTACAGGATGGAGTGCGGGGTTAGGCAGGGGGGGTTGACCTCGCCCACGCTCTTCAACCTGTACGTGAACGCATTGATCGAGGAGCTCAGCAGCATGCGTGTCGGATGCCACATTGGCAATGTGTGCGTCAATAATATCAGTTACGCGGACGACATGGTGCTGCTGGCCCCCTCGGTCAGTGCGCTTCGTAAGTTGCTCCACGTCTGTCAATCTTATGCGGATTCGCATGGCCTTCGGGGGAAACCCCGACGCCTATCCCGCGCGTGCCGAGCCTGGTGTTTTGTGCCGCGTGGATGATCCTCTGAGCATGGCCTTCTATACAATGTGAGTAAGAGTGAATACATGGTCTTCAAAGCTGGCAAAAAGAGTCCTAAAGTTGTCCCTGTGATCAAGCTGTATGACAGGCCCCTATGCAGGGTTTATCAATTTAAGTACCTCGGTCACTATGTAACAGCTGACCTAAGAGATGATGTAGACATGGAGAGGGAACGCAGGGCGTTGTCGATTAGAGCGAATATGTTGGCTCGCAGGTTCGCCCGTTGTTCAGTCGACGTTAAAATAACGCTCTTTAAAGCCTACTGTACGTCTTTCTACACGGGTAATCTGTGGGTGAAGTACACCAAGAAATCGTACAACGCCTTGCGCATCCAATACAACAACGCCTTACGGGCGCTGTTGGGGTTGCCGCGCTACTGTAGTGCCTCAGCCATGTTTGCGTATGCAGAAATAGATAGCTTCACTACTATTCTGCGGAAGAAGGCTGCGTCACTATTGCGCAGGGTGCGTGGCAGCAGCAACGGTGTCCTGAGGGCGATAGCCGATAGTGGGGATTGTCCACTTATCGGCCACTTAATTGAAATAACTAAATCCTTAGTAGAATATAAGTACTAACACACCTAGTTTTAAGAATACTAACACAATGGATTTAATGCTGTCCGAAAATAAATATTTTTATTTTTATTTTTATTTTTATTTTTATTTATTTTATTTTTTTATTTACTTTAGAAGACATAAAAAATTCCGGTCGAAGCAAGTGCTCAGCTGGCAGCCAACCGGAAAGCGTAAACGGGGCCGCCCAAAAACAACCTGGCGACGTTCTGTG
This sequence comes from Bedellia somnulentella, assembly GCA_963576735.1. Lineage (NCBI taxonomy): Eukaryota > Metazoa > Arthropoda > Insecta > Lepidoptera > Bedelliidae > Bedellia > Bedellia somnulentella. Next base: position 408,749 of record OY755196.1, read on the forward strand.
GAGAATGAGGCAAAAGTTGTGGGAATGAAGTGGGAGGATCTCGCAGCCGCTGCCCAAGATCGAGCCAGATGGAGAAATCTGCTCAAGGCCCTTTGTCCCTGCTGAGGGACGTCGGGATGGATGTATGTATGTATGTGATTCTTTTTATTTATCAAAAAAATCAAAAACGTATCTCTTTAAAAGAAAATTGAAAGTCAAATACAATCAATTCGCTTTTTGTTAAAAATAAAGATAATCGTAACCTTATTATTTTTCATATCAAAGAAAGATTGTTTAAGAACTCTCACGTGAGTACACTGTCCAAGCAAAACGTGGCTACTCTGAACACCATGTCACAATTTCACGTGATGTTTAGAAGTATTAGTACATCTGTCAACCACTTCGGAGATATTCGGCGTGAATGTTTGTGTCTTGAGTCTTTGATTGTTTAAAAATATAATATGTTGAAATGGTTTTGTAATTAGCATCACTTTTATAAATTTTGCATAACGAATTCAAAAATTCAGCGGTAAAAAAACTATCAATAAATATTATTCCTTGTTCACTTTTTATCTTTCAACCGTTTAAACAAACTATTGTTTTAATTCTCAATAAAGTGCGAACTCACAAAGGCCGTGTAAATTTTAATTAAATCAATTAGCGGGTAGGTTTTAATTATTTCGGCCGTGTCGCGTACAATGGCTACGGTCACTCTGCGTTATTGAAAATGCACTGGCGCGGAATTTCTATTAAATTAACTGCATATATAAACTTAACTAATCTACATACATAAGTACGGCAATTAATTCCAAAAAGGGTAGATTGAGATACATAGACACTTTTGGAAGTCGAGTGGGGAAAAGATTTTAGATTAAAGGTTGTTGGTGATGGGTCTGCAACCCTATCGCCCAACAACATCTTTAAAAGCCCCAATACCCTAAGTCGCCTTTTACGAACACACACGTGTAGAAATGGGGTGGTGCTATTCTAAGCCAGCCGATATTACGTAGCTATTTAGATGCTCCACTGTTGTATAATATGGGTAAAAAGACCAGAGAAACTATTTACTATGATTTTTGTAACCATATATATATATATATATATATATATATATATATATATATATATATATATAATAGATTGCATTCTCTAATAAACGAGTAGTATTAAATCGGTTCTTGATTGTTTCACTCATCTCTCACTACGTTCTCCATATAATATCCTAAGTCAGTCATATTATCAGTAGAGGGAAAACATCGTGAGTCAACCCTCATGGCTTAGTTGTACTTACTTGTAGGCATTTGACAGGGCATTCGTACAAAAATGCGACAGGCTTTTCCCCTATCATGGAGAACTATGTCCAAGCAAAACGTGGGTACACTGAACACCAGAAAACAATAATATCACGTGAGGATCAGAAATATTATTACCTCTGCGGTTCCCGCTGATATCTACGGCGCGAAAGTTTAAGTGGATGTATAAATAACATCCAAGCCCAAGAAACACACCCCCCTTTTTTATATATGGAATTGGAACCCGCGACCTCGTCGATGAGTTTCAAACAATCCCTAAAAACCCCTAAGAGCCTTAATATACCAACATACACGATAAAATATTTATATTCTTAGCGAACACTACCCATAAGGAAAATGCATTTTATTATTGTTTTTCTATCGTTGTGCGAATAAAATGTTTCTTATTTCTTTATTGATTGTGTGACCCTTGTGGCGAATTGTTTTAATTTTCTCTTTCAAAAGTGAATACCTTTAATATTTTGGATATATAGATATATTCAAACAAGTTACAGACATTTCACTAGAAAGAGACAAAATTGGGCTTACATAGCATGAGTTCAAATAAGAAAAATACAAATAAAATTTATGATAAGATGCTCTTAGGCTTTACCTGAAAATCTGTGTTTTTGCTTCATAGCATTTATAAACGCTGAGTTATGGCCTAGTTTGTGTCACCATAGCGAACATACCTTGTTCATTTATAATTACTGTGTTAATGTTTTTTTTCGCACATTATTACTCAGTTATTTTATTTTACTTTTATTATTTTATGTATTTTAATGTGTTGAATGCGATTGTCATGTTAACATAAATATTATTTTTATCTATTTATCAAGTATTTTAAGGCATTTATAACTGAGATTCAAGTTGATAAAAGCTTTATATCTTCCTTTGTTACTCCTCACACTTAACGTCATGTATTTCAGAAAAGTATGCAGAGAGAGTAGTTTCGTAGTCTTCTTACCATCATGTGGAATCTAGTGTTCAGCGTTTCCCTGTTTGGCTCGGGTGTCATACTTTTCACCGAATGACGCGAGCTCGAAAAAATATTTGAAAGTACGTGAATTCAAAAACCGCCAGCTGGAATGACGTTGGCGCGAATCACGTCGAAATGTCGCACATACCTATCTCCAGTAATATATTATCTGTGGTATCACTCAACGTAAGTGATGTTAAATCTTTGACTATAAACACTATAGACAGAGTCATAATGCAACGGGAGAGTACCTCTTTTAGATAGCAATATTTTTCCCTGTAATGTGGCGATCGCTAGAAAACAATTACCCCAAAATACTATAATCACCATTCTAAAAGCTACTTTTTAATTTAAAATTGATTACGTCAATTATTTGTTTAATTAAAGGTTTACTGTTTACTATATTATTTCCTGCAATCATATAATTATACATACTTGCTCCTAGTATTATACAATCTTTTTTGTTTAATTTTACCATTTATACTGATGTTTAATACACTGTGAAATCTAAAGCATTGTACTAACTATCAGGGATGAATCTTCCCATGATTACGAATAAATTTTTGTACGGGACTAACTTTGTTACTGGACAAAAAAAACAGCTGTTCCATAAGTGCAAGTTATGTAAATATCATACGGGTCATCATGGGTATAGTGGGGTCTATGTTTGTACATACATACATACATATACTCACGGCTATAAATCCCTAAATGGGGTAGCCAGAGCTGAGAAATTAGAAATTCCTCAGCCACTTTTGGAAGTTGAATGGGGAAAAGATGGTAGAATAAAGGTTGTTGGTGACGGGTCTCCAACCGCATCGCCCAAAAATCCCTTAAAAAGCCCCAATACCGTTAGTCGCCTCTTACGTACACCCACTGGTAGAAATGGGGTAGTGCTATTCTAAGCCGACACTACACAGCTAGGGGTCTATGTTTGTATTTTGAAGAATAAAAGACAGCACTATTTTGTACATGAGTTTTATTGCATTATTTACTATTGACCTTTAAACAAAATCAGTTTCGTGTGAAAATTTCGAATTCATTCGTCTATTTCAGTCACATTTTTCAAAAGATGATGTATTCGTACATCTAAGTATTTTAAAGCTATAGCCTTTATTAACAGCACAAGGTGGTTTTCGAACGGATTTTGCTCTCTGATGTGGTCGTTTAATGTCGGAAATATTCTTTTACCTAAATTCTTTTTCAAAACAACTGCGTCCATTTGAGCCAAAGCTTAGTCTTTGGACAAAAACGAGGTGCCATTCAATTTTATAGTATGCCTCAAAACTTTGATTGATTTCCAATTGCATCTTCCAGTGGCCGCAATCCATTTTTCTCGTAGATTCGGGTCTTTAGGAAAACTGTAATGAATACGAAGAAATTAAATAAATATACATATACTCACGGTTATAATTCCCTAGAAGAGGTAACCAGAGCTAAGGAATTATAAATTCCTCAGCCACTTTTGGAAGTTGAGTGGGGAAAAGATGATAAAATAAAGGTTTTTGGTGATGGGTCTCCAACCGCATCGCCCAAAAATCCAATAAAAAGCCCCAACACCCTTAATCGCCTCTTACGACACCCGTGGGTAGAAAGGGGTAGCGACATTCTAAGCCGGCACTACACGGCAAAAAGTAAATTAAAAATTAAATAAATATAACAAATTTATTACTTACTAATTCCGTAGATAACAATTGGAAATCATTCAGCGTCGCTATAGCGCGACGAAATTCATAATATACTCACTCATTAACATCAGTTTACTAATTTGAAAATTTTACCCAAACGACAGGGTAGGATGAAAACGTGAATTATGGCAACACTGAGATACTGCATATTTTTAGGTTATACTATTGAAAATTGCTCAAAATAACTAAAGAAAATGCTAGTAATCTAGTTCAACGTAATTTACATTTGAATCACTTATTTTCTGATCGCGCAATGTATTTATTATGTATTTATCTGTAGAAAAACATTAAAAAACTCACTCACTTGTGGAAAGTCAATCCTTCGATGTGTTTTTTGCTGTGGCTTCCGCAGCCAAGCACGCTACACCCAACCATACCTCACTAAATAATAACTTAACTAATGGAGTCTCTTTTGTCACAATAACAATATACAAATAAATAAAATCTTTCTCAAAATCAAAAGAAAACCAAAATCGCTCACAAGTCGACGCTTTGTTTGTCACAATTTAAAAGTGTGACATCAACAAAATGGGTTACGCGATAGAGATGACAATAAAGATTTGTGTCTCTTTTTAACATATAAGAACTTAAATAAGGGCTTCTCTTTTTAAAATGGATGACGTAACATCGCTCTGTCTATAGTGTTTATAGTCAAAGTGTTAAATCATATTTTCGTGGTGAGCTTCGTTTTTCCGGCTGTACGCTGATATCTAACTCAGTCCAACAGTTTTACATTGCATAAAATTATAATTAATAGATTAATTAATTATCTTGTAATTGAATTCGTTTAATTAAAGTAACTCTGTCTGTGTGTCTGCGAGTTAGCAAATAACGCCTTACGGGAGAGTTGCAGCAATGTTTACTGCGCGACACAGACAAGAACTGCTACTTTGAACTGAACCACACTGCTCCCGACGTTGTGTGAGATGGCTTTGCACATGCTTGCAAATTAATGGGTTATTTGGAGAAGTTTTATTTACGACGTTTGCTTTCTAATGCTAAAGAGAGGTGGAACTAACTAATAACTAAGTCCTACTAATAGTGCACCTTTTCTCGCATTTTTTGTTCCTAGTTAGTTATGCTTATGCAAGTTTATATGTATATCTGTTTAAATAATATGATTTAACTTAGAATAGTACTAACTCATTCTTTTTACTTAAGGTATTGGGGCTTTAACCATACTTTATTTTACCATACTTTATTTTACACTTACTAAAATTAGCAAAGTAATTTCTAATTTTGGAGCTCTGGTTTTGGGTTATAATGCCATCGTCATTAGTGCAAACATGCCATCGTTGAGTTTGAACGATGCGTAACTTTTTAAAATATAGCATAGATTTAGTATGCTATACTTACGTATATAGATTGGCAATACAAAGACGACAGGCGAGACTGAAAAAAAGTACAACGGTGGGCGTAAATGAGTGTGTGTACGTGACATTAGTATGGCGGATTCCATACTGGCCCTATTAAAATTGATAAAAAATCACGTATTTGTTATTTTCGCCAATTTGTAAAATTTACAGTAGGTATTTGTAATATTATGATGGTAGAAGATATTTTTAAACGTATATTTGCAATGAAAATGTTGGTTTAAGATCTATAATAAAGCATATATACTGGTAATTATATGGTATAATAGCTTAAAATTTTATGTTTGCCAAAGAATATATATTTGATTTTGATTATGTGCTGTTAAATATTAATAACTTTATCAAAAAATCACCAATGTTAATACTGAAATAACAAAATTAACGTAAACAATACAATAATTTTTTCATGTTTGATTTCAAACGGTTGGTAGGCCGTTATCGTGTTGAGAAGTCCTGCCTTTGTTGACGTTTATGCTATGACGTTTGTCATTTAATGCCAATCTATGGATTCTATATCTATGGAATATAGCCATAAAATTATGGTTGTGAATTCGGTTTACATATAATAATATTAAAGAACAATTATTAGGAACCTCTATACAAATAACACTGTATTTCGTTTACATAATGATCGCTAAATGGCGCTTAAATCTCTCTCGCTTACTCTTAGAAATTGTAAATTTTTTCGTTGTTACAACTATATAAAATTACAACGAAAACGTTTTAATTAAAACGATGATATTTATATATTATAACGATGGCCCGTAAGTGATTTAAGTAATTTCTGGGCGATACCGTAGGAGACCCATTACCAAGATCATTTACTTTACAACCTTTTCCCTTCTCAACTTCCAAAAGTAGTTGAAGAATTTCTTATTTCCAAGCTCTAGCTACCCCTTCTAGGGATTTATAGCCCTGAGTATATGTATGTATGTCCCATATACTTTGCACTGCATTGTAATCCATCGCTTTGAGTTTAGAGGAATCTTGTATTATCTCTAAATTCCATTTTATAAGTATAATACACGTGCAATTTAGCTCAATTGCTTCGTTTTACCTGCAGCGCTATTCAGCTATTTATAACACGCTTTGTTGGCGGGATTATGTCTGCGGACAAAATTAACACGAAAAATATATAAGTACAGTGTATTTGTGCTTAGCTGTGTAGTGTCAGCTTAGAATAGCACTACCCCATTTCTTCCGGTGGGTGTGCGCAAGAGGCTTTAAAGGGATTTTTGGGCGATGTGGTTGGACACCCATCACCAACAACCTTTATTTTACCATCTTTACTGCACTCAACTTTCCAAAGGTGGCTGAGGAATTTCTCATTCCTTAGCTCTTGCTACTTCATCAAGGGATTTATAGTCATGAGTATATGTATGTATGTATGTATTTGTGCTGTGTGTCGGCTTAGATTGTCACTTACCAATTTGTTTCTGTAGAGTTTTGGGCGATGTGGCTGGAGACACATCGCTAACCAACCTTTATTTTACCATCTTTTCAACACTCGACTCCCAAACGTGTTTTACCCTTTTTTGGGATTCAAAATCTTGAGTAAAGTTAGATTAGGTTACATTTGTCTTTCCCTCACCCACACATCAAGATGTTGCTTAGGTATTAGTTTTCTGAGCATCAGGTGATAATTTGGCAGACAACGAATAGTCCTATGGAGTAACGGTAGATTCAAGTAAGTTTTGTATATTTGACATTTCGTTTTATCATTCGATTAAAGTTCTTTCAATTGATTAGCACTAGTTGCTTGTCGGCTTAGAATATCACTGCCACATTTCTACAAGTGGGCGATCGTAAGAGGCTACTAAGCGTATGGTGGTTTAATAGAAGTTTTTGGGAGATGCGGTTGGAGACCGATCACCAACAACCTTTATTTTTCAATCTTTTTTCCTTTACTCTTTTTCTAAAGTTCTGGTTACCCTTTCCAGGGATTTATAGCCGTCAGTAGGTATATGTATATAGAAATAGTAAACCTTATTTTTGAATAAAGGTGCGCCGTTGGCACTACTGGTATGTGAGGTCCTTATAATCACAGATTCATATACATAAAAACATACAAATACTTACGGCGGCTATAAGATAAACATAAACGTTCATGCCGTTTGTCCCCGAAGGGGTTAGTAGAGGTACTTATACTTCTGAACATCACGTGACTTTGTCACCTGGTGTTCAGAGTACCCACGTTTTGCATGGACAGTGTACTCACGTGATAGGGGGCAGGCCTATCGCCGTTTTGTACGAATACACTGTTACATGAATAAGTACAACTAAGCCATGTGGGTTTCCTCACGATGTTTTCCCTCACCGTTAACAACCATGATAAATTAACTACACATATGTCTTTAGAAAAGACAAATTGGTGTAGGCCCGACCCGGGATTTGAACACTAGTCGTCTGCACGATAACCGGTGTTCTACCCATTGAGCTATCACGGTTGTTATCACGGCTATAAATCCCTAGTTAGGGTAGTTCAGCCAATGTAAAGAAAATTACTCAGATACTTTTGGAAGTTGAGTGGGGTAAGATTACAAAATTAATGGTTTTCGGCAATGGATATCCAAACGCATCGCAAAAATCACTACTGAGACCCAATATTATTAGTCAACCCTTAGAAGCACTCTCAGCAAGAAATAGGGTACTGCTATTCTAAGCCAATACTCCACAGCAGTCATGAAAATCACATAAATATATGTAATACTTAAGCAAAGGTATTTTTTGTAATAGGCTATTTGACTGTAATAAAAATATACATTTCTTTTATTTCATTAGCCTTAATATTTCTTTTTTGGAGCAGTATGTAATAATGCGAGATAAAAATATTGCATTATTTCACTAAAATCCGTCTTCTAAAATAAGTAGTTTTGATGCAACTGTCACATGACTAAAAACGACCGTGATTGGCTATTTCTATTGTAAGGTTCTAATTATATTTTGGTCAGCAGATGTTGTTGAAATTGTGTTTTTGTAATATGTGCCATCAATTATTTGAGGGTAAACTTATACGTTAATATTTATTTTTAAGTATTACTGTTTTCTCAAATCATTTATAATTATATTATGATTATTCATAGTTAAAAGACATTAGTTTGATTAATTGAAATGGATTTGTTATCATTGCAAATATTCAGTGTCTATATTATATATAAAGTTATATTCAATGATTATATCTTGGTATTATGTTTTGTAAAATCATTTCTATTTATTTAATGAATTTCCATAACACTATAATGCTTTAAATTTAGTAAATTAGATAAATTAGTTAAAATAAAGTGTGTTTGTGTACTCGTAGAAGGGGAAAGTTGTTTACACGTGTGTATAAATACCCTGACTACACCAACTGACGTCATTCGGTTTCTGGCTTTTGAAGTGTTAACAACTTGTATTTGAGGTTATCGTGAATAGTTTGTACATAAGAAATATACAGAGTTCACTGGAAGACTAGAAGTTTTATTATAACATCCTGAAGTCTAACATCTCAGAAGTGGAAGAAAATTCTACGTCTACAAGCGTTGTAAAAGGTGATGTACTTCATTTTATTTCTTTTAATTTATTACTGTACTATGGGGTAATTAAAACAAAATAGATATTCAAGTGTTTCATTGAATGTTAAACCGATAGGTTCAGTTTGTGGCAATACCTACCCCTTATCGTTCTAATTAGGATTTGAGTCTTTGGCGGAACAAAACTTGTATCCGGTTGGGGCTGCTCTCCAGTGGTATTGGTTCAGATCACCGGAAACACCTATTTATATATATTATTGAAATATTCTAAATTTTAATATTCTCATTTCACTTTATAGTAACCACGTAAAATATATGTATGGATTTTATTAGATAATGTTGAAACCAATAAAATAATAATAACGTGATAAAATTTACTAAAATAGTATTCCTAATTGGTGGAATTTCTACTATAATGAATTAATGATACATATGGTTTATATTTGCATGTTATTAATAATAAACACATATCAACGGGGTCTCTTATTAAATGGAAAAGATAGGAATGTTATTTCCTAGATTGAATATAACTCAATGATCTAAAAATTAGCTAAATTCAGTAGAAGACCTTTCACTTGCTTGACAGGATTTTCTTTTTATGGACACCGTGCAGATTAAAAATAAATATTGTTTAATTATTTGAATGTTTACAATTGGTGTTAAACAAACAATAATATTGGTGATGTATGAGGGTGTCAGTGACCCTCGCACTAGGCTAGGCCTGTATCGTGAGTAGTCTTAATATAGATTGTAATTCTAACGTATTTACCAAGGTTGAAAGGTGGCTTATTCAAAAGTAAATATTAATTACTAGTAGTACTACAATATATACTAATTAGATACTACTATTGATACATATAAATAAAGTGAATATATATCCATGGTGTTATTGTTAGTACGGGAGTTTATTGAATAATGCACATTATAGTTCCTACATTATTCTGATCCATGTTTTTTAAGCCAAATTTGTGTTTTCATTTTATTGCTTCTTTCACTGTTCAGAGTTGTAGTTCTGCTTTGTTATTGGGGCCGGTAATAAGGGAAATTTTGACCGAAAGTGGATGGCTCTACTCTAATTTCTCTATGGGTTAACATGATTTCATAGTTCATTGAATTTATGGTTTTATAACTTTACTTTAAGTTTCAGGACAATGGAAGGAGATAATGAACAGCGACGCTTGGAGACTCCTTCTAGGAGCCGCACTCGGCATAGATCCCGAGTTGCCCATGCATCGCGCAGTAGAAGCCCTGTGCGACGCTCCCGGAGCCGTAGCCAGCGAGTGCTGTCAGTGGTCGAGCAAGAGCTCGACCGCGCCAGGGAACTGGTTCGAGAGAAGGAGTTGGCGCTGTTACGTGAGCGACATGACCGAGTGCGCAGCGCACGACGAACAAATTCTGGAGCGACAGATCACATTGTGAATGTTAAGGATGTGTTTACTTCCTACATGCAACTACCTACACCCATAAAGATCGGTGTTGCTAAAAATGGAGCTTCGATACTTGCGTTCGGTAAAGGGAGAATAGAGGTGACAACAAATTTAGGAATTTTTGGTTCAATCGATGATGTTTTGTACTCACCAGAGGTAAGGTATAATTTATTATCGGTAAATCGCATACAGCAGACTGGTATGTCGGTTATTTTTGGTAATAATTGCGTTCAAATATTTAGCAAAGAAAATAAATGTTATATGACTGGGGAGAATATAAATAACTTATTTAGTATTACTTTTCCAATTAATAAATCTCAGTGTAATTTCAATATAGCTTCTGAAAATCAACAAGATAGTTTAAAAGAATATAAATTGTGGCATGGTCGACTTGGCCATTTAAATAAACAAAAATTTAATATTTTAAAAAAATGTAGTTGATGAACGCGACTGTAAAATTATTGATAATATTGTAATACCTACGGACGAGTTATGTGAGCCTTGCATACTCGGCTCGATTACCTTTTTCTGAAAGTAAAGATAAGACTAATAATAACCGACCATTGTTTATTATCCACTCTGATGTATGCGGCCCGATTAAGCCTACTACTATCGACGATAAAAATTATTTTGTAACTTTTATTGACGATTTTACGCATTATACTGTTACATATTTAATGTATGCTAGGTTAGAGGTACTTAAATGTTTTCAAGATTTTGTAGCTAAGAGTGAGAATCTATTTAACTTCAAAGTAACTAATTTGTATTGTGATAATGGGCGAGAATATCTGTCTAATGAGTTCAAAAATTACTGTGTTTGCAAGGGGATAACTTATCATTTAACTGTACCATACACGCCACAGCAAAATGGTGTCGCAGAGCGCATGAATCGTACGTTAACCGAAATGGCGCGAACATTGGTTACAAGTGCGAAGTTAGATAAGTCATATTGGGGTGAAGCTATATTAACATCTACATATATAACAAATAGACTGCCCACAAAGGCGCTTCCTAATAATAAAATAAAACACCATACGAAATGTGGCATAATAAAACACCGAAGATTAATCATTTAAAAATATTCGGTTCTACTGCATATGTTCATGATAAAACAAAGGGGTCGAAGTTTGATGAAAAGTCATTTAAAGCCATACTAGTAGGTTACGACAGAAATGGTTATAAATTAATAAATGTAGAAAATTATCAGTTCCTAATTGCAAGGGATGTTGTATTTGACGAGTTGAATTTTGAATCCTCTAGACCTGTCAACAATTTGGTGCGAGTTGAAATTCCCGCCGAAATTAATAAACCCGATAGTGAATCGGCAAAGTTAATAGGCAACAAACACGGTAGACCCCTCATGAGCTCGGAAGCTGGACCTTCATCTAGCAAACTGAGACGTAGTGAAAGAATTCAAAATTTGCCCACAATTGATTATAAACAATTAGATGATCCCGGCTCTTATCTATCACTTACAGCAAATCTAATGTTACCTAATAATTATGACGATATTTTTAATAGAGATGATACTAGTAAATGGTTAAAAGCAATAGAAAATGAAATAGTGTCTATTAATAGTAATAATACATGGAGTCTTGTAGAAAGACCTCACAATCTCAATATTATTAGTTCTAAATGGGTTTTTACAACTAAAAATAATGAGTTGGGTGAGCCTACACGGTATAAAGCGCGACTAGTCGCCCGTGGCTTCACACAACAATACTTACAGGACTATGACGAAACGTTCGCTCCAGTAGCACGTATTACAACCTTTCGATTCATTTTAGCACTTGCAAATCAGTTTGACTTACATGCCCATCATATGGATGTAAAAACCGCGTTTTTAAATGGAATCCTTAAAGAGGACATCTATATGGAAGTGCCAAAGGGCGTTTCAGCGAGTCCTAATCAAGTTTGTAAATTAAATAAGACATTGTACGGTTTAACAATCTTCTCGGTGTTGGTTTGAACGTTTCGATCATACTCTTAAGGCTATCGGTTTTGAGCATTCACAGGTCGATCCTTGTTTATATATTTTAAATAAAAATAGTATGAATGAAAATGTATACATTGTTCTTTATGTAGATGATCTGTTAATTTGTACAAAAAGTGAACAAAATATGCATTTATATTAAAAAAAAAACGTTTAATGCAAGAATTCTGTATGACAGATTTGAATGAAGTGAAACTATTTTGGGCATTAAGATAGAACGAACTGTTACTTAACTACGTTAACTTTGGATCAATCTTTATACCTAAAAAGTGTTTTGAGCAAGTATTCCATGAGTGATTGTAATCCATCAAAATCACCATTTCCATCAAAGTTAGATCATGTAGTTTTAAGTTCAGATGCACATTATGATGCACCTTGTAAAAATGTCATAGGGTGTCTTATGTATGCGATGCTATGTACGCGGCCAGACATTTGTGCAGCAATAGGTATTCTAAGTCGATATCAAAGTAAAAATAATGAGGAGTTATGGGATTGCTTAAAACATCTATTGAGGTACATAAAAGGCACTGTTGATTTAAAGTTGACCTATGTAAAATGTAACTATAAACAGCTGGTTGTTGGTTATGCAGATTCTGATTGGGGAGGCGACATAACTGACAGAAAGAGTACAACTGGACATGTTTTTAAATTGTTCGATAATTGTACAATAATGTGGAATACACGAAAGCAAAACACTGTCGCTGCTTCCTCAACGGAAGCTGAATATATGGCTTTATTTGAAACAGTTAGAGAAGCGACTTGGATAAAATCTTTGTTAAATAGTATTTTGATTTCAGTAAAATTGCCAATTATTATATTTGAGGATAATAATAGCTGTATTAGTATAGCTAATAATCCGACCAATCACATAAGGTCGAAGCATATCGATGTTAAGTACCACTTTACTCGTGAACAAATTACTAACCAAGTAATAAAGCTAGAATATATTTCCACAGGAAATCAACTGGTCGATATCTTCACGAAAATGGTACATACTCCAAAGTTTATTGAAATTAATTTAAATTGTGAAATTAGATATGATTTTTATAATAGTAATTAAAGTAAGTAGTTAATCTTAAAATAATAAAAGTGATCTTATTGTCAAATGAAACATTGAATTAATTATAGAATTACTTTCAGTTCTAATTGTGTAAATACTTGAATATTTGAGGGGGACGGTTGGAATATACGTATAACAGTATATATATATTCACAAATATCCAATTCATTCAATCATTCCTTCATTCAAACGATGTTCACTCAAAGCCAATCATCAATCAATGTTCATTCTGGTCTTGTCATTTATTCTAATTATAACTTTAATAACCGAAGGTCGTCTCTTACTTGCCGCTCTAAACCTGCACCCATTTTCATCAGAGGGCATGAAAAATAAGCGCAAAACCACTGTTGCCGTTTCACGAATGCAGCCATGGATACACATAGCTGCTCTTAGCGTTAACGATGATGAACCTGATGAGACCAGTAGTGATGCAAGCGATGGCAATAGCTCTGATGTTTCGGATAATTGATGTCTTTTATATTATGCTAGTAAAATCTTTGTTTCGAAATTAATTAACTATTTTTAAAAAAAAATGCGCTTTTATTTATTACGTCTATATATGTATTATCACGTGAATTGAATTAGATGTTAGGTTTAAGATTGATGTGGATTTACTATCTGATATTATGTACCTCGAAATGTTCGAGAATGTTGATTTACTATCTGATATTATGTACCTCGAAATGTTCGAGAATGTTGATTTACTATCTGATATTATGTACCTCGAAATGTTCGAGAATTTTGATTTACTATCTGATATTATGTACCTCGAAATGTTCGAGAATGTTGATTTACTATCTGATATTATGTACCTCGAAATGTTCGAGAATTTTGATTTACTATCTGATATTATGTACCTCGAAATGTTCGAGAATGTTGATTTACTATCTGATATTATGTACCTCGAAATGTTCGAGAATGTTGATTTACTACCTGATATTATGTACCTCGAAATGTTCGAGAATGTTGATTTACTATCTGATATTATGTACCTCGAAATGTTCGAGAATGTTGATTTACTATCTGATATTATGTACCTCGAAATGTTCGAGAATTTTGATTTACTATCTGATATTATGTACCTCGAAATGTTCGAGAATGTTGATTTACTACCTGATATTATGTACCTCGAAATGTTCGAGAATTTTGATTTACTATCTGATATTATGTACCTCGAAATGTTCGAGAATGTTGATTTACTATCTGATATTATGTACCTCGAAATGTTCGAGAATGTTGATTTACTACCTGATATTATGTACCTCGAAATGTTCGAGAATGTTGATTTACTATCTGATATTATGTACCTCGAAATGTTCGAGAATGTTGATTTACTATCTGATATTATGTACCTCGAAATGTTCGAGAATTTTGATTTACTATCTGATATTATGTACCTCGAAATGTTCGAGAATGTTGATTTACTATCTGATATTATGTACCTCGAAATGTTCGAGAATGTTGATTTACTACCTGATATTATGTACCTCGAAATGTTCGAGAATTTTGATTTACTATCTGATATTATGTACCTCGAAATGTTCGAGAATGTTGATTTACTATCTGATATTATGTACCTCGAAATGTTCGAGAATGTTGATTTACTATCTGATATTATGTACCTCGAAATGTTCGAGAATTTTGATTTACTATCTGATATTATGTACCTCGAAATGTTCGAGAATGTTGATTTACTATCTGATATTATGTACCTCGAAATGTTCGAGAATTTTGATTTACTATCTGATATTATGTACCTCGAAATGTTCGAGAATGTTGATTTACTACCTGATATTATGTACCTCGAAATGTTCGAGAATGTTGATTTACTACCTGATATTATGTACCTCGAAATGTTCGAGAATGTTGATTTACTACCTGATATTATGTACCTCGAAATGTTCGAGAATTTTGATCTACTATCTGATATTATGTACCTCGAAATGTTCGAGAATGTTGATTTACTATCTGATATTATGTACCTCGAAATGTTCGAGAATGTTGATTTACTATCTGATATTATGTACCTCGAAATGTTCGAGAATTTTGATTTACTATCTGATATTATGTACCTCGAAATGTTCGAGAATGTTGATTTACTATCTGATATTATGTACCTCGAAATGTTCGAGAATTTTGATTTACTATCTGATATTATGTACCTCGAAATGTTCGAGAATGTTGATATACTATCTGATATTATGTACCTCGAAATGTTAGTTATGGAGTATGTGTATCGTAAAGCTTGAGAACGTTGTTATCACATTATTATGTATGATTATTTCATATTCAATCATAATTCAATAGGCTCGAGATTAGTAACTGTATATAGGCATGTCAGACCGAATGTAAGGTTATCACTTGATGTCGTGTATGGGGTCATACACGTCGTCAGGATGGACGAATGTAAGGTTCTAATTATATTTTGGTCAGCAGATGTTGTTGAAATTGTGTTTTTGTAATATGTGCCATCAATTATTTGAGGGTAAACTTATACGTTAATATTTATTTTTAAGTATTACTGTTTTCTCAAATCATTTATAATTATATTATGATTATTCATAGTTAAAAGACATTAGTTTGATTAATTGAAATGGATTTGTTATCATTGCAAATATTCAGTGTCTATATTATATATAAAGTTATATTCAATGATTATATCTTGGTATTATGTTTTGTAAAATCATTTCTATTTATTTAATGAATTTCCATAACACTATAATGCTTTAAATTTAGTAAATTAGATAAATTAGTTAAAATAAAGTGTGTTTGTGTAGAAGGGGAAAGTTGTTTACACGTGTGTATAAATACCCTGACTACACCAACTGACGTCATTCGGTTTCTGGCTTTTGAAGTGTTAACAACTTGTATTTGAGGTTATCGTGAATAGTTTGTACATAAGAAATATACAGAGTTCACTGGAAGACTAGAAGTTTTATTATAACATCCTGAAGTCTAACACTATAATGACGTAGATTGCACATAAACAGACTATGTATCGCTTTGCTCATTGGTGTTAAATGCGGAATTGACGGCATTTGTGCTACAGCCGCCATATTACTTAAAGTCGCTTTTTCGCGGCATATTTGAATATTGCATTTTCTTTTTAGATTTTTTATAAAATAGCTAAAATGAAGACAGAAAAATATTTTTTAGGGCTCCTTATAAACAAATTTGCACCGTAAGATAGTTTTCAAAACTTAGTCAAATAGCCTATTGTAGCAGAATCGGTTCTTGTCTTATTGTTCATTTCTACTGAAGTATTCACAAAAGCGCTATTAAATCTGTGTATATCTTTTATGTGGCTCCATCTAGTGGGGAACTTGTAAACTGTACAAACTGTGTATTTATTGTTATTCACATTGCGAGGTAATTCATATGAATTTGATGATTGTTAGTCACGTGACATGCGATCCGGTTAAAGGACTTTTATCACGTGATTAGGTACAAATTAGAGCATAATCTTTCCTTGTCTTGATGGACAGTCGTCTATGGGGGCTGGATTTAGTAAGATAATAAATAAATATAGGAAATATTAAACACAGATCAAGTTAGCCCCAAACTAATTAAAACTAGTATTATGTGATACTAACTCAAGACTAAGAAACAATCATTTATGCCAACAATTTAACCCAAATGTTGCTCTCAGCGGGGATCGAACCCGCAACCTCCGGCGCGAGTCGTTACCTATCCACTCGGCTTCGGACGTCGTCAATTTCATTACCACCCTACTGTATTAGTGGATCGCCCCAGTTTTCCGAATCCTGTATGATGTAATTGATATTTTTGATTTTTACTGTGTCGAACTATATCGATTTACCACCGCATTTACTATTGTTTCTAGTAAATAAACGCCTTTTGTTTTACTCATTTTAATTCTCATTAATTCAACACTTCATACACACATATTGTTCGTGTTTTCTCTGCTACCATTTATTATGTTCGTGTTTCTGTGTTACCAACAACTATGTTCGTGTTTCTGTGTTATTCCAAGTGATGTTTGTTCTTCAGTGATGGAAGGCTTACCGCTACACTGGCCGGCAGCACATCAATCAAGTTTCCTTTTAGCTTCAAATCAGTGTAATGAGGAAACTCTGATCATTAGGCTGGAACTGGTGAGGTGTTCAGTCCTTAGTTCTTCCAAGTGGTTTGCTGGCTATTTTCAATATTTTGTGGCTCACAATAAAACAATCAAATGGTATGCTGCTTCTATTTGTATCACAATACTCAAAAATATACAAATCAATAACAATTTTCAATACGCCAATTCAAAATCAAAAATCAAAAAGTGCAAGTCAAGAGTTATTTTTATCCACTGACCTCCATTATACTATATAAGTACGCTGGACTAATGATACGTATCAAAATGACAGCTATCTACTGTGCCAATTTGAAGCGCCCCCAATGAAGGAACGAGGAACTAAATATGACGTAAACTGCAAAATGGCCAGTGTTTTTTTTACCATAAAGCATAATATATCTATGGTTTTTAGAAACAATTATAAATCAATAGTGCTGTAAAGTTTCGTTTCGATAAAACTTAGCCTTTCCTTTAAGCAGAAACATTTTATCGATATATTTTATCTTCCTGTCCCATCTCTTTTATTAGTTCCTTGTTTCTTCACTGCTGCCGTAAGCGCCAAAATGGCGAAAATCAAATCGCCTCACTGTCACCCGGCCTATAATTAGTCCAGCGTACTTATATAGTATAATGGAGGTCAGTGTTTTTATCTCAACTCAACTGTCAATCGATCTGTCAATCGCTGACTAAATAAAATATGCCAAAGCCGCGTGTACATGTTTGGCGCGAACACATATGCTTACGGCCAATAATGCCAAAAAGGGTAAGCCAGAGCTCTAGAGCCACATTTGCAAGTGGATAAGGGAAGAGATGGTAGTAATAAAGAATCGTTGGTGATGGGTCTCCAACCGCATCGCCCAAAAACCACTTAAAGAAAAGGGTAGTGACATTCTAAGCCGGCACATCACTCTCATTATATCTTTTGTACATTTTGTTTTTTCCCGGCTTCGAACCCCAGTTTTTAAGACTCAAACACCAGAAATCAGAGTACACGCGTTTTGCTTGGACAGTGTACTCACGTGATAGGGCGCAGGCCTATCGTCATTTTGTACGAGAACACTGTCACATGACTTACCGTTAACAACCATGATAAATTAATCACACTTATGACTTTAGAAAAGACAAATTGGTGTAAGCCCGACCCGGGATTTGAACGCACGCCTGTCTGTATTGACAGGATGTTCGACCCATTGGACTATCATGGTTTTTCAAAACATTTTCTCGAATATTCTTTCTCTTGGAATAGCGCGACGAAATATATCAGAAACAATCACTAATGTCTATCCTTTTTCCCTCGTAACTGTAACTAACCAATAACTATCTCCGAGGTTCTGGCTAACTCTTTCTGGAATTAATAACCGTCGCTTATGTAACCCGACTTTTATATATATTAATAAAGAATATAATTTTCTTAGAATACCACTACCCCATTTCTTCCGGTGGTTGTACGTAAGAGGCGACTAACGGTATTGGCCTTATCAAGGGATTTTTGGGCGATGCGGTTGGAGACCCATCACCAACAACCTTTATTTTACCATCTTTTCCCCACTCAACTTTCCAAAAGTGGCTGAGGAATATCTAATTTCTTAGCTCTGGCTACCCCTTCTAGGAATTTATAGCCGTGAGTGTATGTATGTATGTATGTAATATAACCAAAAGGGCATACGTCCGAAGTGTAAAGAATAAAGTTGTATGTATGAAAAGATTGATGAATACAGATGAAGCTCAAGAAGTTTACCAGGATTGTTCAGACTAGCTGTAGGCAACTACTGGCATAAGTGTATGTTTGTTTATACATACATATACTCACGGCTATAAATCTCTAGAAGGGGTAGTCAGAGCTAAGGACTTCGAAATTCCTCAGCCACGTTTGGAAAGTTGAGTGGGGAAAAGGTGGTAAAATAAAAGTTGTTGGTGATGGGTCTCCAACCGCATCGCCCAAAAGTCCCTTAAAAACCCCAATACCGTTAGTCGCCTCTTACTATTCTAAGCCGACACTACACAGCAGTTATGTTTATGAATCAACATAACTCAAACAACCTTTCAAAATTCACACCACGTCCGCATAAAACCAATATCAACTAATCCTATCGCAATAAAGGCCGCATTTGTCGGTATTTATGACAAAATATCGTCGGAAAGGCGGCACATGCGACAAATACCGCGGGTCCCATATAGCTACCCGTCAATTAGGGCACAATAGGACCCCGGGGACCGGAGCGGGAAGAAATATTGAAACATGTGTCATTGTGACTACACCTGCTGGGAAAACTGGATTAATGGTCAACTGTTGGTATGAAGTGCAGAATTCGAGCGGAATATTGTAGTTAATGTAACATTTGTGTATAATACGTGAATATCCGTTCAAATTATGTTGTTGTTACTCATAGATAAAAGATGTTATTAAAGGAAAGAAAAATTTCGACACTGGCGGGGTTCGAACCCGCGACCTTCGGGTATACGCCCCCGTCGCTCTGCCAACTGAGCTACAGTGTCAGTTGGCATCCAGCGCGAAATTTCTCTATCCTTTGTTTCTGTTTTACACGTTCAAGTAGTGTTTGCGTTTCCTACCTCCGAATTTTAACTAATTCGGATGGCCACTTGTCTACCTTTTCAGATAGAATGCAAATGTTGGAAACGCCTAACTATCACATAATTTAATGTTTTTTGACATGAATTCCTCATGTGGGGATTATTACTCATAGATAAAAGATGTTATTAAACTGACACTGTAGCTCAGTTGGCAGAGCGACGGGGGCGTATACCCGAAGGTCGCGGGTTCGAACCCCGCCAGTGTCGAAATTTTTCTTTCCTTTAATAACATCTTTTATCTATGAGTAATAATCCCCACATGAGGAATTCATGTCAAAAAACATTAAATTATGTTGTTGTTTTTTTCTAGTCCGTTTTATGTTTAGTACAGTTTTGTCAGTAGTTTCCCAATGCTATGTTATGTATAGAATAGGTAGGGCGAGCTTTTTCTACCGCGGTAGCCGTTCAAGCCGACTTTTTTGTTCTTTTTAAGGGATTGTCTGGCTATGTAGCTGTTATACCATAAGGTACCCATTACCAACCATTTTTTAAGGGTTCCGTAGCCAAATGGCAAGAACGGGACCCTTATAGATTCGTCATGTCTGTCCGTCCGTCCGTCCGTCCGTATGTCACAGCCAGTTTATTCCGAAACTATAAGAACTGCATTATTGAAAATTGGTGCGTAGATGTATTCTGTAAACCGCATTAAGATTTTAAAATAAAATCTGAAAAAAAAAACAAAATTTTTAGGGTTCCCCATACCTAGAACTGAAACTCAAAATTTTTTTTTTCATCAAACCTATACGTGTGGGGTATCTATCAGAAGGTATTTGAAAATGATGTTGAGGTTTGTTATATCATTTTTTTCAAAACTGAATAGTTTGCGCGAGAGACTTTTCCAAAGTGGTAAAATGTGTGTCCCCCCCCCCGTAACTTCTAAAATATGGGCGTGATAATACTGAAAAAAATATATGATGTGTATTACTATACAAACTACTAACGAAAATTGGTTTGAATGAGATCTAGCCCGTAGTTCTATTTTTAAACGCCATAAATCAAATTACTTACCTAATTTATTAATTTCACTGAAATATATAATAATAATTTTACTATCACAGGCCTTACGCATAAAACGTGAACCATTGTTTTCTTATAGTAAATCAGTGATAAGTAAATAACATTTTAAACTAAACATTTTAAACTTGTATATTACTATGTTACCTACCTGCTGCTAGTGCTGCTACGGAACCCTTCATTAGCGAGTCCATCTCGCTCTTGGCCGCTTTTTTTGCATTTATAGCCGTGAGTTTATGTACGTATGTAAAGACTAGAAATATTGAAACATATGTAATAGTGACTACACCTGCTGGGAAAACTGGATTAATGGACAACGAGTTGTATAAAGTGCGGGAATAATGCGGAATATTGTAGTTAAGGTAATTCTGTGTATATTTGATGTTCAGTGTATGTGCTGTGTAGTGTCGGCTTAGAATAGCACTGCCCCATTTCTTCCGACTAAGGATATTTGAGGTTTTTCAAGGGATTTTTGGGCGATGCGGTTGGAGACCCATCACCAACAAACATTATTTTACCATCTTTTCCCCACTGAACTTGAAAAAGTAGCTGAGGAATTTCTATTTTTTTAGCTCCGGCTGACCCTTCAAGGGATTTATAGCCGTGAGTATATGTATGTAGGTATGTTTTATTTATTTATTTATTTTTTCACATTAACAATACCATTACAGGACAAGCCTAATTCGATATTGTAGTTTTAATAAAAAAAAAAAAAAAAAAAAAAAAAAAAAAAAAAAAAAAAACTAACGGATGACTTTGCTGTAATAACGGGTCTTAAGCAAGGAGACGCCCTTTCACCCACGCTGTTCAATTTGGTGTTGGAGCATGCCATCCGGAAAGTGTTGACACATGATGGTGGGATACACCTGAACGGACAGCATAAAGTGATTGGATACGCCGATGACTTAGCCTTGCTAGGGCAGAGCGAACGCGACGTCCAAGAAGCCGCCAAAATGCTCGAAGATGAAGCACATAGGGTTGGGCTCAGAATCAATATGGAAAAGACCGAATACCTTCACATGAAACGTCATCGACGCGCCGAAGATTTACGAAAGAACTTACAGGTGAGAGAGTCAGTCTACAAAGGAGTTGATAAATTCAAATACTTAGGATGCACAGTCACTGATACCAACACCAGGGAACAGGAGATTGACATTCGAGTACAAAACGCCCTTTGCTGCAGCGCTGCTCTCCACAAAGTGCTTGTGTCAAAACTCCTCAGCAGAAAAACCAAGATCCGAATTTATAAAACCGTCATCCGGCCGATCTTGATGTATGGATGCGAGGCTTGGACACTCACTCTCAAGGAAGAGAATAAACTTCTGGTTGCGGAAAGGAAAGTAATGAGGAAAATTCTGGGTCCCAACAGGATGGAAGATGGCACTCTGAGAATGAGGAAGAACCAGGAAATCGAAGACCTGATTTCTGAACCTAACATCATCGGCGAAATAAAGTCCCACCGGCTCCGCTGGCTTGGCCACCTGGAGAGGATGGGGGAGGATCGGGCGGTCAAAAAGGTTTACCTTGGAATACCAAGCGGTCGAAGACCAGTTGGACGTCCCAAGTATCGATGGAGGGACGAAATCGAAAAGGACCTGCGCGAACTTCAGGCAGGCAACTGGAAAGAGATCGCACAGGATAGGGACCAATGGCGACTTCTTGTGTCTGAGGCCAAGATCCACTTTGGGTCGCTGAGCCAACGGAGTAAGTAAGTAAGTAAGTAAGTTTTAATATTTACATTCCATTAATTAATAAAAACTAATTAACTAACAAAAAAATACAATTAGGTTACATTAAAACTTATAACTTATTTATAACATTTATAAATTAATTTACATTAAATATAATCAATTAACATTAAATATAATTACTTAACATTAATATAATTAATTAACATTAAATATAATTAAATATCATTAAATAAAAATAAAATTTCATTAAGGAACAACCAATTAAGTAGGCACAGTTATCATTTAAACTCATAACTTACTATATAAAGGGCACATTTTGTTAATGCACAGAGCACAAGGGCAAGGGCATGTAAGGGCACATGTTAATTCCCTAGAAATAATTTGTATGACAAAAGAACACTTGCTGGTTCAGCTAGTGTAATTATAAAATATATCAATGAATTTAAACTATTTGTTTAACTGCCAATATTTCCAAATAAGCAGTTGTAGCACCAAATGGTCCAGTTAAGTTGGCAAACTAAGTTATATGCAGGTCTGTCAATAATAACTTAGTGCCTGCTTGTTTCCAAGTTGCAAGTTGCTGTCTTGGGGCTATTTAGATTATCAATCAGCATAGCCAGTACGAGGCATCTTACAACTAGGTATAAATTAATAGATTAATATACACGGGCATATGACACGTATTAAGTTAGCATAAAAGTAAGAACAACTTAATGACGTGGTATGGGATACTAACTCACGTTTGTTGGTATAGTAGTAATTTAAACTGGATTTTCTATTTTGTTTGTTAGCTATAGTAGTAATTTAATTTTAATTTTCTGTATGTTATTATAATAGTTTTGATTTAAAATCTGTATGCCAATCATGTAAGGTCACCTGCAATACAGGATTTTACCTAGTGTGGGGACCGTTGATTCTCGTTGATGTAAATTTTGATAAAAATAAATGATTTTGATTTTTTGAAATGATTTTGATATTATTTAATTTTACATTCATACATACATATCAGCTAGTGTAATTATAAAATAGTACTCACGGCTATAAATCCCAAGATGGGGTATCCAGAGCTAAGGAATTTGGAAATCCCTCAGCTACTTTTGGAAGTTGAGTGGGGAGGAGATGGTAAAAAAAAGGTTATTGGTGATGGGTTTCCAACCACATCGCCCAAAAATCTCTTAGAAGGCCCAATACCCTTAGTCACCTCTTACGTACACCCACGGGAAGAATTGAGGTAGTGTTATTCTAAGCCGACCTAACACAGCTGCATTTTTTTATACTTACAATATTTTCACAGAAATTTTAATTTTAATATAATATAATCAATACATAGTATAAAACAAAGTCGCTTTCGCTGTATGTCCGTATGTATGCTTAGATCTTTAAAACTACGCAACGGATTTTGATGCGGTTTTTTTAATAGACAGAGTGATTCTTAAGGAAGGTTTGATTGTATAATAAATGCATAATATAGTAGAGAAACACTGATAAATTTAAAGGTTTCTAATGTGATGTCGTAAATAAGCACGTTTTTTTGCGCTTATATTGCAAACGCTGGCTGAACCCTACGAGATAGACCAAAATAATGTACTACAGTATTGTTCACCTTAAAAAGTTCCACAAAAAAGTCCGCGATAGTATATGTCTATCTATTAGGGATAACCCAGCATAACCATTTTTATTCTTTACTAAAAAATGGTTATTTGCGAAGTGATTTTAAACAATACAGCATTAATCCTTATCGAATTAAGTACCTTAAATAAATTGTGCATTTATTATAGATCAATATGCTTTTTACAGCATGTAATTTAAGTGAATATTACCGAAGATATTACAAATTTAAAATGCAGGGTCGTAGTTGTTTGCGCCGGGCGGCGCGTGCCTATAAATAGCGCGTCGATGGCCGCGCTTTGCCTTATAGCACTTTATGATTTGCAGCGCCTGATAAGCTCTGCAATGGCACACGTTTGATGGTAAAATCACTAAAAAAATTCATAATAGAGTGCACAATACTCACCAGATGTGGTACCGGAGAAGATGTACTAATTCCCCGAATTCCTCTGATACCATCAGATTTACCGTTCCAATTTAAACGCCTACAATTTCCGGTAAAGATATCTTTTGCAATGACCATTAATAAATCGCAGGGTCAAACTTTTAACGTTGCAGGATTAGACTTGAGTGTTGAGTGTTTTTCACATGGCCAATTATATGTCGCGCTGTCAAGAGTAACGTCTAAGCAAAACATGTTTGTATTGGCTAATGACAAAAAGCTGTGAACGTTGTGTATAAGGACATTCTGTAGTAGGTATATTTTGCATTGCACCCGTGCGAAGCCGGGGCGGGTCGCTAGTACACATATAAATAACATCCAAGACTAAGAAACAACATTTACATTCATCACACAAATGTTCTCTCAGCGGGGATCGAACCCGCGACCTCCGGACCCAGAAGCTAGTCATCTAACAACTCGGCCACGGAAACGACGTCATATCGCGTGGTATAAAACAGCCATCTCTTTCACACTAATTAGTATCGTATACTGCCATCTCATTCTAACCGTTATCGTGCCGATAAAATAGCGCTGGGCAAGAACGAGCGGTGTTTAAACTAGTTATCGCGTGCGATAAAGCAGCCATCTCTTACGCCCTTACTTAGTATCGTATACTGCCATTTCATTCTAACCGTTATCGTGTCGATAAAATAGCGCTCGTGCTTGCCCTCTGCTTGCCTTTCTGATGTGATACTTGCACCGACTTTGTTTCATTATTTATTAGTTAGTTTTCAATATTATGTTTTGGTTTTACGTTTGGTATGAAGTGTTTATGGCTACTGGTTGTATTGATATTATTAATGCAGTCAAGATATATTATACTACTTAGGTAAATAATTTTATCATACCTACTAAGTTGTGTAGTGTCGGTTTTATGTAGCACTAATCCATTTCTTCGGTGGTGTCGAGGTACATACACACATATATATACTCACGGCTTTAAGTCCCTAGAAGAGGTAGCCAGAGCGAAGGAATTGGAAATTCTTCAGCCAGTTTTGGAAAGTTATGTGGGGAAAAGATGGCTCGTCGATGGTCATGAGAGGTGACTTAGATTATCTGAACTTTTAGTTTATATTTTGGCGACGTGGTTGGACACTCATCGCCAGCCAACTCTTATTTTCCCCAAAACCCCACCACCTTTTTCGACTAAACGTTAAAACGTGACTGGTAAATTTCTAATTCTAAAGCTCTGCCTACCTTTTTTTGGGATTTATAGCTATGAGTATATTTTTAACCATTCATTTATTCATGAGCTGTGTAGCGCCGGCTTAGAATAGCTCTACCCCATTGCTACCGGTGGGTGAACGTAAGAGGCGACTAACGGTATTGGGGCTTTTAAGGGAATATTAGGCGATGCGGTTGGAGACCCATCACCAACAACCTTTATTATACCATCTTTTCCCCACTCAACTTTCCAAAAGTGGCTGAGGAATTTCTAATTCCTTAGCTCTGGCTACCCTTCTAGGGAATTATAGCCGCGAGTATATGTATGTAATGTATGTCATTTACTGACCTCACCATCTAGAGGAATTTTCTCTGAAAAAGATCGCTTCTAATGATTATACTTTTAATCATTAATACATACATACGTATACTCACGCCATTAGTTCCCATTGGGATAGAGAGAGCAAATTAATCTATTCATACATGCGCTTTATTCTTCATACTTCGGACACCTGCCTTTTTAGGGTTCCGTAGCCAAATGGCAAAAACGGGACCCTTATAGATTCGTCATGTCTGTCCGTCCGTCCGTCCGTCCGTCCGTATGTCACAGCCAGTTTATTCCGAAACTATAAGAACCACATTATTGAAAATTGGTGCGTAGATGTATTCTGTGAACCGCATTAAGATTTTAAAATAAAATCTGAAAAAAAACCAAAATTTTTAGGGTTCCCCATACATAGAACTGAAACTCAAATATTTTTTTTTCATCAAACCTATATGTGTGGGGTATCTATCAAAAGGTATTTGAAAATGATGTTGAGGTTTCTCATATAATTTTTTTCAAAACTGAATAGTTTGCGCGAGAGACTTTTCCAAAGTGGTAAAATGTGTGTCCCCCCCCCGTAACTTCTAAAATATGGGCATGATAAAATTAAAAAAAATATATGTTGTGTATTACTATACAAATTACTAACGAAAATTGGTTTGAATGAGATCTAGCCAGTAGTTCTATTTCTAAACGTCATAAATCAAATTACTTACCTAATTTATTAATTTCACTGAAATATATAACAATAATTTTACTATCACAGGCCTTACGCATAAAACGTATCTATTAAAACCCGACTTATATTTATATAGTAGATAACACGTCAATCAAACTTACAACGAACTACAAAAACTTGTATATTACTATGTTACCTACCTGCTGCTAGTGCTGCTACGGAACCCTTCATTAGCGAGTCCATCTCGCTCTTGGCCGCGTTTTTCATAATTAATGTAATTTCTATATCATGTTTAAACTTTCTAGTGAAATATCGAGTTTTCTATTTTATGCTTTAAATATTTATGTAACTAAAGGATAAATAAAAAGGAAAGAAAAAATTCGACACCGGCGGGGATCGAACCTGCGACCTCGGTATACGCCACCATCGCTCTGCCAATTGAGCTACCGTGTCAATGGCTTCCAGTGCGAAATTCTTCTATCCTTTGTTTCTTTTACACTTTTAAGTAGTGTTTGCGTTCCCTACACATAAGGAAGGCCACTTGTCTACCTTTTCAGATAGAATGCAAATGTTGAGAACGCCTAACTATCACATCATTTGAATGTTCTTGTTTATGAAAACCTCATGTAGGTATTTTTACTTATATATAAAGGATAAGTAAAGGAAAAAAAAAATCGACATCGGCGGGGATCGAATCCGCGACCTCATGAGATTTTCATGAACAAAAACATTCAAATTATTGATGTACCTACTTAGTGCCAAATCTGCGGTCTAGTGTTAAGCCGACTCGCTTCAAGACCTGACGTCACGGGTTCAACCTCTGCTGAGAGCAATAATTTGTATGATAAATAAAGATGGGTGTCGTGGATGTCATTTAGAAGTGTATTGTATTGTATATTTAAAGGCAACCATGATAGCCCAGTGGGCAGAACACTCGGTTATCGTGCAAACGACTAGTGTTCAAATCCCAGGTCGGGCCTACACCAATTTGTCTTTTCTAAAGACATATGTGTGGTTTATTTATCACGGTTGTTAACGGTGAGGGAAAACATCGTGAGGAAACCCACATGGCTGAGTAGTACTTAGTCATGTGACAGTGTATTCGTACAAAACGTCGATAGGCCTACCCCCAATCACGTGAGTACACTGTCCATGCTAAACGATATATCTTATCATACAGACTATGAGGATTCAAATCTTGGGCCAACACCAATTTATCTTTTTGAAGTCATATGTGTGGTTAATTTATTATGGCTAACCCACATGGCTAAATTGTGCTTTGTTATATGACATGGTATTGTACATGTTTTACATGATTTTCAGAAGTAATGGGACCTCTGCCAACCCTTTCGGGGATATATTCAAATTCAAAACAGTTATTGCATTCATGTGGTACATACAAGGTGATACAGTTTATTTTTATTTATTGAGCCATAGCATGAACCCTGATGGACACCGCAGAATATAAACTGACAATCAAAAGTTATACAATGTAATAATAAAAAAAAATAACAAATCTAAATAAAACACAAGTATGAGATAAAATAGGAAAAAAATTAAAACTTAAAACTAAACTTTATTGCTACATTATAATACTAGCTTAGTTTATTATTACTACAAGTTAATTATAATAAATATATTACTAATGGTTCGAAATTAAATTCATGTACAACATATAATTGTATGTCGTTTCCTATATATAGCTGTGTAGCGCCGGCTTAGAATAGCTCTACCCCATTGCTACCAGTGGGTGTACGTAAGAGGCGACTAACGGTATTGGGGCTTTTAAGAGAATATTGGGCGATGCGGTTGGAGACCCATCACCGACAACCTTTATTATACCATCTCTTCCCCACTGAACTTTCCAAAAGTGGCTGAGGAATTTCTAATTCCTTAGCTCTGGCTACCCCTTCTAGGGAATTATAGCCGTGAGTATATGTATGTATGTTTTCCTATATAATTAAATAGCCAATTTGAATAAATTATAAGTAAATTGATATTTTTTTTTTAACAAATGTCTAGATATAGTTTATATAATACTAATGTAATAATACAATTTAATTAGATAATTCCAAATATTCATTTAAAGAGTAGTAGCATTTACAAAGAAGAAAGTCTTTCAGGTATTTTTTAAATTTTATGATATTAGTTTCATTTTTTATTTGTTGCGGAATATGATTATAGATATTTACAGCCATTGCGTATGGACTAAGCTTAATTTCGATATGCGGCGTGAACGTTTGAGTATACTTATTCAACTGTGAATGTGGGTGAAGTGCCGGCTTAGGATGTCACTCTCCCTTTCTACCCACGGGTGTCGGAAGAGGCGGGAAAGAATGTGCGGCTTTTAAAATGGTTTTTGGGCGATGCGGTTGGAGACCCATCACCAATGATACTTTATTTTTACCATCTTCTCTCCTATTAACTGAATAATGTGGCTGAGGTGTTTCTATTCTAGCGCTGAAGCTCTGGCTACCCCTTTTAGGGATTTATGGACGTGAGTACATGTATGTATATACAGTTATGTGTATACATGGGTATACTATACATTTGGTTAATTAAGTATTGGTAAATTAATGCTGTGTAGTGTCGGCTTAGAATAACACTACCCCATTTCTGCCGGCGGGTGTACGTAAGAGGCGACTAACGGTGTTGGGGCTTTTAAGGGATTTTTAGGCGATGCGGTTGGAGTCCCATCACCAACAACCTTTATTTTGCCATCTTTTCCCCACTCAACTTTCCAAAAGTGGCTGAGGAACTTCTAGTTCCTTAGCTCTGGCTACCCCTTCTTGGGATTTATAGCCGTGAGTATATGTATGTATGTCGGTTAATTAACGAGTATGTCATTAGGCTCGAGCCTATTTTCTCTTCTGAGTATACCAACATTTTAATTAAGCATTCTTTTTTCATTTCATTTATCATTTCTTCGAGTTATTATCCCTTACCACAAGCCATTAATGTTTTTAGGGGATAACTTGATATGTTACTAACGCGTTCCCGTAATAATTATACAGTCACTTTTCGAAGTTGAGTGAGAAAGCTGGTGATAGAAAAAAAAAGTCGTCTAACCAGACCAGCAATGGTGAAAAGTAACATGATGCCAATTAGAAAATGGAACATTTATGTAATCTTCTAAAGGGTTCAGCTATTTTGTGTACATACAAAATTTTTGTTTTAGTAGTAGAGTAGTCTGCGTATTGTTGATTTAATTTATGGAATAAATAAATAAGAAACAAAATAATATTATAAAATACGTAATTCTAATGTTTTCCTGAAAATCCGAATAAAAATAAGATGTTATTAAACTCCCGCTAAAATGCCAAGACGCCATATTGCAATGTCGTGGCGTCACCTGCGTGTTGCAAACTTCATGCTGTCAAATCAAACCATGCAAACTTCTTGCTGTCAAATCAAAGCATACGAACTTTTCCTAACATTTTCTGTAAACAAGTCGGTGACTAAAACGCTTCGATATTAAAATGTGCCATTTCAACTCGCATGATGTATTTCTCAAAAACGTTTTGCAAGAACTTTGAAATGAACAAGTGCTGAGCTACAAATCAAAATTTTAAATACGAAAATACGGTGTTATACTTTAAAAAAAACTAAGTAACATGTAATTTTTTTCATGCCATTTATTACTTATAACTGCAAATTCTTTATGTAAGTCTTGAGCAGATAGATGAAAGACAATTTTGGGGAAAGAGATGTATAGGGTCACCGTAGGCTGTTTAAATCCCAGATAGAAAATTTTCTTACAAAGACGGGAGACCGAAGTGAGAAGATTAAAAGAGCACGTAAGAGAAGCACAATGAATGTGAGGGAAGCAGGAGAGATTTATCAAGATCGTGCAAAGTGGTGATCGATAGTCTATGCCTACCCCAATGGTAATGAAGGACGCGAGTCTTTCGTAAG
Source organism: Bedellia somnulentella (assembly GCA_963576735.1). Taxonomy (NCBI): domain Eukaryota; kingdom Metazoa; phylum Arthropoda; class Insecta; order Lepidoptera; family Bedelliidae; genus Bedellia; species Bedellia somnulentella. Next base: position 439,563 of record OY755196.1, read on the forward strand.
TGTAAGTAAGTAAGTATTGAGTAACCAAACTTTTTATTTTTATAACTTAGCACTAACACTACAAAAAACAAGAAGTAGAAAACGCTTTTCCTAAGTGCTTTAATGAACTTAATTCTTTGTAAAACTGAGTTTCTTCCACTGAACGAATGTTGGGTATATTAAAAATTCATCTAGGACGATAAAAACAATTAAAAATGAATTACCAAGTTGCTGCAGTACTAATTTTATATTCTACTTGTAACTTTTCTGTTTGCAAACCTATTACGTAATACCGCCTTTTTAATTATCTCATTTTTTAACTTGGTTGATAAGATAAGTCATTAAAGTTGTTAAATTAATTAAATACTTTTGTTATTTAATTCTGTGTATTTGTAAACGTTTCTCCATATTTGATGTGCAATGAAGAGTTTTAAGTGAAAATACCAAAAAAAACCTAGATATATTTCACTAGTTTTCTGTGACATTCATTACAGAGAGTACAGAAAAGAAGGGTGCACTTTTAAAAGAAATAAAGTATCGTTGGTGATGGGTCTCCAACCGCATCGCCCAAAAAACAATTTAAAAGCTCCAAAGCCCTTAGTCGCCTTTTACGACACCAATTAGAAGAAATGGGGTAGTGTTATTCAGAGCCGCGAATACACAGCCAACAGTCCTAGAACTTCCAGGCCAGAAGTAGTTGAGGAATCGTTGTTGAATTTTCGGGCTGTTCCTTTGGGATTACGGGTTTATGGTTTTCCTTACAAGTAAAATAATTAAAAAGTTATTTGTAAACATTTCTTAGTGGTCCAAATGACGACGAAATTTTTGTATTATACTTACATATACATACATACATATACTCACGGCTATAAAACCCTAAAAGGGGTAGCCAGAGCTAAGGAATTAGAAATTCATCAGCCACTTTTGGAAAGTGGAGTGGAGAAAAGATGGTAAAATAAAGGTTGGTGATGGGTCTCCAACCGCATCGCCCAAAAATCCCTTAAAAGCCCCAATACCGTTAGTCGCCTCTTACGTACACCCACCGGAAGAAATGGGGTAGTGCTATTTTAAGCCGACACTACACAGCTGCAGTATACTTGTATACCTTTATATTTAGTAAATGAATCCGCGAGCCAAAATAAAGGCCAAATTTCATGACAACAGACTTTTAAGTTTATGACGGTTTTAGTAGTTTCAATAACTTTTATTTGCATTCAGTTTCTAAAAAGTAAGCCATGGATAACAAATAATAACATTACATTACCTTTTCAACAAAAAGCCGACACTTGACAGGCGTTTAAAAATAAACAAAATCTGCATTTTATATTTATCGCTGCAAAAATGCCAAACGATAAAAAAATAAAGATGTCAATGCATTTTGTTTTCATTGAGCTCACTTAACGTAACTCGATAATTTTATAGTATCGATAAAGTAAGAATGCGGCCATGATTAAGTTATAAAATTATTATCGGCGTCGCAATTTGGCGGGAAAAATATAAAAATAAAACTCAAAAATCGCTTCTGTCGGTAACGAGGGACGATTTATTGATAATTCCGGTTAAGCTTTGCATAAGTTAGGCCTTTGTGATTGGATGGTGGTATGGGCGATGTCACCAATCGCCAAAAATGTGGAAAGATTTGAACTAATAAGATTTTCTAAATTTAAAATTTACATAACATAAACATAAACGTTCACGCCGAATATCCCCGAAGGGGTTGGCAGAGGTACTAATACTTCTGAACATCACGTGACTTTGTCACCTGGTGTTCAGAGTAACCACGTTTTGCATGGACAGTGTACTCACGTGATAGGGGGCAGGCCTATCGCCGTTTTGTACGAATACACTGTCACATGACTAAGTACAACTCAGCCATGTGGGTTTCCTCACGATGTTTTCCCTCACCGTTAACAATCATGATAAATTAACCACACATATGTCTTTACGAAAGATAAATTCTAGTCGCTTGCACGATAACTGAGTGTTCTACCCACTGGGCTATCACGGTTGCTTATTTAAATTGCAAGTGAAAACTGATAATTGGCTTTTAGATATACTTTTAAGTTGCTAACTAATTATAACTAGCTGTAAGTTTTCCGTAATTATAAAATAAAAATAAATAAAATAAAATAAATTTACATACATACATATACTTACAGCTATAAATCCCTGCAAGGGGTAGCCAGAGCTTTGTAATAAGATATTCCTCAGGCACATATGGAAGTTGGGAGGGGAAAAGTTTTTGGTGACAGGTCTCCAACCGCATCGCCCAAAAATCACTTTAAAAGACCAATGTTCTTATTCGCCTCTTTTGAACACCAACGAGAATAAACGGGGTAGTGCTATTCTATATGAGAATGATGAATTTATGTTTTTTTATATCTAAACTAAACTGATATTATTGATTGATTATTTTTATTTATTTACATAACATAACATAAACGTTCACGCCGAATATCCCCGAAGGGGTTGGCAGAGGTACTAATACTTCTGAAAATCACGTGACTTTGTCACCTAGTGTTCAGAGTACCCGCGTTTTGCTTTATGTTTATTTATATGTTTTTGGTATACGAGTATTATTCTACGAATCGTTACTTTGTTACGATCGATGGCGGCAATCGTTTCAAGTTTCTTTTAATTTTTATCTTTAACACTGCATCTTTCACGAATTTCAGAATTCAGCTCATCAGCCGGTCGGTCAAATGAACTCTAAAATTTTAATTTTAACCTTAATGAAGAAGGTTAGAAAAAAATAGATTTCTTTGTTTATTGAATGCCATAAATACTTACTTAAAAGTTAATTTCTTAAAGTTAACATCTTTTCTTAGTACTTACATACATATACTGACGGCTATAAGTCTCTAGAAGGAGTAGCCAGAGCTGAAGAATCAGAAACTCCGCAGCCATTTTGAAAGTTAGTCATATGACAGTTTGTATTGTATGTAATGTATGTCAGTTTCATCTACCATATAATCAATTAAACTGTGATAAGTTTTGAAATGAAGACTTTGTGTTATTATTAAATTAGATTTTCTTTTCTGTTAATTACAGTATTTTTTGACTACAAAAAAAAACTAACCAAGATGCTTCACTACTACATAAACCATCCACCCCCAGGAGTCTAATATGAAAATAAGCACCTGTCAAATTAAGTTTATTGTGCATAACATCGTCCAGAGTACGAGACGAATAAGTTACAGTAACAAGACATCCTGCGAAATTAGCATAAACCTGTTTTTGAGCAACTCGCGAACATTGTCACAAACTTTGTATATTACACCTTGTTTTCGGTTTATTACTTTTTTTGCAGTTTTTTGGACGGATTTTAATAAACAGGGATCTACCCTTGCACGGGTAGAATAGAATAGAATTTACATACATACATATACTCACGGCTATAAATCCCTAGAAGGGGTAGCCAGAGCTGAGGAATTAGAAATTCCTCAGCCACTTTTGAAAAGATGATAAAATAAAAGTTGTTGGTGATGGGTCTCCAACCGCATAGCCCGAAAATCCCTTAATAGCCCCTATACCGTTAGTTGCCTCTTACGCACACCCAGCGGGAGAAATGGGGTAGTGCTATTCTCAGCTGACACTACACAGAATAGAATGGAATACTTCTTTATTGTACATCACAGTTTAAAACATTTTACCCTGATTATTTCTTTAAATAAAAGTAGAATAGAGTAGTGGTATCTTTCAAATATATATTACCACTGCTCACCACTTATAAAATTTAACGTGACGATATACAACCCATAGCATTTCTGAATAGTGTAGCTCTGAACCATTTAAGAATGAGTTTATATTTAATATAGTTGGCCAACGGTCATCGGACAGTGTTTTTTATTTATTTATTTCTTAGGTATGATATTATACGGAATTGGGGCTTTTAAGGGATTTTTGGGTGATGCGGTTGGAGACCCATCACCAACAACCTTTATTTTACCATCTTTTTCTCACTCCGCTTTCAAAAGTGGCTGAGGAATTTCTAAATCCTTAGCTCTAGCTACCCTTTCTAGGGATTTATAGCCGTGAGTATATGTATATGTATGTATTGTAATAATCTTAGACAAACACAAAATCAGAAAACACAAGGTATGGAACTATATTGTCAACCAAATGATACACACACTCAAATTATATATTAATGTTAATTAGGTATACAACATTAAAATTACTAAACATAACCAAACATTTCAAAACATAACATAATAATAACATAAACGTTCACGCCGAATATCCCCGAAGGGGTTGGCAGAGGTACTAATACTTCTGAACATCACGTGACTTTGTCACCTGGTGTTCAGAGTACCCACGTTTTGCATGGACAGTGTACTCACGTGATAGGGGGCAGGCCTATTGCCGTTTTGTACGAATACACTGTCACATGACTAAGTACAACTCAGCCATGTGGGTTTCCTCACGATGTTTTCCCTCACCGTTAACAACCATGATAAATTAACCACACATATGTCTTTAGAAAAGACAAATTGGTGTAGGCCCGACCCAGGATTCGAACACTAGTCGTTTGCACGATAAGCGAGTGTTCTACCCACTGGGCTATCACGGTTGCTTGGTAACCAAACATTTTAAATAACCAAAATAACTAAAATACATGTTTCATCCTAAGAAAAGATATTCCCTATACTCCACAGAGATGTTGGAGCAGCGCCTATAAGATCCTTCTCAAATGATATTAGGAAATAAAATAAATTAAATTCTTCATAGTATTATTACACACAAACACCACACACAAACACCTTATTACGCTAAAGTGTTTGTGTGTTGGTTGGTTTCGTTAAAAATTAATGTTTATTCTGTTTCATGTAAATTTGTTTAATTGTTACTATTTAGTAGTGTCATGTATAAAAAAATATTTATTTGTTCATACATACATATACTCACGGCTATAAATCCCTTGACGGGGTAGCCAGAGCTTTGGAATGAGAAATTCCTCAGCCACTTTTGGAAATTGATTGGGGAAAAGATGGCAATAAAAAATGTTTTTGGTGACGGGTCTCCAACCGCATCGCCAAAAAATCACTTAAAAAGCCCCTATACCCTTAGTCACCCCACGGGTAGAAATGAGGTAGTGTTATTCTAAGCCGACACAGCACTATTTATTTGTATTAGATATTAATTATATATCTCGCGCTTCTACATGAGAACAATAGTAAAGGACTCTGTTTAAAAAATAAAAAAAGCCAGTTCTATCACACTCTATCCCCATCTTATATTTAAGAGAGCTATGCTCAATAGAAAAAGTGATTTAAAGATGGTCTGATTTAAAGAGTATAAGATATATAGATAATGTATGTAGGTTTCTCCATAAGGGTTATGACTGAATAGCTGATTCTTATTGCAGCTTTTAAAAGCCTCCATCAAGAGGAAAATTCTTGGGGATTATATTTTTACGTCCCCTTTCCTAATCCTTTGCTAAAGATCTTAATTTTTTGAGATTACTGAATAGGCATATAAATGTATGTGGCAAATTTGGAACATATGGGGTGATATTTTAGATGTTCATTTTTAGAAAGACAGTGAAATTTACTTTATATTAAATTTGGGTTTGTTATTTTTTTGTGGAAATAAATTAAAACTATGCTAATGCTTCTCAGGACAATCCAAATATTACATGTCGTGTATCGTATACGTAGAGTGTCAATCGACTTATGGTATTGGGTTTTGGTGATAATTGTATGTTTAGAGACCCATCACCAACCATCCTTTATTTCACCATGTTTTCTTCCCTCAAATTTCAAAAGTGGCTGAGGAATTTCGAATTATAAAGCTCTGGCTACTCGGTTTTAGAAATTACAGCTCAAAGCTCTGCTGACCAACCCACTTGAGGATTAGAACTATTAGCAAATATTACGTAAACGTGCTATGTAGTGTCGGCTTAGAATAGCACTACCCCATTTCTTCCGGTGGGTGTACGTAAGAGGCGACTAATCGAGGCGATGCGGTTGGAGACCCATCACTAACAACCTTTATTTTACCATCTTTTCTCCGCGCATCTTCCAAAAGCGGCTGAGGAATTTCTAATTCCTTAGCTTTGGCTACCCCTTCTAGGGATTTATAGCCGTGAGTATATGTATGTATGTACGTAAACCTAAACTAATCTCTACTTTCCCCGTAATTCTAAATCGTACAGATATGTAAATATCCAAACTTTCCAAACCAAAATTTTGTCCATACCCGAAAGTACTCGATAGACGTCGTTACCAGTACATCCTGTATAAGGGCTCTCTAGGGCCCTCCACTGAAGAGGCATCACCCTGTACTATTTCGGGTCCCGTGATGAGGGTCCGCTAAGGTCTCTTAGACCTTTGTATGCTTCGGTTGTTATAGGAGGACTTACAAGGATGGGATAATATGAGGATAGGCTATAGTAGTTGTACATGTGTGTTTGGTATTAACCGCATTTTTTTGAGGTTTGGATGAAATGGCATAGACTGGAGGACTATAATTTTTAGAACACCGGTTATCGTGCAAACGACTAGTGTTCAAATCCTGGGTCGGGCCTACACCAATTTGTCTTTTCTAAAGACATATGTGCGGTTGATTTATCACGGTTGTTAACGGTGAGGGAAAACATCGTGAGGAAACCCACATGAGTTGTACATAGTCATGTGACAGTGTATTAGTACAAAACGGCGATAGGCCTGCTCCCTATCCCGTGAGTACACTGTCCATGCAAAACGTGGGTACTCTGAACACCAGGTGACAAAGTCGTTTATATTATTTTATGTTATTTAATTTCGTTTGGTAATTAATGGCGTCACTTTAATCCCGCATTTTAGTCATGGAAAAAAATCGTTAGAATTTCAGTTTTCCTGGCTCACTTGATGGTTTTGTTTTCCATGTTGTGCATTTTTTATAAGTAATAGAATTTTAAGCAACCGTGATAGCCCAGAGGGTAGAACACTCGGTTATCGTGCAAACGACTAGTGTTCAAATCCTGGGTCGGGCCTACACCAATTTGTCTTTTCTAAAGACATATGTGTGGTTAATTTATCATGGTTGTTAACGGTGAGGGAAAACATCGTGAGGAAACCCACATGGCTGAGTTGTACTTAGTCATGTGACAGTGTATTCGTACAAAACGGCGATAGGTCTGCCCCCTATCACGTGAGTACACTGTCCATGCAAAACGTGGGTACTCTGAACACCAGGTGACAAAGTCACGTGATGTTCAGAAGTATTAGTACCTCTGCCAACCCCTTCGGGGAAATGCGGCGTGAACGTTTATGTTATGTTTATGTTATGTTATAGAATTTTAATATAGGTTATCGGATAAGATCGGATTTTATAATTTCGCAGTAATACCCAGACTAAATTATTAATAAAAATATACAATAAATTTTTTAGTGGGCGCTGTTCTACTCGTATACTAGGTTCCCTGTATGACAGATCACCAGTCTCGTTTGGATATAATGTATTTTTTAGAACGAAAAAACTCCATAGAGCTATGTAAATCAGATCATATTAGCACAATAATTTTTCTTCTTGTGGGAGGTAGCGTAGAGCGAACGGTTAAGGAGTAATCGTAGGGTTTAGGGCTTTTTTAAGTAATTGTTAGGCAATGTTGCTGGAGACCTATCCACTATCTTTATTTTACAATCTATTTTAAATTCAACTTCCAACAGCAGTCCAGCAATTTTTAATCCTGTAGTTCTGCCTACATGTTTTGGGATTTATATTCATGATTTCACGTAGGTAAAGTCCACTAGGACAGTTAGATAATTATTATTAATTGAATATTAGTTAAAGTTACTTATCACTTATCCAAAAGTGGCTAAGGAATTTCCAATTTCTCAGCTCTGGCTACCCCTTTAGGGATTTATAGCCGTGAGTATATGTATCACTTAAAATTTCAGGTTTAGATCTTCGGCTACCTCCACCATATTGTTATTCCCAGTATCGGTATGTCATACAAATGTTTTCAAACCAAAAAAAGCTATTTCTATGTTTTGACGAAAATATTATATTGTATGAATATTTTTACAACGGTACTCAAGATTAAATATATCATGTTTTTATGGTGGAGAAAATGTTTTATCTGGACCTTCATAATTTTTAATGAGCTATGTAATCTCCAACTTAATAACGGCACCATAGTTTCATATGCAGATGACACAGCCTTACTTTTTTCTGCAAAAGCAATAGACGAAGCTTATAAATTCGCTCAATCTGGCTTTAGTATTGTGAATGACTGGCTTTTTAATAATTTTCTGTCCTTGAATACTGATAAAACTATGTATATGATTTTCGCAAGGAACACTTCTACACCATTACTCGCTAACACCCCGCTTTATGCACATCACCGCACTTGCACTGATAGCGCACCATGCCTATGCTCAACTATCTCCAAAGCAATGAACATCAAATATCTTGGAATTACTCTCGACGTTACTTTAACTTTTAAGGTCCATATTAATGCACTCTGTAATAGAATTAGAAAACTTATAGTAATATTTAAAAAGTTGAGACACATATGTGACTACGCTTTAATAAAGCAAATCTATCAAGCGCTTGGTCAATCCTTACTGACTTATTGCATAAAATCTTGGGGAGGTGCTGGCATAACCACTATGTTAAAACTGAAACGAGCTCAAAGAGCGCTACTTAAAGTAGCTACTGCGCGCCCTTTCTATTTCCCTACTACCGAACTATATAAACAATGCAAAGTGCTAACTGTGCGCCAGCTCTTTATTCTATTCACTGTTCTAAAACAGCATGCTAGCTTATACTTCAACCCTGATACACTAAACAGGAGGCGAAAGGATATAGTATGTTTGTATACCTATAGTGCAAAATTTTCCATTACAAATAGATTCTTTATATTTTTAGGACCATACTTATATAATAAAATTAATAGATTACTAGTATTATATAACTTAAACAACTTTGAATGCAAGAAAAAACTTCAATCGTGGCTATTAAATCTTACATACACGGAATCAGAGGAATTGCTTAATATAATAAGTTACTATAATATGTTTTTATTTATTTTTTATCATAATAATCGAGGATCAAACGAACTTACCTAAAGTGAAGTTCGATCCAGATTATGCGAACAGCTTCAATCGAGGCGATTTACATCTTACATGTTGTAGGAGGGCTTCCAGCCTTGGGTATCACACGGACTTTAGAGTAAAAAAAAAATAAAATAAAAAAGATATTTTTGACCTGGTCACCCGTTCTACCCTCACCGGCCACACTGCCTTTGTACTTTCCAGTCATTTCGTTTAAAGCCATATTATTTCACTTCTTCAATCAAAACGAAAAATGCGTCGCGAGGGGGGGAATAGTATATACACAACATTGTTTAAATGTTTTATGGGTGGGTGTAAGTAAATCGCCTCGATTGAAGCTGTTCGCATAATCTGGATCGAACTTCACTTTAGGTAAGTTCGTTTGATCCTCGATTATGCTTCCAGCTTCAATCTTTGCGATTTACATCTTACATGTTGTAGGATGTTCAGAGGAAGTGAAATAATACTATCACAAAAATAAGGTTTTCTGACCAACAAAACAGATATTATTTGTTACAATCAGTTTAATTTAAAAGTTAAGCAGATACACATATGGTGAATTGTTTATGTATACAAACAAATAGTACATATACTTAGGTATTAAGATTAGATGCCAACAAGGAATTAGCAAATGACGAATCATCTGTAACAATATCTCTATAGTAAAACTTCGCAAACACTGAAGATGAATTGCTCCAGCCAGCAGTCTTTCGGATTACGTCAATGCTGACTCCCAATCTGGCAGCTGCTGAACTAGATGCATGACGAGTGCTGTGAGCGCTGAATTGAGATACATCTACACCACTTTTACTTAAAGTGTCTTTTATTAAATGACTCAGTCTTTGCGAAGTAAGTTTAGAATATGGACTTTTACAGCTTAGAAAAAGAAATTCTGATTTACGCAATGAATTAGTCTTATCAATATACGAAAGTAAACATCTAGCAGGACATATTTCGGGCTTTTGATCAAAGTACGGTAATTTTAATAATGGTTGTAATGCATTCAATCTTGATGTTTTAACTAAATCACTAATTTTAATATTGATTTCCTTATTATTAGAGCTGTGTACGATATTATCTACTTTAATCAAAGACAGGGTTTGCACTCTGTGTGCTGTTACTAAGGCCAAAAGTGTAACAGTCTTTTTTAATAACATATTTAGACTAAGATTATCATGAGGCCATAAAGTTGATAAATAGTTTAATAATATGTTCGGGTCCCAAGTAAGGGAATATTTAGGACAAGGTGGCCTTGATCTGTAAACACCCTTCATAAAACGTTTAACAACATTATCATTAAGAATATCACCTAAAATTAAACATAAAGCTGATCTGTAGTTGTTAATTGTACCATATTGGGCCCCTTGATCATATATAATACTTAAAAAATTGAGCACTTGAGAAGAATTTACCTCTTTATAATCACAATTTATTTCATTACAGTATGCTATCCATCTCCTAATACATCCATCGTACTGCTTATATGTATTGTCAGATAAAGAACTTAGAACTATCTCTGTAGCACGAGCATTGATGTTATTTCCTAATAAGCCTTGCCGGACAATTTCACGGCAAGCATCGTGAGACTTTTGTGTAGATTGTGCACTTGTCTGAAAGGAGATTTCAATAAATTTAAGTCAGGTCCAAAAAACAAAAACTCAGAGACTTTTAAATGTTGAAGAAGAGGAAACCACGGTTGACTAGGCCAATATGGAACCACAACAACACCCTCAGCTTTATCGTCAATAATCTTTTGTAACATCTTTGTAATTAACGAAAAAGGTGGAAAGGCGTAAAATACTAATTTATGCCAGGATATGGTAAAAGCGTCAATTTGCCAAGCATCTGGGTCACTCTTCCAGGTAACGTACTTAGCACATTTTGCGTTACAGCGACTAGCAAACAAATCAACCATAACTTTACCAAAATTAGAAACAATAGAATTAAAACATGAATCATTTAATTCCCATTCAGTATCTATGAATTTCGTTCTAGATAAATTATCGGCTTCAATATTTTGTTTAGAATTAATATATGATGCAAATATTATTATTTTCCGCCTCTCACACCACTGCCATAATAATTTTGTTACTGTATGCAAGTGTTGATATTGGACACTGCCCATCCTATTTATGCATGAAATAGCAGTCACGTTATCTATCCTCAATAAAACATGACAGTCTTGCAAATCTCTCGCAAAACACTTTAAACCCAAAAATGCAGCTTTTAGTTCTAATTCATTTATATGTAACAATTTCTCATCCTCTTTCCAATACCCGAACGCATTACCATTTTCACAATACGCTCCCCAACCACTTTTGCTAGAATCAGTATAGATAACTAATTTATAATGATTAGATTTTAAAAAAGTATACCCGATTTCAATATTATTTAGCCACCAGTTCATATCACTGTGCAAACTTTCGGGTAAAACTATATTTTGATCATAATCATCGTTATTTAATAAATAATTGTACTTATGATATTCAAATTGCTTAGTATACAACCATGAATACTGTATGGCAGGACATGCTGATATCAATAACCCTATAAGCTTAGCAAAATCCCTTAATTTACAGCTGTCTTTGTTTAAGAATTCTAATATTTTCTTCTTTATTTAAATTACCTTGTCAACTGGTAATCTTAAAATCATTTGCTTAGAATCATATACAAATCCTAAAAACGTACATTCCCTAGCAGGATCCAAACAACTTTTATTAAAATTAATTAAAAATCCTAAACTCTCCAGTATTTTTATTGTAAAATTAATCGTATTCTTACATTCTAATTGATTACGTCCAACACACAAAAAATCGTCAAGGTAGTTTACTAAAATAGCACTATTTACTCTTAAATAAGTCAAAACCGGTTTCATTATTTTAGTAAACACAAACGGCGCCGTACATAAACCAAACGGTAAACAACAAAATTCATAAAGAATGTTACGGTACATAAACCGCAAGTATTTTCTATAATCAACATGTATACTTATAAAAAAATACGAATCTTTAATATCTATAGTTGCCATGAAACTACCCTTTAATATAAGCTTAGTAGCAGTCCTATAATCCTCCAATTTGAAATGGTCGGTGTTAATAAAGTTATTTAAGTTCTTTAAGTTTAAAATAAATCGATTAGTGCCGTCAGGTTTCGGTACTAAGAACACACTAGATAAAAATTCATTTGGTTCGTGTATACACTGCGATATAGCGCCGATCCGTAATAATTTATTAATACAAACATTAAACTCTTCGTGTTCTTTATGAGTACGTGGCATAACATGTGGTATATTTTTAGTTTGGTAAGGCATTGAAGTAAAAGGGATCCTATAGCCTTTTACCCAGGATAGGACAATTGGGTCCTTAGTTATTAGAGACCATTGCGAATAAAAATGTTGTAGGCGGCCGGCATAACATACCTCATTTATCTCCGGCGAAAGCGCGTGGTCCGCTCCGGCACTGCTGGCGCTGCTGGTGGCGCTGCGGCCTGGTGGCGCGCCGGGGCCGCGGGGTGCGGCCAGCGGTAGGGGCGAGGGTGACTAGGGCCTGATGTCGGCGCCCGCGACCCCGCTGCAGCACTGCTCGCCCGATAGAAACCCTTCTGCAGCGGGGTCTTGTAGTTTAAATTACTGGTCGTATTCTTATTTTGAACAAAATTATTTTTACTGAATACAGCCCTTGGTTTTAAGGCATCGCCTGACCTTTGAATATTCTTTGCATTTTTTAATTTTTCACCAATATTATCTCCGAATAGAAATGATTTATCCCGCTCAGTTTCGCCTAGTGTCTCCCTTAGTGTGGAGTTAAGTGATTCTGTTATTAACTTCCTCCTTATCTTAGTTTCATTGTAGTGGGCGTGGCACAAAATGCGGCACGCGTCACTTAGAGGCTTCACGATATTTTTCTCCTTATTCAGTGTTTTATTAGAAATAATAAAACTTAAGGCAGCCCCCATCGCAGAGATGGCAGCTCCTAGTATTTTTTGCCTATATTGCATACTAGCGTCTCTTTTGATCGAACTGTCTATCATTGCAGCTTTTACTTCAGGATTTAACATAGGAGTGTTTAACATTTCACAATTAAATGGAGTAGGGTATTCTGCGAAAAGTTTATCTTTTGAATCTTTTTGGAGACCTTTTAGTAATAAATCCTTCCACCTTGCTGCCAAATCTTTATGTATATTAGGCCCAAACCCCACACACTCCTTCGGGGCTTCTCCGAGCATGACAAGCACGTCTTCGTCCAATTCATCATCACCATTTAGAGAACTAGATGCCCTTACCTCGTTTGAGACGGCAATGACGGGTTCTGGTTCCGTCACAACATCCACCGACTCCATCAAGACGGGGACATCAGACAATACTGGTTCTTCTAAGGGCGACATAAAGATCGCTTGTACGTCATCATGCGCCTCGGCGGGTGGTTGCGAGTTATCTGCAAAAACACACTCTATTAGAGAGGAGTTTGCTACAAACAGTACGCTCGTTTTGAGGATGTTTGCAATGCATTGCCAAAGGCAGGTATGTCATGACATTGTCATGATAAGCAACCGATTATGGAGCCATTAACTCAAGCAACTTGTAGGTTAATTAGCCACATGGGCAATACTTACCATCATCAGAAGAATCGATGATAATTCTTTGTCGCTTCGAGGTTAGCTTCTTCTCTAGCCTCTTGATTTTCTTCCGAATATCTTCATCACTTCTTTCCCGTTTTCTTTTCCCCATGTTGAGAGCGCGTGGCACGAAATATATTACGTGAATTTGAGTGGGAACGGATACGTGTCGATACCTCGGCACGGAAACACACAATGACTGGAAAGTACAAAGGCAGTGTGGCCGGTGAGGGTAGAACGGGTGACCAGGTCAAAAATATCTTTTTTATTTTATTTTTTTTTTACTCTAAAGTCCGTGTGATACCCAAGGCTGGAAGCCCTCCTACAACATGTAAGATGTAAATCGCAAAGATTGAAGCTGGAAGCATAATACAATTCGTTAGATACAATCGATTCTGATAATAATTTATACACTACTTACCAATACCATTATATGAAAACTGATAGTTTAAGCCTTTTTTGTTTATTGTTGCCTGAAATACAGGTAAATTACCTAGCTCAGGAACAGGGAAATGTTATATTTTGTACTTTAAATAACTAACTAGGTTAAGACGAATATTATGTACTTTTGAAAACTGAATAAATTTTTTATCTTTTTTATCTTTATCTTTATTATTTATTAGCTGTGTGGTGCCGGCTTAGAATAGTACTACCACATTTCTTCCGGTGGGTGTGTAAGAGTGTATGCGGTAACTAACGGTATTGGGGCGTTTAAGGATTTTTTGGGCGATGCGGTTGGAGACCCATCACCAACAACCTTTATTTCACCATCTTTTTCCCACGCAACTTCCAAAAGTGGCCGAGGAATTTTTAATTCCATAGCTCTGGCTACCCCTTCTAGGGATTTATAGCCGTGAGTATATGTATGTATGTTCATAATTATATGTTCTTCAACCAATTTTCGATATTCGAACAGTGGTAGGACCACTTTTAAGCGCAAGCTTAAAAAGTACCTACTAGCCCTTCAAAACCCGCTCAACAAGGCTCCATAGAGAAATTTTCTCATAGAATTCTATCCTATCCAATCCTGTTTTCAATTTACTGTGTTTTATAAATTAATGTATAAGTAAAAATAATAACATAACATAACATAACATGCATAAACGTTCACGCCGAATATCCCCGAAGGGGTTGGCAGAGGTACTAATACTTCTGAACATCACGTGACTTTGTCACCTGGTGTTCAGAGTACCCACGTTTTGCATGGACAGTGTACTCACGTGATAGGGGGCAGGCCTATCGCCGTTTTGTACGAATACACTGTCACATGACTAAGTACAACTCAGCCATGTGGGTTTCCTCACGATGTTTTCCCTCACCGTTAACAACCATGATAAATTAACCACACATATGTCTTTAGAAAAGACAAATTGGTGTAGGCCCGACCCAGGATTGGAACTCACGCCCTTCTGTTTTCGGGCGGGTGTTCTACCCACTGGACTATCACGGTAGTAAAAATAATATTTAATATATATCGAATATTTTGTTTATATATTTACTAGCTTTTTGCCCCGCGACTTCGTCCGCGTGGACTTCATTTTTTGCATCCAGTTTACATAATACCAAAATACCGAATCACTATCTCAACTTCTGTTTTTTATATTAATAATCCCGCGGGCGTTGTTAATGACATAAAGGACATTGAGGCTTTTTAAGTGATTGTTGGGCGATGCAGTTTGTGACCCATCACTAACAACCTTTATTAAACTATCTTATATCAATCTATTTTCAAAATTGGATGAAGAATTAGTATCTCTGAAGCTATGGCTACCCTTTTGTGGAATTTATGGTTGTTAGCATATACTCATGAATGATTGATAGATGGATTTCATAAATTAAATCGCACCAAGTTTTATTATAAAATGTAAAAAAAAAACTCTGTATTAACTTTCATTTGCTATATCAACCCGTTAGGGGTTGAGTTCCAAAAATTACTTTTTAATTGTTCATAAGAATCATGAAACAAATATACCAAGTTTTTATGTTCAGAAATGAGAATATCTTTAGTAAGTACAGATACGGATCGTAGTTTGGCGCTGCGGCGACGGCCCGGTGCTGCCCCCTACACTGACCGTTGGTGATAGTGGGAGAGCTTGCAGCGATTGCTCGGCAATATAGGGATGATTAGTGGTAGATCTCCATCCAAAATAATCGCTAAATTGAAGGGATAGTGCTTGTTATTATTATATATAGTCCTATTTTAAGCTAACAAAATATTTTTTTACAAAAAGCTTGAATTACCTGAGATACGAACCCGGGACGATTGATTCATAATAGTTCTAATTAAATATTCATAGTAGTAGTTATACCGCTACGCCACGGAGACGTTACCGGGGCGGTGTCAAATTTTTATTACGCTTTATTTTATATTAGTCTTACTATTGATAAACAAATTTTTCATTTAAATGTTCATTTATTTTGATGAAAATGGATGAAACCCCTTAATCTTTCCAAAATGAACATTAACAAAGTGTCTGATGTGAATTCCATCGATGATAAAAATAATCGCTGCAATGCAATATTTTGAGCCATATATGAGTTAAGGTTTTTTGATGTTCCTATGAGAACCCTTGCTGATTACTTAGTTCATCGAAGGAAATAGATCATAGAAGGAATCATCGTCGTTTCATTTCTCTTCTAAATTATATTAATAAGTATATAAGTAGATGTAAAAAAATGTTTATACGATAGAAAAATAGTACATCATCCATCGGGAGTTCCTTATTTTCGGGGATCCATTATCGTACCATTAAGCTTCTAAATTTTGATTTTTATATTAGTTTACAATATATTACGTTGTTTTTAACGATACACAGCGCCATCTCTAATCCATCCAGCAAGCAAACAATATTTTTGATTTCCCTTGGGAACATATTTTTTCCGGGATAAAAAGTATTCTATTATTTAATCTAGACTTCTAACTATACGTCTGCAAAATTTCAAAGCAATCGGTTCAGTATTTACGGTGTGAAAGAGGAACAAACAAACAAACAAACAAACTCACTTTACCATTTATAATATTAGTATGGATACTTTAGAATGTAATAGTAATGTACCAATAATGTATATATTTTTTTCTGTCCTTTTTTATACATTTATGAGCTATATATTTATATCGACTGTTATAAATATATATAAATATAAGTAATGTATTATAATCCGCTTGTGTGACTCTCGTGTTGTCACTAGTGATGGCGCTGACTGAAAATCAGTGCTGTGAGGTCAAACCTCGCAGCTTTTGCTGAGTCAGTGCCCTTTCGCTGCAAAAGGGCGCAAAGTTTTTAACATGTTTAGTTCCGTTTAATTTTATAATGATCTCTGTTTTTTTTTCTATTATTTTGTTTTCTTTTGACACTGTTCACAGGTTTGTTTACATTGTTTTTAACTTTTCCTTTTAAATGTTTTTAATTTATTTTAAACTAGCTTTTTGCCCCGCGACTTCGTCCGCGTGGACTTCATTTTTTGCATCCAGTTTACATAATACCAAAATACCGAAACACTGTCTCAACTTCTGTTTTTTATATTTATAATCCCGCGGGCGTTGTAAATGACATAAAGGACATTGAGGCTTTTTAAGTGATTGTTGGGCGATGCAGTTTGTGACCCATCACTAACAACCTTTATTAACCTATCTTTTATCAATATATTTCCAAAATTGGATGAAGAATTAGTATCTCCGAAGCTATGGCCACCCTTTTATGGAATTTATGGTTGTTAGCATATATTCATGAATGATTGATAGTTGGATTTCATAAATTCAATCGCACCAAGTTTTATTATAAAATGTAAAAAAAACTCTATATTAACTTTCATTTGCTATATCAACCCGTTAGGGGATGAGTTCCAAAAATTCCTTTTTAATTGTTCATAAGAATCATGAAACAAATATACCAAGTTTTTATGTTCAGAAATGAGAATATCTCTAGTAAGTACAGATACGGATAGTAGTTTGGCGCTGCGGCGACGGCCCGGTGCTGCCCCCTATACTGACCGTTGGTGATAGTGGGAGAGCTTGCAGCGATTGCTCGGCAATATAGGGATGATTAGTGGTGGATCTCCTTCCAAAATAATCGCTAAATTGAAGGGATAGTGCTTGTTATTATTATATATAGTGTTATTTTAAGCTGACAAAATTTTTTTTTACAAAAAGCTTGAATTACCTGAGATACGAACCCGGGACGATTGATTCATAATAGTTCTAATTAAATATTCATAGTAGTTAGTTATACCGCTACGCCACGGAGACGTTACCGGGGCGGTGTCAAATTTTTATTACGCTTTATTTCACATTAGTCTTACTATTGATAAACAAATTTGTCATTTAAATTGATGAAACCCCTTCATCTTTCCAAAATGAACATTAACAAAGTGTCTGATGTGAATTCCATCGATGATAAAAATAATCGCTGCAATATTTTGAGCCATATATGAGTTAAGGTTTTTTGATGTTCCTATGAGAACTCTTGCGGATTCCTTAGTTTCAAGGAATCGTCGTCGTTTCATTTAGTTTCTATATTTACATGTTAATATTCGTTTGCAATATAAGTAGATGTAAAAAAAAATGTATACGATAAAAAAATAGTACATCATGGCTCGGGAGTTCCTTATTTTCGGGGATGCATTACCGTACCATTAAGCTTCTAAATTTTGATTTTTATATTAGTTTACAATATTTTACGTTGTTTTAAACGATACACAGCGCCATCTCCAATGCATTTAATAAGCAAACAATATTTTTGATTTCCCGTGGGAACATATTTTTTCCGGGATAAAAAGTACCTTATTATTTAATTTAGACTTCTAACTACACGTCTGAAAAATTTCAAAGCAATCGGTTCAGTATTTACGGCGTGAAAGCGGAACAAACAAACAAACAAACTCACTTTCCCATTTATAATATTAGTATGGAAGTATGGATTAATTTTTCTTTAGTTTTAATTTTTATTATTTTTTGTGTTGTGTTTTAATTTGTGCCATATTTGCTGCGAATAAACTTTATTCTTTCTTCTTTTTCTTTTTTCTTTCAATTTCGCAAAATTAATTTGAAAAGCCCCTAAACACGCTGAAAGAAATGGGTAACTGCTAAGCGGACATACATAATATTTAATTTTAAACCCCTTTTTCTAAATTTATACTTACGACTAACATATGTGGGTATGTATATATTGTTCAGAACACTAAGTTTTTCTGATATAGAGAACCTATTTCTTGTGTCCATCCGGGATCCAAATTTTTGGAGATTGATTTTAACTTAAAGTAAAGACTCCCTGTAAAGGCTTAACAAAATTCATTAACAGTCCCAGTTCCTCCCAAGGGGTTCGTACAGCTTGACTAAGAGTACATTATTTTAAGTAATTGGCGTTTTGTAAGAAGTTGTGTTAGGACTTAAAATATGCAACCGACTTTATTTAGAGGACACAAGCTAGGAGGATGATGATGATGATGATTGGTTGGTGATGTGGTGGTAAACTCATCACCGCTTATAAATTTCAAGAACTTTCAGAGCTGGAAACTCCTCAGCCGCATTTGGAAGCCGATCGGGCAAAGATGGTAGAAATAAAGTATCGTTGATGGGTCTCTATCTGCATCGCCCAAAAACCACCTAAAAAGCCCCGTACCCTTAATTGCCTCTTAATTACACCCACAGGAAGAAATAGGGTAGTACTATTCTAAGCCGACACTACACAGCATATGAGGGATAGTCAATGTCAACACTTTGAGTTACCATGACACAAGACCAAATATTGGAGTCAAACTAATAAAATAAATATATGGAAACGATAAAATATATTTTATTGTTAGATGATTTCCAGTTTAAGTATGAAATAAAATATAAAAAGCGATTATTTAATGTTAATTTAAAAAACTTGTCAACGTTTTTATTAAGTTCGTAACCTAATTGGCATCGGAGCATTTTATAAGTGAAATATGTGTACAGGGCCGGCTTAAGAAGTCATTTTTTTTAGTTAAGCATTCAATCACATTTTTATTTCAAACTAGTGGATCGGCCCTGTACACATATTTCACTTATAAAATGCTCCGATGCCAATTAGGTTACGAACTTAATAAAAACGTTGACAAGTTTTTTAAATTAACATTAAATAATCGCTAGGCCCTCACGGCTATCTTTTGCTCACGCAACCATTACTAAAAAATAATCCAGCATGATTCAGTATTCACGTGTGACGACAGGACGCGATGGCTTATTTCATGTATAAGTTTGGTGTTTCTATACCGATTTCTATGATTAATTTTTTATTGAATAGGTAATAATTGAAACTTTTAATGAGAGATGAATGACAGAACTATTAACGTAAGAGTAAACAAATATAATCAGGACGAACTGCTAAGCTATCAGGAGTTACACGTGTTATTGTGAGTCAACCATAAAAGATAGACATATACTGTTGAAGGATATTTTTTAGACAATTTTATGTCCAATATTTCTATCATACATGATTTTTATGTAACTGCAACCATTAAGGCTTCACACGCGACAGAAGCTTAAAAAATGGAGTAACTTCCCCCGTTTTCCCACAATTTCCCGAAATTCCTCTTCAAGCGACATGATAGTCCAGTGGGTAGAACACCCGCCCGAAAAACAGAAGGGCGTGAGTTCCAATCCTCGGACGGGCCTACACCAATTTGTCTTTTCTAAAGTCATATGTGTGGTTAATTTATCATGGTTGCTAACGGTGAGGGAAAACATCGTGAGGAAACCCACATGGCTGAGTTGTACTTAGTCATGTGACAGTGTATTCGTACAAAACGGCGACAGGCCTGCCCCCTATCATGTGAGTACACTGTCTAAGCAAAACGTGGGTACCTTCTCTGGAAACTAGATGGCGCTTGCCATGTGAGTTCAGGAGTATTGGTACCTCTGCCAACCCCTTCGGGGATAAACGGCGTGAACGTTTATGTTATGTTTATGTCCTCTTCATTACGCTGCTGAAAAGTACACTATAACCTGCCCAGGAGTATGAAGAATAATTCTACCAAGTTTCGTTAAAATCCGTAGAGTAGTTTTTGTTTCCATAAGGAACATACAAACCGACAGACAAACAGACAGACAGACGGACAGACAGACAGACAAATAAAAATTTTACTGATTGCATTTTTGCCATCAGTATCGTTCACTAATCACCCCCTGATAGTTATTTTGAAAATATATTTAATGTACAGAATTGACCTCTCTACAGATTTATTATAAGTATAGATAGGGAACCTGCAATATCTTAAGTTTTGATTTCTTCAGGCCTATCACCATTTTGTACGAATACACTGTCACATGACTAAGAACAACTCATCCATGTGAGTTTCCTCACGATGTTTTCCCTAACCGTTAACAACCATGATAAATAAACCACACTTATGTTTTTAGAAAAGAGAAATTGGTGTAGGCCCGACCCGGGATTGGAGCACTAGTCGTTTGCACGATAACCGGAGTTCTACCCATTGAGCTATCACGTCGTCACTAAATACGTCCCTGCACCAAATTAGTGTGATAACAAACTCCTCACTGCCGTTGTTTGTCGGTAAACCGGATATACGGGAATGTGTTCGTAATTGTATCGGAATTGAGTAAAAAACAACATTTTGAATCGGCCGGTTATCCCTTTAAACGATTTAATTATGAGACTTAATCCAGATGTTAGTGGTACTGTGTTAAACGGCAAAAATATATTGGAAATGTAAAGATAGATCTACCACATTTTTGTTGTCAGATATTTACAGAAATTCGTCCCAAAAAAAGGGTAGCCAGAACTTTATAGTTCGAAACTGCTCAGCCACGTTTAGAAGTTGAATATATCATACATACATATACTCACGGCTATATTTCCCTAGAATGGGTAGCCAGAGCTAAGGAATTATAAATTCCTCAGCCACTTTTGGAAGTTGAGTGGGGAAAAGATGGTAAGAATAAAGGTTTTTGGTGATGGGTCTCCAACCGCATCGCCCAAAAATCCAATAAAAAGCCCCAATACCCTTAGTCGCCTCTTACGACACCCGTGGGTAGGAAGGGGTAGCGACATTCTAAGCCGGCACTACACGGCATCCTAGCCTTATAAAGTATATATTAATTATATTAATGTTATATGCTGTGCAGTGTCGTTTTCGAATGGCATTAACCTACCCGTTGGTGTTGTATTAGTTGATTCAGGAATTAGGGCTTTAAGTGATTGTTGGATGATGCAGGTAGAGATACATCACCAAAAACCTTAATTTTAGAATCTATTCAACACTCAAGTACCAAAACTTCTTTTTATGGGTTGCCAATTAGTAGAAATAAGGCCCCTCAGAAAAGTTTGTGAAAAGTAAAAGAGATTTGTAGAGCTAATATGGATGGTAATGTTAGTAGAGGACGACCTCAGAAGACACATTTGGATTTGGATCAAATAGCAAGCGTGCTTGAAAAGGCAGGTGTCCGATATATGAAGAATAAAAGAACATGTATGAAAGATGTAAATGAAGCTAAAGAGGTTTGTCATGATCGTACAAAGTGACGATCGATAGTCTCTGCCTACTCCAATTGAAACTGGTTGCGTGAGTATGTGTATGTGTGTATGCCATTTATTTCGAGTACTGTTCAAATTAATCGATCATGATGATCATTGTTGTTCGAGTTTTCCGCCAGGTATTGTCATTTGACTATTGGGTCAAGCAAATTCATTTATTCTCGACTCAACTTAACTCAAACTTCCGTTATTCCCGAAGGGTTTGGCAGAGGTACTAATACTTTAATTGTCGTTTGTTGGAGTTAATTCAGCAATTTGTCTAACACCATTTTCAATTACTACCAAATAAATAAAAGCCACCGTCATAGCTTAGTGGGAGGAGCAACCGCTTATTGTGCAGGTAGGCGTGAGTTCAGATTCCTAATCGGGACACCAATGTGTCTTTTAAAGAAAGAAAAAAAACGTATATTCGCTTGTGCAAAAAAACAAATTACAACTGGTTTACGAATCTTCTCTATAGCAACCGTGATAGCCCAGTGGGTAGAACACTCGGTTATCGTGCAAACGACTAGTGTTCAAATCCTGGGTCGGGCCTACACCAATTTGTCTTTACTAAAGACATATGTGTGGTTAATTTATCATGGTTGTTAACGGTGAGGGAAAACATCGTGAGGAAACCCACATGGCTGAGTTGTACTTAGTCATGTGACAGTGTATTCGTACAAAACGGCGATAGGCCTGCCCCCTATCACGTGGGTACACTGTCCATGCAAAACGTGGGTACTCTGAACACCAGGTGACAAAGTCACGTGATGTTCAGAAGTATTAGTACCTCTGCCAACCCCTTCGGGGATATTCGGCGTGAACGTTTATGTTGTGGTATATTATGTTTCTATAGTCATATGTTTGGTGTATTTACCATGGTTATTAACTTTGAGGAAAAAAACCGTAAGGAAACCACATGGCTAAAGTGTACTTAGCAATATGTGACTGTAATAGTAGGTGACATATGGATCGTGACATTCCAAAGTATTAGTACCACTTCCGTCCCTTTCAGTATTTCCAGTGCGAACACTAACTTAAATTGCGTTGACTAAATAATAACACAAAAAGTTGACAAAGAAAAAGACAAATGGTGTCTCTATGAAATATAAGTGTTGTCTAAGAAAGGAAAACTTCGTTATAAGTTAAGCCAAGTTTATTTTTTGTCCGGAACAGTGTTAAGTTGTAGTAAAGTAAGGCGGTAACCCGAGCGCTAGTTACGTCCATCTCTTGCTAACAAACAAACATACTTCTATACAGTGCATTCTACTTTAGTACATTTTCGTTTTTGATGGATATTTTGGGTCAAATCCCTAAAAAGGTTAGCCATTCCTTCGGAAAAAGAAATCCTCAGCCATTTTTGGAAGTTGAGTAAAATACCCTTAGTAGGAATAAATAAGGTAGTACTATTTTAAGCCGACACTTCACAGCTGAAATTGAACTATTGCACAATGATCATGCACAAACTAAAACATAGGAAAACATATAATATTTAGAGTTCCCAACAATAGCTCTAATTCCATTTGGTCTGCAAGCCAAGTAATTAACTAGGTAATTTACGAGACCGCATCTCAGTGTCCCAGAATTTAATAGTTCTGGGAATTTGTCCAGGATTAAGTAAGACTGACGAAATTTACCTACGTGTCGAAGTTACTGGTAAATTTTGGCTTCACTCATCAGAGTATCCGAAGCCGACACCATTATATATCATACTAGCTGACCCGACAGACTTCGTACTGTCAAATTTGCTTATGACAAAGCTTAAGGCGTTTTTTCCGGTACTCTTAGTTCAATCAGGCGTGAATATTGTATTGGTCAATTTTTTCCGAGATTAAAAGTATCCTATGTTATAATTTGGGTCATTATTTAGCATTCTACCAAATTTCATTCATATAAATTATGTACTTGAGGAGCCTTTTTGCCTCAAACACACAAACATCTAAATTTTCACATTTATAATATTAAAAGGATCACAGGACTAAAATAATTGATTCAACTTCACCATGCAAGCATTCATTTTAGAAATCCAGCAAGAGCTAAAATGTTTGAATAATAGAAGCATGTTGTCAGAGCTCCTTTTGGTTCAATAACTTTTTAATAACCGAAAGGAGCGCAGCGGTTTGCATGTTGTTAGGTGGCCAGTTTGCTGGAACGCTTATTGGTTGAATTAATAAATAGGTGAACTATATACATACACATTATTACGGCAATAATTCTTGGAAGGGGTAGCTAGAGTTTCGGAGCCATATATTCATTACGCATTTTTGGAAGTTGATTCGGGGGTTCGGGTACTATGTGGTAAAATAAAGGTGATAGTGATGGGTCTCTAACAGCATCGCCAAAATATCACTTAATAAGCCCCAAGTCACTAAGACACAATCACTTACAGACACTAATGTGAAGAAATGGCTTATTGTGCTCAGGCCTGACGCAAGATGAATCGACGACTCAATGCAAGTCGTAACAAACCGTAGACATTTAAAATACTTAGTACATAGAAGATAATGTCATATCATATAGGAATAATTTAAAAACATTTTACCAAGCAAATAATTTACTTTAAAGGATAAGACCAGATAAACCCAAATGCGAACTTTTACTATCAACTTTCCCTCAGAAAAATAATGCTAAAAGACGCTATCGCTCGACAAAAGAATTTAATACTTACACAATAAAGTTCATATTCGTATAACAAGTTTCCTCATGTTGGTACTACTTGGTAGCTCTGTTATATTTGGACGGTTGGCAGCACTGTGTCAAAAAGTTTGTTGTTTTTAGACGTCTGTGTTTGACAGAAAAGAGGTGGAGTTTGTACTACATTCAGCGTATGTCCGGTTTACTAGTTTTTGTGTTCGCTATTTCCGAAGTGCGTTGTAAACTTTAATACGGAATTTTACTACTACTTATTTTGTTTCCTACTGTTTTATTTCATAGTGAGTTGACGACAAATATTCTATTTTGTTTTGTTGGTAGTACACTGTCCAAGCAAAACGTGGGTACTCTAAACACCAGCCAGATGATAATGTCACGTGATGTTTAGAAGTATTAGTACCTCTACCGACATATGCGGCGTGAACTTTTGACTTAAAAGTTTACGATATGAATTAATAAATATATCCTATAAGTCTAAATATTCATACATAGCTCACATATGAAGTTAGTCCCTAATAAAGTGCAATAATAACTTGGATACTTACTCAACAATATGTTTTAAATGACATCCAAGACAATGAAGCAAACATCATTAATTATAACTAATAAATAAAAAATAAATAAAGGAAAGAAAAATTTCGACACAGGCGGGAATCGAACCCGCGACCTCGGGTAAACGCCCCTGTCGCTCTGCCAATTGAGCTACCGTGTCAATGGCTGTCAGCGCGAAATTCTTCTATTCTTTATTTCTTTTATACGTTTAAGTAGTGTATTTTTTTTTGTTTCCTTTATTTATTCTTCATTTACTAGTAATTATCTCCACATGAGTTTTTAATGAACAAAAAGATTTAAATCATTAATTAAACAAATGATTTCCCTCAACGGGGATTAAACCCGGACGTCAAACCTAGAAGAGAGTCCTTACACCTCTACCATCGACGTCGCCTTTTCTTTATCTTATTAAATATCTTTAAACATACATACACATACCCACGGCTGTAAATCAATTGAAGGGGTAGCTAAAGCTAAGGAATTTGAAATTCGTCAGCCACTGTTGGAAAGTTGAGTGGGGAAAAGATGGTAAAATAAAGGTTGTTGGTAATAGGTCTCCAACCGCATCGCCAAAAAAACCTGTTATGTACACCCACCAGAAGAAATGGGGTAGTGCTATTCCAAGCCGACACTACACAGCTTCACATACCTATTTAACTTTAAAAACAGTTTTCATTTGTATCTCGAAATGTCAAATATATCCTATTTTTTGGCAGACGCATTAGCAAAATGGCGGAAAACATCATATTTGTATGATAAATGTGTAGTTTCTTGGAAAAAACTTTATAAAGTCGGCCATAAATCTCGTTTGCGCGGGAGAGGACGCCATCTTGTTTTACTTTTAATTCTTATCTCGTTTCGTTTCGTTTGCAGGGATGCATTTAATAGTTAAATACTGTAACAGTGACATATAAAAACTGAAAATTCTTAATTTGCCGTTGATTTTGCAGTTTTTATATTAGACACTAGATTATAAACTGAGTTTTAATAATTAATTATTTCATCATATCCATATTATTTTGGCTGTGTAGTGTCGGCATAGAATAGCACTACCCCATCTCTTCCCGTGGGTGTTTCGTAAGAGTCGACTAAGGGATCAGGGCTTTTACTATCTTCGCCCTTACACCAATCCAAAGTCTGCCGTGCTGGATGCGTGGCCAGGGGTGAGCCTGGTCGATAGCGTGCCGCCGTCCCGGAGCCTGGTGAACTCCGGGTACTAAATAACCTTGCTTTGTCAAGCGGGGCTCTGACAAAGTGGACAGAATACTTCCCTAGCTACTCGTGGGAATCACATGTGTTCTAGGAATAATCAACACGGAGACGACGATAGTGCTCGCCACTTATCACGTCATAGATTCTCATTGGGCGAAAAGTGGGCTGACGAGACCCGCTTTAGTACGTTGAATGTTTGCGGAGGGATGCTAGAAAAGTTAGATGAAGTATGTCTGGTAATGAAAGAAAAGAATTTAGATTTGTTGTGTGTAAATGAGACGAAGTGTAAGGGAAAAGAGGTCTCGCAACTTGGATCAATTACTGCCATCTGGTCGGAGGTCGACCCTAATATCAGAGTTTGCCAAGGAGTGGGACTTCTTATGCCTGAAAGGATGGTTCAATGTAAGTCAGAGTGTGTGAGTCCAAGGCTCCTCTGGGTTAAGTTAAAAGTCGGGCTTGTCCGGCTACGTGTAATATGCTTCTATGCGCCGGACATGTCAAAATCTTTAACCGAGAGGGAGGAGTTCTGGAATTTACAAGGTGATATAGTGAATAGGTGTGATTTGAATGAAAGGATAATTATGTTAGGAGATTTTAATGGTTGGGTTGGTGTGACACGCAACGGGTGTGAAAGAGTATAAGGCGAATTTGGAGATAATAGAGTGAATGAAAATGGTGATAAATTGATTGAAGTATGTTTGGAGAGGAATCTTTGTGTAACTAACATTTTGTTTAAACACAAAGATATCCACATGTATACAAGGCAGTGAGGACGCGAGAGAAATATGATAGGTTTTGTGATTGTCGATGAAAGGCTGAAATCAAAGGTAGTTGACCCTAGAGTTCATAGAGGTGCCAACGTAGGAACAGATCATTTCCTCGTTGTATCACGAGTAAGGGGTCTGTTCAAGTGTTGGCGTCATAGGACAAAAGTGTCAACTACTGAAATTTCAAGAATAAAAGTAGAAAATTTGGTAGATAATGAAAAAATGGGAGATGAATATATTGAGAAACTGGATGAACGACTAAGTTGCGTAGAAAAGACGGATGATATGGAAACAGAAGATGCTTGGAATGTGCTCAAATCTGCGGTAATTGAATGTGCGAAGGAAGTTTGTGGATTGAGCAAATGGAAAAATCGACCAACATCAAGTTGGTGGGATAAACGTGTGAAAGATGCGGTGAATGAAAAGAAGAAAGCCTGGCTCGATTTACTAGCAATCAAAGCTAGTAAACGGATGAATGTGTGTATAAATGATGACGAATTTGAGAGATTTGAAGATGAATATAAGAGAATAAAGAGAGTGGTTAAGAATAAAATAGAGCAGAAAAAGCGAGATCTGAAAGAATGGGGTGAAAAGAAACTCTCCGATAATTTCCAAAGAAATCAAAAATTATTTTGGGAATATATCAGACGTGAAAGGGGAGTTTCTCAAAACACGAGTACAAGTGTGATGAAGGATGAAAAAGGTGAACTTATGACTGATGGTACAAGAATAAAAAGAGTATGGAAGGACTATTTTGAGGGTCTCTTTGAAAAAGAGGATGATCCCATTACTTAAATTGCAATACACACGCATACACATATACTCACTGCTATAAATCCCTAAAAGGGGTAGCCAGAGCTGAGAAATTAGAAATTTCTCAGCCACTTTTGGAAGTTGAGTGGGGAAAAGATGGTAGAATAAAGGTTGTTGGTGACGGGTCTCCAACCGCATCGCCCAAAAATCCCTTGAAAAGCCCAAATACCGTTAGTCGCCTCTTACGTACACCCACCGGAAGAAATGGGGTAGTTCTATTCTAAGCCGACACTACACAGCTAAATTGCAATAATATATAATAATATAAGTAGCAATTGATAGCGATGTTAATTGTGACTAGGTAATGGGTGACGTGTCTGAAAGTATGATAAGTATGGAAGAAATTGTATAATCGATGAAAAGTATGAAACTAGGAAAAGCGGCTGGATATGACAGGATATGTGTCGAAATGCTGAGGGCTGGTAAAGGGTTAGTGGCTTCTTGGCTGTTCTTTCTTTTTCAGAAGTGTTGGGCACTTGGCAAAGTACCAAAAGATTGGTGTAGAGCCGTGATTGTGCCCCTATATAAAGGGTAAGGGTCACGCCAAGAAGCAAAAAACTACCGTGTTATCAGCCTACTCAGTGTTGTCGGCAAATTGTATGCGAAAGTTCTGATCGAAAGGGTGATGAAAGAAACGGATGAAAAAATTTGGGATGTACAAGCAGGATTTAGGAAGGGAATGGGATGGATGAATCAAGTCTTCTCCTTAAGAACCAAAAAACCAAAAAGTGTATTGCACCTTCATTGATTTGGAGAAGGCGTATGATAGGGTAGTAAGAGAGTATTTGTGGAAGGTGTTGTCTAAGTTCGGTTTGGGGAGCCAACTTATACGTGCATTGGAGTCACTCTATGAGGATTCCAATGCACGTATAAAATTAACACAGGCTATTGGCTTAGTAGGATGCTATTGAATTTTCATTTTCGCAACTACAAAGTTAAGTATAACTATGGTTATATTGTTGTGGATATAAAATTGCAATAAGGGAAAGACATTATTTGCCTTGTTTGTCTATCGGTCTGTATTTTGTGGTCTATCTGTAAAGAAAAACATTGAGACCACTCATGAAAATAAGAAACTTGAAAGGTAAATCTGTCCTGTAACCTTGCTTTACGGTTCTTATACAACTAATATTGATTTTTAACCAATGCCATCGAGGTCGCAGGTTCGATCCCCGCAGTGTCGAAATTTTTCTTTTCTTTATTTATCCTTTATTTATTAGGATAGTCTTTGCCTACCCAGTGGAAACCAATGGCGTGAAAATATGTAAATGTGTATCTATATCTCATAATACAATAGAGGACTAAAAATATATGTAATATGAGTAGAGTACGACCTCAGAGGATTCATTTTGACCATATAGAGAATGTGCTCAAAAAGGTTGATGGATGTGAACGAGGCTAGAGAGGCCAGTCCCCTATTTCACCAACATGACAACTGTCAGTGACAAGTCGTTTGCTATATGTCAGTGACAGGTAAGAACTGATAAGTTTGAAGAATATTTCCTATAGAAATACTTCTTAACATGACAGGCATAATGTTACAATTATCGATAACTCGACATATTTGTAGATTTGTCGGAATTTGTTGACATGAGATCGAGGCTGTTTCAGGCTATCGTTACATTTGTCGTATTTTTTAGTTACAAAATAGCGCTCATAGTAGTGGCAGTAATAGTGATTTAGATGAATTCGCATATAGCAAAATGTATGGAGAACGAATAAATTTCTCTTTCAACATAACTGAATTTGCGTTTAGGGAAAAAATTCAGATAAGCAAAACAAGTGTCGAATATTTAATAAATGAAATAGGTGCTGTTATACTTTTTCTTGACAATTGTCTGACTTGTCAGAGTGGTGAAATATGCACCAGGATTGTACCAAGTGGCGATGGATAGTCTCTACCTACCCTATCGGAACTAACGGCTTGAAAATATTTATTTATATGTGTAGGTAGGTAGGTAATATATCTGACTAAATACAATGTGAAAATCACAAGGAAAATGTGTCTCCGTAAAACAAAAAACTTGCAAGCTCCCAGATAAAAGCGAACATCCTAATCCCTCCCTGATTTATCGTTTACATACAAATGAACACTTGGCCCAAATAATTAGACTAAAAGGTTTATTTCACATATAAATACACATTAAGGAGGTTTATGCTTTTAGTTTTACCTTACACATAAATATCGGAAAAATTACGGACATGAAAAAAGCTGTGGCGTGGCACTTAAGTACTTTTGTATTAATTCGCTGTTTTGGTTGGATTAACAAATACATACATACACAAACTCACGGCTAAAAATCCCTTAATGATAAACTTTTGACAAACATATAAATACATATGATACAATAAACTAATACTTATAATACATATAAATATTATGATATATATTTGTAAGATAGAAAAAGGAATGTTGAGATGGTTTGGGCACATCGAGAGGATGGATGATAGGAAATTGGTAAAAGGTATCTATAGAGCTAATGTGGAAGGTAATGTGAGTAGAGGACGGCCACGAAAGACACACTTGGACCAAATTGAAAGTGTGCTCAAAAAGGCAGGCGTCCGAAGTATGAAGAATAAAAGAGCATGTATGAAAAGATTGATGGATGTAGACGAAGCAAGAGAGGTTTGCCAGGATCGTACGAAGTGGCGATCGATAGTCTCTGCCTACCGCAATGGGAATTAACGGCGTGAGTATATGTATGTATATATTTTTAAGACAATTTCTAGTATTTAGTGTAAAAATAACAGGATTATATTTTAAAATACTTTTCTGTAACTTAACTGAAAAGCAGCGGGTGGATTGAAAGCAGGTACTTCAAACCGATATTTCTAGAAGTAATTCAAGCAAGTTTAATTGGCCCAAATTCGCAGTTAACTAAATCAATCAATCATAAATATGCCGTTGGGTATCGGCTTAGAATAGCACTACCCCATTTCTTCCGATGGGTGATCGTAAGAGGCGACTAAGGGTATCGGTGCTTTTAAAAAGATTTGAGGGGGTTGCGGTTGGAGACCTAACACCAAAAATATTTATTTAACAATCTTGTCCCTACTTAACTTCCGAAAATGGCTTAATCATTTTTTGATTCTGAAGGTCTGGCTACGTATGTATGAAAATCAACATACATACATATACTCACGGCTATATTTCCCTAGAAGGGGTAACCAGAGCTAAGGAATTAGAAATTCCTCAGCCACTTTTGGAAGTTGAGTGGGGAAAAGATGGTAAGAATAAAGGTTGTTGGTGATGGGTCTCCAACCGCATCGCCCAAAAATCCCTTAATATCCCCAATACCGTTAGTCGCCTCTTACGACACCCGTGAGTAGAAAGGGGTAGCGACATTCTAAGCCGGCACTACACGGCAAAATCAATGAAATGAAAAAATGCAAAATGAAAATCAAATAGCACCAAAAGATGATATTATAGAAGCTTTCAAGTTAACTGCACATAAGTTACATTTCACTGTACTGCAGAGCTTACAAAGCACACGTAAGAGGTATAATGTTTCAGGTATATCATATTGTAAGTAATAGCCACAAGTCAAAAATTAGTACATACATACATACATTTACTCACGGCTATAAATCCCTTAATGGGGTAGCCAAAGCTTTGGAATGAGAAATTCCTCAGCCACTTTTGGAAGTTGATTGGGGAAAAGATGGTAATAATTTATGTTTTTGGTGACGGGTCTCCAACCACATCGCCCAAAATTCAGTTGAAAATCCCCTATGCCCTTAGTCGCCTCTTACGATCACCCATGGGTAGAAATGGGGTAGTGTTATTCTAAGCCGACACTACACGGCATATAACAAATATTTATTATTTATGTGGTTTAATAAGAACTATTTATTAATACCGTATAGGGTCTAAGTGATTTTTGGGCGATGCGGTTGGGGATTCATCACCAACGATACTTTATTTTTACCATCTTGTCCCCTATCAACTTCCAAATGTGGCTGAGGAGTTAATAATCCCTTAAAAGCGCAAATAACGTTATTTGCCTCTTACGTACACCCACCGGAAGAAATCGGAAAGTGCTATTCTAAGCCGACACTACACAGCTTAGAACAATTGTATGTATGTGGTTTACTAACACTTAATAGGATAGTATTTCAAATCAACAATTCATTGGGTTTTGAATAGCACTCACCCATTTCTTTTCACGGGTATTGTACGAGGCAGGTTAGGAATTTGTAAATTTTATAAATGTTTGTATAACAGTATTATAGTAATTTATTCCCCACTAAACTTCCAAAATTGGTTAAAGAATTTATAATACTGAAAATATCGTATCTCAATCCCTTAATATCCCTTCAAGGGGTTTATAGCCGTGAGCATTTCATCATATATACGATGAATGTAGACGAAGGGCGAGTGATTTGTCAGGATCGTTGAAAGTGAAATGTGAAAGTTTAGGTGTTTGTATGTTAGCTGTGTAGTGTCAGCTTAGAATAGCACTACCCCATTTCTTCCAGTGGGTGTACGTAAGAGGCGACTAA
The DNA here is from genome assembly GCA_963576735.1 of Bedellia somnulentella. Taxonomy (NCBI): domain Eukaryota; kingdom Metazoa; phylum Arthropoda; class Insecta; order Lepidoptera; family Bedelliidae; genus Bedellia; species Bedellia somnulentella. The sequence goes on from OY755196.1 coordinate 472,194, forward strand.
CGGTATTGGGGCTTTAAACCATCTTTTCCCCACTCAACTTTCCAAAGGTGGCTGAGGAATTTCTCATTCCTTAGCTCTGGCTACCCCATCTAGGGATTTATATTTATAGCCGTGAGTATATGTATGCATGTATGTTTGAATGTTTGAGGCAAAAAGGCTCCTCAAGTACATAATGTAAATGAATAAAATTTGGCAGATTGCTAGATGCTCAAATTGTAACATAGGGTACTTTTCATCCCGGACAAATTAGACCAATAAAATATTCACGCCTGATTGAACTAAGAGTACCGGGAAAAACGCCTAAAGTTTTGTCATAAGCAAATTTGACAGTAGGAAGTCTGTCAGGTCAGCTTGTTTCTATATAAGTAAAACATACATACATATACTCACGCCATTAGTTCCCATTGGGGTAAGCAGAGACTATTGATCGCCACTTCGCACGATCCTGACCAACCTCTCTAGCTTCGTTTACATCCATCAATCTTCTCATACATGCTCTTTTATTCTTCATACTTCGGACGCCAGCCTTTTGGAGCACACTCTCAATTTGGTCCAAGTGTGTTCTCCGTGGTCGTCCTCTACTAACATTACCATCCACACTAGCTCTATAGATCCCTTTTACCAATTTTCTATCATCCATCCTCTCTATGTGCCCAAACCATCTATATATAATCTATATCTATATATATATATAAGTAAAAATCCCGTAAATATGCAAGATAAGGGTTAGTATTTTTCGGCGTCGACAATCTCTGTATTTTACAGCTTTTAATTTCATAACAGCTTAAAATTAACAATACCTTAACAATCCCGTATAATTCATCTCCATCCAAGTGTCATACCTAACCTATTAATAATTCAAAAGCGCAAAGTTTCAGTAAAAGGCTAGTCCCAAAGGCTCCGTTGGTTTTGAAGGATGCGGTCTGAGAATTGAAAGAAAAGGGTAGTGTTGGAATTATTTTTGTTATTACGTAAGCAGTCCACGATTCGGTGTCATGAGGGAGTCTTCGGCGTGTGCTAGGGTTTTGGGTTGGGCAGTGAGGATGGGAATGATTGGAGTACGTGAGGGAATAAACAAATGTTTTTATTTGAAAGTTACATACATACATACAAATACTCACAACTATAAATCCCAAGAAGGGGTAGCCAGAGCTAAGGAACTAGAAGTTCCTCAGCCACTTTTGGAAAATTGAGTTAGGAAAAGATGGCAAAATGAAGGTTCTTGGTGATGGGTCTCCAACCATATCGCCCAAAAATCCCTTGAAATCCCCAATACCGTTAGTCGCCTCTTACGTACACCCACCGGCAGAAATGAGGTAGTGCTATTCTAAGCCGACACTACACAGCTAATACCAATAATTCCATGCTTCGGAAACATCTTTCATACGTCGGTCCCGGCTACTATCACGGTAGTAGTCGTTAGTCTGCCAACCCACACTTGGCCAGAATAGCACTACCCTATTTCTTCCGGTGGGTGTTCGTAAGAGGCGACTAACGGACTTGGGGCTTTTAAGGGATTTTTGGGTGATGCGGTTGGAGACCCATCACCAACAACCTTTATTCTACCATCTTTACCCCACTCAACTTCCAAAAGTGGCTGAGGAATTTCTAATTTCTCAGCTCTAGCTACCCCTTTTAGGGATTTATAGCCGTGAGTATATGTATGTATATATGTTTGCATGGAATTATCTAAAGAATCACATGTGTCAGCCTACTAAATAAATTTGTGAGTTCATTTTCTAGGAACTAAACCCCAGACTTCCGGCTTATACGCCGATAGCTCTACCCCAAACTGTGTTTGTTACAAAAACTTCGGAAGATAGATTAGTACTCTATTTATTTGTGTTATATCGTTAGCTATTTTAGTTGAAAAAAGTTTCACAGACAAAGAATAGTTCATGTCCTACGAGTAATATTAAAAAGTTCGGTGTTGTTTTTTGGAAATATATAGGGACCAAATTAGGTAATTAGGAAAGAAAGAAAAAGGTGTGCAGTGTCGGCTTAGAATAGCACTACCCCATTTCTTGCGGTGGGTGTACGCAAGAGGCGACTAACGGTATTGGGGCTTTTAAGGGATTCTTGGGCGAAGCGGTTGGAGACCCATCACCAACAACCTTTATTTTGCCATCTTTTCCCCACTCAACTTTCCAAAAGTGGCTGAGGAATTTTTAATTCCTTAGCTCTGGCTACCCCTTCTAGAAATCTATAGCCGTGAGTATATATGTATGTATGTATGACAATAATATTAATTATGCAGTATTGATTATATTTATACGACACAACTATGGAATTGTTGGTTATTCGGAATGTGATTTTTAACTTAAATATAAAATGTTTTCTGCAAAGTTGTTTTAGGTATTCTATTTTACGTGATAACTTCATAAGAAGCAACTTATAAAAAATAAACATACATACATACATATACTCACGGCTATATTTCCCTAGAAGGGGTAGCCAGAGCTAAGGAATTTTAAATTCCTCAGCCACTTATGGAAGTTGAGTGGGGAAAAGATGGTAAAAATAAAGGTTTTTAGTGATGGGTCTCCAACCGCATCGCCCAAAAATCCCTTTAAAGCCCCAATACCGTTAGTCGCCTCTTACGTACACCCACCGGAAGAAATGGGGTAGTGCTATTCTAAGTCGGCACTACACAGCAAAATAAAATACGTGGTTTTATGGTTCGTCTTGAATAATAACAATGAATAACATACATACATACATATATTCACGGATATAAATCCCTATATGGCGTAGCCAGAGCTAAGGAATCAGAAATTCCTCAGCCACCTTTGGAAAGTTAAGTTGGGAAAAGATGGTAAATTAAAGGTTGTTGGTTATGGGTCTCCAACCTAGTCGCCTCTTACGTACACCCACCGGAAGAAATGGGGTAGTGCTATTCTAAGCCGACACTACACAGCAAATATACAATAACATACATACATACATATTCTCACGGCTTTAAATCCCTTAACGGGGTAGCCAGAGCTTTGGAATGAGAAATTCCTCAGCCACTTTTGGAATTTGATTGGGGAAAAGATAGTAATAATAAATGTTTTTGGTGACGGGTCTCCAACCACATCGCCCAAAAATCACTTAAAATGCCCCTATACCCTTAGTCGCCTCTTACAATCACCCACGGGTATAAATGGGGTAGTGTTATTCTAGGCCGACACTACACGGCGAAATAATCACTACCAGTATATACCTATTACAAACTTGTAATGGTAGAGTATTAGATTAAAAACTAAAGGATGTGAACATGTTTTCTTTCGATAATTTAGTCTTAACCTCAGGAGGCGACTGTCTCGTGTCATGAAAGTTTGTAGAAACCCGTAGGCAAGTAACGGTTTTGACCAAACAGCTGGAAGAAAATATTGCTAATGATGAATATTTTCTACCAGCGGTATCAATTTTTTATCTCACTCGCATACGATAAGATGAAACGAAATTTGTATGGTAATTTGACGGCTTTCAACATTTCATTTCATACAATAACAATGATTAAAATATATTGATTAAAGCTGTGTACTTCCGGCCAAAAAAAAACATTATTCCATTCTTTCCCGTGAGTGTCATCGGAGGAGGCGACTAAGTTAATTGGGACCTTATAACAACCTTTATTTCACAATCTTTTCCCCACTAAACTTACAAAAGTGACTGAAGATTACGAATACTGAAGCTCTGGAGTATACATGTACATATGCATCACGTAAAAATCATCTAAAAGCACAGATTCTGTGTCTCATTTTGGCAACACTATATCAGTCCAAACCGGCAGTCGTATAAAAAGCTGGGTGTTACATAAAACATGCTACACAACCTAATAGAATACTTTTGCTCTCCGCAACGTAAATACTAAATCTGGGGGCACGGCAGTGCCCCCGCCAAGTCGAGCGCGAAGCAAAAAGCAAACACTGCCGTACCATCCTTTACTGGAACCGTTTCGCCGCATTTTCAGGCCCCCATTCGAGAACCTCTGGATAGGATTAAATCGCTGAAATTTTCGTCGCTTAGAAATTCGTAATCACACACTTGAAATCCAAAATTTCAAGTCGGTAGATTAATTAATTCCCAAGTTAAGCTATTGCAAAGTTTCGCATTTTCGACACTGACTGACTCACTGATCATCAAAATAGAACTAGTACTTCCCATAGACCTACAGAGCTGAAATTTGGTACAGAGGAAGATTTTAACGCCCACATGAAGAAAAAACTATCAGAACCAGGTTTATGGAAGATCTGAAAGAAAACATAAGAGTACTTGTTCAGATTTAACGCCTGAAAAAATATTACGCAAAAATACCATCGCGAGAACAATTGCCGTCACCCGTACGTCAGGCGCTTAACATATATACATACATATACTCACGGCTATAAATCACTTAACGGGTTAGCCAGAGCTTGGAAATGAGAAATTTCTCAGCCACTTTCGGAAGTTCATTGGGGAAAAGATGGTAATAATAAATGTTATTGGTGACGGGTCTCCCAACGCATCGCCCAAAAATCACTTAAAAATGCCCCTATTATTATTTTATTATCATTTATTTACTCAGGTTACAGGGACCCATTGGTTAGTTAAAACACTTATGAAAAACTATATTAGTAACTTATGTCTAGGTATATTTACAAACTATTTACAAAAAATATTACATAATAATGTCAGTGAGTCACCACCGTCCAATGCCATGGGACAGAAGGCAGCAGTGGCCCACATATGTACAGTCCAGTCTGCCTGCGATCATGTTCAGGATACTGTTGGTGCTGGCCCTCACCCTGCACACCAGGGATGCACATCTCTTACGCATCGTGGCAAAAAAGCAGTCGACCCGGGCTTCAGCAAACATACCTGATGCACTACAGTACCGGGACAGACCCAACAGTATCCGGAACGCGTTGTTGTATTGGACACGGAGAGCGTTGTAGGCTTTTTGCGTATAGTTAGCCCACAGGCTGCAGGTATAGAAAGATGTGCAGTAGGCTCGGAATAAAGATATTTTAACTTCCTTCGAGCACCTGGCAAACCTGCGGGCCACCATGTTCGCCCTCACCGACAACGCCCTCCGTTCCCTATCTATATCGTCATCGTCTTTGAGACCGGGAGTCAACATATGTCCAAGGTATTTAAATTGAAACACTCTTTTGAGTGGGACACCCCCCAGATACACCTGTGGGATACTACTGGACACCTGCTTTCCCCCGCCCCCAAATACCATGACTTCGGTCTTTTTCACATTATATAGAAGGCCGTGCGTCCTTGCATAGTCTTCACATATCGACAACAGCTTTCGCAGCCCGCACACCGATGCGCTCAGCAGCACCATGTCGTCAGCATAGCTTAAATTGTTTACACACACACGGTCTATGTGACATCCAATTTTGGTGCTGCTAAGCGCGACGATGAGCTCGTTAACGTAAAGGTTGAAGAGGGTTGGCGAACTCAAGCCGCCCTGCCGCACGCCACACTCCAACCTGTACGGTTCCGATAGTGAACCTGCCCATCTCACAGCGTTGACCTGATTTCCATACCAATATTTAAATATGCTGGTTAATTCCGAGGGAAAACGAACCCCCTCTAGCTTTTTCCAGAGTAAGTCGTAGGAAACCAAGTCGAACGCTTTTGAGAGGTCCAGGAAGCAGGCATACGTGTCTGTCCCCCTCTTCGTGTAGTAGTTGACAGTATGCTTAAGGCACAACACTGCACTCTCAGTCGATAAATGGGGTTGGAAGCCAAACTGGTTATGGTGAGGATGTACATACCTATTAAGCTGCGCATTAAGCAAACTGTCAAATACCTTCGCAATCACCGTCGCTAATGAAATTGGCCTATAATTTGTCTTATCTGCTAAATTTCCGGTTTTATTTTTAACGATGGGAACTACTACAGTTTTAATCATCTCTTCCGGTACATAAGAATGACTAACACATAAATTATATAACAGTGACAATACTCTGGGCAGGTGGGGGCCAGCATATTTTAGATGTTCTATGCTTAGCCCATCATGCCCAGGGGATTTACCTCTAGACATAACCTTTATATTTTGCTCAATATCTTTAACTGAGAAACGGATATCTATCTTTTTCGGTCTATCAATGCTATTTGTTGACTCTGATAACCCCAGCGGAGAACTTACTTTAAAATGCTCTTTGAAGAGATTTGCTATGTTCTCCGCTCCACTGATACCATCGACACTCACGGAAAGGCCAGGCTTGCTATTCAAACTATTAGTACTTTTCCAAAATCCGCGAAAGTCTTTATTCGAATGGTGAGCGGCAATCATATCCATTCTAATTTGATGCGCATGGTCCTGACACCATTTTAAACGTGATTTAAAAATTTTCCTTACCCTTATACCCTTAGTTGCCTCTTACAAGCACCCACGGGTAGAAATGGGGTAGTGTTATTCTAGCCGACACAACACGGCAAACACATTCAGGCGCTTAAAGATACTTTATACAAATCTGTCTAGTCTACTCATGTCACTTGACCTACGAGCATTGTACAATTAACATCCTTTTTAAAATATATTAATTTGTAAAGTATCCGGGCATTTAATTAACACCATCTATATGCTAAAGATAGAACATGGTGGCCCATGAGGGGAACAAAGATCTGCGAAATATTAAACATATTTTCTTTAAAGGTACTTTGATTTTTTAGTTATTGATGTTATTTGCATCCACCCTCAGTAAAATGGGAATATTATTTAATTCGGGTTGTTGTATTTGTACTGTATTTTAAAATACGCATTAAGTTATTCTAGTGGACGTTAGATGGCGTTTTTCTTTCCAAGAGTAGGGGTTTTAGTACGAAGTGTCCTATCTATGTTCTAGTAAGTATAGTTCAATTTAATATCTTTGTTGATAAATCACCACGCGACATTTGGTGAAACGTGTCATACCTATTTTAAAGAGTGTATTATTGAGAAGTCGTGGAATTTGTTTTTATTTGATTTCACAAGATAATATCATTAAAAATGACTACAATATTGAAAGGCGACGATGATGAATTTTATGGCTACCGTGTAGTTGGTATGCCCAAAGACGGATCATGTCTCTTCCATTCCATATCTTTCTTGGTGTATGGTAGAACTGACTCAACTTGCAATGTCAGGTCTGCTATAGTTGTATACGTTGCTGAACATTGGGACGAAATGCAATTGTACACATGTGATGCTGACGGTGCCGTATATACAAGCCCACAATCCTACACGAATGGTATGATGAAACCTACAACTTACGGCTCAGTTTCTGAACTGATGGCTGCTGGAAAAATCTTCCCCTTCACCTTTGAAGTGTATGAAAACCGTGTACTAAGAGGTTCCTTTGGTGATGCTGACCAAAAAAAGTGTTTGCGTTTTACGGGTAGTTACTTAAGCGGCCACTACGATGTACTTCTTCCTTTACAAGATACCTCTCCGTCTTCTTCACCCTTTAATCCCGTAACATTAAATTCTATAACATCGGATAATGGTACGCAAAGTAAATTGAACATAGAACATAAGAAGAAAGGAGGTAGACCGACTAAAACTAAAAATGGAAGACCTAAGGTGTCCAAACTGTCACGATCTGAACAACTTCGAGAAGCTGCGGCTCGTTACCGACAAAAAAACCCTGAAAAACGTCGAGAGACCGTAGAACTTTACAATTCTTTACATCCAGAGGTTAACCGGGCATCTGTAGCACGCTACACAGCTTCGCATCCTGAAGTACATCAGGCTGCAGTATCACGCTATACTGCTTCACACCCTGATGTACATCACGCCGCTGTAACACGCTATACGGCTTCAAACCCCGAAGTAAACAGACAAAACTTAGCGCGAAAGAGATCTACTGACAAACTAAAGTTTAAGGGAAACATAGAAACAATCACCAGAGTTCTTACAGCTAAAATTAAAGACAGATTAGAATCAGAAAAAATTGTTAAGTGGACTCTATATAATAGGCAAAGAACTTTAGAAAATTTGAATAAATATGCAAATAAATTAAAAGAAAAATTTATAGCAGCATTAGAGAAATTAAAGATATGTCCGGAAAGCACTGATATTAAAGATAAATTTGAAGCATTTCTTGGTAAATCACAACATTGCAGCAATCAGGAGCCATTTTATTTTGAACAATCTTATAAGGTTTATGGTGATAAAGAAAAATCTATGGCGGCGGCACTGCCGTGCCCTCAGATTGAAATTGACGATTCTGGCAAAGCAAAAATATTTACAAATGTTAAGAATATGTCCAAAAGTATGATATGGTCTTGTTCGGATTCGTTGTGTTTATTAAATGAAGAAATCTTACTAAAATTGAAAAACATTTTCGAAGTATTGAGTGTCCAAACTATTGCGCAAATTTACTCGATGTCTGTAGAAACAGGAAAATTGCAAATAAATATCGACTTTATTAATAACGTTAAAGCGCATTTCCCACATCTTCGAACTATTATCAGAGAAATTTATCAAATACACAGCGACTGTAAATTATTACTTGATATTGACGATTCTTTGGTGAGTGGTAATAAAGATAAGCTTAAGGAGCTAGGAAAGCAACCGATGGCAGGAAGTCACGTTGTAGAGCGTATACCTGATAGTGAAATCGTCGAAGATGAAATAATAAAAAATAATAAGGTGGCTTTTAAATTGTTTTTCAAAAGGAGCCTAGACACGCCGAAACTAGATTGTATGTCATGCAATAAACTTAGTTACTCGAGGGACGTTTGTTCCATTGAGCGTTTAAGAAAGCCCATATCTACAGATATATGGAACCAGCTCCTGAACTACTATAATTCTAGCCAAATAACTCATAGTCCGCACATTTGTCATACATGCCTTCATAAGATTCGAGCTAATCAAATGCCTGCAGTCTGTATCCTCAACGACTTGTACGTAAGCACTGTTCCACCAGATATAGCTCAGTTGAACGATTATGAGAATATTTTAATTCAACGCGCTAAAGTGTTTCAAGTGGTGGTCACAATGAATCCCGTGGCTAATAAACGTTTACCAAATCGTCAGATGGTTAAAAAAGTGAAGGGTAGGACTTTTCATTTACCGCTTCCGATAGAAGAAACACTAAGAAAGCTCCCAAAACCTGAAGACGCAATAATAGAAAATCCAGAACTTTATATTATAGTCCGAAGTACTCCAAATAAGGCAAATATTGTATGGCAAGACATTGTTGACGTTAATAAAGTTTACAAAGCATTAAAATATCTAAAAAATGTAAATGAGCATTATGCACATATAAAATTACCGGATTTACCTAACCAGCTGATAGACATACATGAAAATATTCAACATAATGTTTCAACTACACCAGATCCCGTTGAAGAAGATATTTTAGAAGATGGTACAGCAGCACTCTTAACACAAATCACAAGAGAAAAGGAAACCGATTATGAGCATTACACTATATATCCCTTACATGAACGACGACAAAATGCACCAGCTTCAGAACTCTACCAAATGCTTAAAGTAAACACAGCACCGATTGATTCCCGAGATAAAGACCTTGATGTGAAATGTTTTCCACATTTATATGTAGAAGGAAAATACGGCCAATTTCAAAATCGGCAGCAGAAAGTAACTTGTAGTGAATTTATTAAAGCCCGGCTTATGTCAAAACATTCCCAATTCAGACTTAACCAGCAGTACCTATTTTTCTTATTAAATGATGCTAATATGCGTAAATTAAGCTCCGGTATCTTTTATAAAATGAATTGTGCTAATCAGAGAGACAAGATTACGGCAGAACAGTATCTCCAAATGCTTAACAATGACCAGCTAGAAGGTGATTTGGCCGCAATATTTGGTAGACTGAGAAACACCGAACAGTTCTGGAAGAAACCAAGAAACGATGTAAGTTGCATGACTCAGCATTACGGTCCCGCTACTTGGTTTCTAACCATGAGTCCCTCTGAGTGGATGTGGGAGGATTTGGGAGAGTACATCAGGGAAGTTAACGGCGTTGAAATGGCTAATAAAACTATTAGTGAATTGGTTGCTCTTGACCCGGTATCTACCTCACGTTTTATAGATAACAAGTTTCATGCTATGTTAGACTTTATAACTAGTGCGGATGAACCTTTAGGCAAAATTATTCATTACTTTTGGCGTCGAGAGTACCAATCCAGGGGTGCTCAGCACTTCCACTTGATGTTATGGGTTAAGGATGCACCTATTCTACATAAATCATCTATCGACGAGGTAGCGTCATTTATTTCAAAATACGTAACATGTGCCATTCCAAAGAAAGATATATCTCCTACTTTACATCAACGGGTCACTTCGTATCAAATGCACAAACATAACAGTTATTGTATGAGGAAAAAGAAAACGAAAAAAGGATTTGTTTCTGTTTGCCGTTTTGGATTTCCTCGGACTGTGACGGATTCCCTTGTCATTAGAGACATCTTTCAAACTATAGCGGCAAGAAAAACTCTCAGCTCAAATAATCGTCTCTACAATATTGTCCGCTCAAAGGAGTCAGATATGATTAATGACTACAATCCTGTTTTACTGTTGGCATGGAATGGAAATATAGATATTCAGTATGTTGGAGAGAAAACAGCAATTTTGAACTACTATGTGACCAAATATACTACCAAAAGTGAAAAGACCCATGCAACTGATATGTTTAATGATATTAACTCTACAAAGAGTCTTAGAAGCCGGTTATATAATATTGGTCTCAGAGTGTTATCGAATCGAGAATGCGGAGCTTTAGAAGCTAGCGACACATTATTGGGAATACCACTTTACGGTACAGATCCACAAACAACAATAAGATGGTTAGACGTAAACATTCATCGTAATCGCAGGGTCAAATCGAAAACTGAAATGACTGAACTCGACCCAAATTCGACTGATATATATTATGATTCCTGGATAGACAACGTTTACCCTGCTAGACCTGAAGAATTACAAAACATTAATCTATTTGACTTTTCTAAAAACTATGATATAGTTAATGCCCGACCAATTTCAAATAAAGTAGAATATTATGTTTTGGCAAATAAAAAATACCTGAAAAAACGGGATAGAGCATACTTAATAAACCATTACCTATATGATGTAGAGCAAATGCCAGAAAAATATTTCTTTTCCTTATTGTTATTGTTTAAACCTTGGAGAATACTAGACGACTTAAAAATGCAATACGAGACTTACACAGAAGCATTTAATGCTGTAAAAGACCATTTACAAGAAGGGTTACGCTACGGAAATTTACGGACTGAATTACGAAATAATTTACAAACAGCTTTTGAAAAGGTAGAGGAAAAAGTAGCAGAACTTAAGGAAGAAAGGGAAAATATAGTAGACGAAGGACCCGACAATCCATTAGACTTTGAAGAGTTGGAAGCGGTCAATGCTATGGAAGATTTAAACAACTTTGATTTAGTTGAAGCGGAGGCATCTGAAGTGAATGAGCAGGCAATGATAGATAAACTGAATGCTGATCAAAAAAAGGTATTTGACACAGTCACTAATAAAATTATGAACCATAAAGAAATATTGCGTCATTTTGTTAGCGGCACCGGTGGCACTGGCAAAAGCTATTTAATAAAAACCTTAAAAATATGGATTAAAAACCACCTGCATAAAAATGTTGCAATCACTGCCCCGACTGGAATTGCAGCATTTAACATAAACGGATTAACCATTCACAGATTACTACAATTACCCGTCGAGCACAAGCAAACTCCTAAATACAAACCGCTTTCAGACGAAGTGCTTCAAGTTTTAAGGGCAGACTTAAAAAATGTCGAATTATTTATTATAGATGAAGTGTCTATGATATCTAATGTAACATTAGCCTACATAAATCTTCGTTTATGTGAAGTATTTGATACTTCTGACGTAAAAGATGGTTGGTTTGGGAAAAAACACATTTTAGTGCTTGGTGATCTTTTGCAACTTCCACCCGTTCGAGAAAAGTCGCCATTTGAAAAGCTAACCCCTTCAGAAATCAATAAACTTATAGGCTCCTTAAGTATTCCAAACTTATGGACTGAACTTTTCAGTTACGACGAACTCACGTTGAATATGAGACAGTTGGACGATTCTACATTTGTAGAAATGTTAAAAAGAATCAGAGTCGGAGTGACAACTCAAATGGATAGAGATATACTGTCTAACAGATTGATAACTCTGCTCTCGCATTCCAACGACGGTAGGTTATTAGAAATATCACAATGTTTAAGTAACCTGCCAGAAAATACTGTTTGTTTACTTCCGACTAGAAATATGTGTATGCAGTTAAATAATGCTATGTTAAAAGCGATTCCGCACCCCGAGATAAAGTTGAAAGCTAAAGATTCCTTGGATTGTTCAAAAAGTTTGATAAAGAAAGCCTGGGCGTGTTTAAATAAATACGAAGATGATGCGTCGATGACTGCTGGATTAGAAGAGACTATAATCATTAAAGAGGGAGCTAAAGTAATGCTTAGGAGAAACATTGATGTTAGTTTAGGTTTAGTGAATGGGTCGATAGGCGTTATACAAAAAGTAAAATGGGACCCGGAAGACCAAACAAAGCCTAAACAATTAATAATAAAATTTGGTAACAATTTGATTCATAAATTATTGCCCATTAAGTCAAAATTTGAGATTATACCTCGAGCATACGTTTACAGAGAGCAATTCCCAATCTGTGTGGCGTATGCTCTAACAATTCACAAGAGCCAAGGCCTAAGCCTAGAAAGTGCCCTCATGGATATTGGAACCTCAATATTCTCTTGTGGCCAAACCTACGTGGCGCTTTCAAGAGTAACCAACCTTAATGGGGTGCACCTTATAAATATTTCCTTTAATAGTATAAAGGCTCAAGTATCAGCGATTACCGAATACAACCGGCTTAGGCGTAAATACTGCTCTGGTTTTTCAAAAATTGAACCGTCCAAACCATCTAGAAGAATAAATAATGAACGAGAATGGGCAATACGAAAAACTGTTGCTACTGTACAAGAAACAGAACCGGAAAACAAGAAAAGGAAGATTAGTTATAATAAAAATACTATTTCTAAAAAGAAAAAAACTGCCTAATAAAGAAATGTAACCATTCAATCAGTCTATATCCTGTCAAAAAGAAGTGAAATCCCACCAAAAACATTCTGTTAAAAACTAGCCAAGTCTCGATAGAGCTGCTTGTTTATCTCTAAAAAGTAATGAAATCTCTAAAATAAGTGGAGCCAAGTCTAAGGTTCCTTACTGCGATTTATTTATTTTTATAGTTAATTTTACGTGACTTGGCCGTTCACCATTCTTTACACGTTTAGTATGTACAAGTTTATTTACTAAGTTATTTGCAGATTTATTAAAATCTTCTAAAGTTTTTTTTTGTGATTCTAATCTATATTTATTTTTAGTTGTTTGAACTCTGATGATTGTTTCATGTTTCCCTTAAACTTTAATCATAAACTACTTATTACAAATCAACGGCCAAGTCACGTAAAAATAACTATAAAAATAAATAAATCGCAGTAAGGAACCTTAGACTTGGCTCCACTTATTTTAGAGATTTCATTACTTTTTAGAGATAAACAAGCAGCTCTATCGAGACTTGGCTAGTTTTTAACAGAATGTTTTTGGTGGGATTCCCTTTATTCGGATTGCCACAGAAATATGTGACGACGAAAAAATACATAATTCACTAAAGAGGTTGCGTGTCCAAATTATTTTATTGTACAACCTTTTTGGTGAAATGGAATAAGTGAGTGGAAGAGTTTGTGTCGAATCTTTCTTGTTTGTCAATATATTTATACTAACGACTGTAATCTCAAAAAAGGGATTGCCAGAGCTACAGATTCACTTATGGAACTTGAGTTGGTTTCTAACCACATCGCCCGACAACCACTTACAAAGATTGAACCATAAGAGAGCCATTGAGTAATAGTATAGACAAAATGTAGATGAGATTAAATATAGTGCTTTCTAAACTGTTATGCAGATATGGAAAGAAGATAAAACATTGCTGTGTAGTGTCGGCTTAGAATATCCCTACCCCATTACTTCCGGTGGGTGTACGTAAGAGGCGACTAACGGTTTTGGGGCTTTTGAGGGATTTTCGGGCGATGCGGTTGGAGACCCATCACCAACAACCTTTATTTTACCATCTTTTCGACACATAACTTCCAAAAGTGGCCAAGGAATTTATGATTCTTTAGCTCTGGCTACCCTTTCTAGGGATTTATAGCCGTGAGTATATGTATGTATAAAACATTGTAACTCCCAAAGAATACTACGTATATATAATAAAATGTAATGAATTTGTCTATAATCATGGGTGTATTTTATTTATTAAAGTTTTTAAACTAGAGGGAAAGCATTGTGAGGAAACCCAAGTGTCTTTAGTCATCATCGTGATTGTTTATTCGTACAAAGCGGCTATAAACCAGCTCCCATCATGTGAACATTTGTCTAGGCAAGCTAAAAACTCTAAACATCAGGTGGCAAAATGTCGCTACCACTTTCTACCCACGAGTGTCGTAAGAGGCGACTAAGGGTATTGGGGCTTTAGGCGATGCGGTTGAAGACCCATCACCAAAAACCTTTATTTTACCTTCTTTTCCCCACTCAACATCCAACAGTGGCTGAGGAATTTATAATTCTTTAGCTCTGGCTACCCCTTCTAGGGAATTATAGCCGTGAGTATGTATGTATGTATGAGTATATGTTGTGTAAGACTTTCAAGTACCTCTAACAACCCTTCAGGTATAAATAGCTTAAACAATGAGAAACCTAGCTATATGGCATAAACAATGAAAGAGTATAAGTCTATTTATTCACCTCATAAGCATTTCTGCCAAAACGATAAAAAAACCCTTTCTTTTTTTCATGTCAGCCATGGCAGGCTTAATTATGTAAGTCGGTCATTTTTAAGGTTCGGTGGTGAATGGAGCCGAGATGTGCCGGGTAAGGGTTCCGTGGAATGAATTGTGGAAGTCAGCAACTGTCATTTACAGTGGCATATGATTATTGGGCCGGGAGGTGGGTAATTATTTTTAAAACATATTTATGAATACAGTTTTTTTTTGTTTTGGAATATTACATATTTTTTTGGAGCTTGATAGCTAAAATTTGAAGTCGCGGTGGTTTATTTTATATTTGTGGATTGATTGGCAATCATCCAAAATGATTTTTTTTCAAAAAATTAGTTTTTTTTACATGGATTTTAAAGTTTGATTTTGTTAGGTGTTATGTGTTCTATTAGGTCAAACAATATCATCTATATTCAAGATTAAATCTTCTCTAAGATCTTTAAATTGTAAAATACATAATACGCACTATATATCGTCACCAATAAATGTTAAGAGTAAGACATATTTATCACCAAATTGTTGCCAACTAGCTCCCGACCCACCGCAGTATGAATTTCACTCGATGAGAGGTTTTGTATGAATTTATTCCGAAATGAATTATTCATGTGCACCCGAGTTAAATGAATGTGCGTTACGCACACAACCGTGGAGGGGTAGGCAGACACACATGATATCCTGTGGTTTTTATTCACTTGGTTATAATAATGATAGTAGCAATGAGATTGAGATGATGATTTATTAGATTAGTTGATAAGTCTTCCCTATGTTTTTTATTTGCGAATACTTGTTATTGGCTTAGTCGATAACTGAATTTGTAAACATTTGTTGTATTATTTAGCTGTAAGTATTCCGAACTAATAAATAAATCTATACTTATAATAAATCTGTAGAGAGGTCAATTCTGTACATGAAATATATTTTCAAAATAACCCTCAGTTGGTGATTAGGGATCGATACTGATGCCAAAAATGAAGAAGAAAGAAACCTCAGATATTTGAAAAAATAATGCTACCCGTGCGAAGCTGGGACGATCCACTAGTAAATAAATAAATGAGGGTTTTTTATGGTGGAGTTTTTTGTGGCAATAAGATTTTTACACATTTTCTTAGGAAATTTTTACACTGTACTACACTGATTTGTGGTGGTAGATTTTAGAGCCACAGTTGGCTTAGAATAGCCTTAACCCCGAATGTTGTAAGAAGTGATTTTGGGTATTAGGTATTTTTATTCAAAGTTCTATTTCATGTATAATATTAAGCAATTTATTGTCAATGTTTTTCTATGTCTATGTTATTAGCTCGGTGGGAACATCACCGTCTCTCATGAAGAATACACGAGTAAAATCCTGAATCAGTCCTACAGCTATGTATCATTTCTTAAGTCATATGTATGTTTAACTTATCACCGTTGTTAAAGCTAAAAAAAATTGTGGTCAACTCACATAGCTACGGCGTTCTGAGTCATGTGACAATATTGTCGTAAATACATGCATACAAGCACTCACGCCTATAAATCCCTAGAAGACGAAACCAGAGCTAAGGATTTAAAAAATTCTCAGCCATTTTTGGAAATTTAGTGGTTTTAATATGGTTAAAAAAAGTTCGTTGGTCTCCAACCGCATCGCCCAAAATCCATTAGAAAGTTCTATTACCATTAGTCGCCTCTTACATTCACCCAGGGGAAGAAACGGTGTAGTGCTATTCTAAGCCGACATTACACAGCAGTATTCGTAAATAACGGTGATAATACCCTGATATGACGGTATATCGGTGATATCACGTGAGTAGATTGTCCAAGCAAAACGTGAGAACTCTGAACACCACGTGACCAAAATTACGCGTGATGTCCAGAAATAATATTTACCAATACCTCTGCCACCCCTATGATTATTTACAGCGTGAATGTTGATTTAAGTTTTCTTACGACGAGAAATTATAGTCTAAGCTCTTCTAAACCAATTTGGAATTAATCTAGATGTTCTAAACATCGATATAACGTTTACGACGGCACCCGTAACGTGAGATGTTACGACCGAAGTTAGTTGATATTACGCGGACTAACTTCACTTGAATTACTCAAATGACATTAATTACTAGTGAGATATTTTGAAACTATCGAATTTCATATCTAACTGATGCAATACTATTATTACATACTCTGATGGCTATCATTAGGAGTAACTACATACAACATATATACTCACGGCTTTAAATCCCTAGAAGGGGTAGCCAGACCTAAGGAATTAGAAATTCCCTAGCCACTTTTGGAAGTTGTGTGGGAAAAAGATGGTAAAATAAAGGTGATGGGTCTCCAACGTTAGTCGCCTCTTACGTACACCCACCGGAAGAAATGGGGTAGTGTTATTCTAAGCCGACACTACACAGCAAGTAACTAAATCTTCGGAATTGGAAATACTCTGATCACTATGGGTAGTTGTACTCAAATCAAACTCAACTCAAACTTTCACGTCGTATATCCACGAAGGAGTTGGCAGGGGTACTAATACTTCGGAACATCACGTGACATTCTCACCTGGTGTTCAGATTACCCACGTATTGTTTGGACCATGTTTGGACAGTGTACTCACGTGATAGAGGGCAGGCCTATGCACCGCTTTGAACGATACGCTGTCACATGACAAAGTACAACTTAGGTCATATGACTTTAGAAAAGCCAAACTGGTGTGGGCCCGACCTGGGAATAGAAACTTTATCGTCTCCAAGATAAGCTATCCACTGAGCTATCGCGGTTACATATATACTCTCATGGCTATAAATAGTTTTGCATTTGCTGTGTAGTGTCGGCTTAGAATAACACTACCCCATTTCTACCCGTGGGTGATCGTAAGAGGCGACTAAGGGTATAAGGGCTTTTCAAGTGATTTTTGCGAGACACGTCACCAAAAACATTTATTATTACCATCTTTTCCCCACTCAACTTCCAAAAGTGGCTGAGGAATTTCCCATTCCAAAGCTCTGGCTACCCCGTTTAGGGAATCATAGCCGTGAGTATATGTATGTATCTATGTGTATGGCTATAAATAGGAATAGCTAGATCTTCCGAATTGGAAATTCTTTGATAACCCTTGACAGTTGAGTGTAAAGAATATTCTTTCCAAGATCCGCAGAGAAACTTAATAATTACTTTAATTTTAATTTTTTAGCCTTAGAAATATACTTTTCTCTTGACATTAAACAATATTTTCTTTCTATTATATTTGACTATCCATACATACATACATATACTCACGACCATAAATCCCTAGAAGGGGTAGTAAGAGCTAAGGAATCAGAAATTCCTCAGCCACTTTTGGAAGTCGTGTGGGGAAAAGATGATTTGATGATTTGACTATCCCTTTGGGATTATGTCCGTAAATATATGTATTTTTGTTTTAATAGGTCTATAACTGCAATCCAGGTTAAGCATTGAGAGTAATTAAGCCATAAGATTGATCGCAATACGTTGGTTTTAATTGTTTTGTTGACAGTTTTATGCGCCGTAAACCATATTCATATAAACATAAATTTTATAAGAAGTTGAAATGTCATTAAATTAGAAATGATATTTTTGGATGAACTTTCAAAATTAAAACGTTCACGCTGTATATCATCGGAGGGGTTGGCAGAGGTACTAATACTTCTGAATATCGCGTGATATGGTCACCTGGCGTTCAGAGTACCCACGTTTTGCTTGTACAGTGTGCTCGCTTGATAGGTATACCTAACGCCGCTACTGGCACATGAGTAGGTTCAACTTAGCCATGTAGGTTTCCTCACGACGATTTGCCTCACCGTTAACAACCATGATAAATTAACCACACATATGACTTTAGAAACAGCGAATTGATGAAAGCCCCGATGCCATGAGTCGCTCCTTACAATCACCCACGGGAAGAAATGGGGTAGTGCTATTCTAAGATGACACTTCACAGCATCAAAACATTGTCTTCATGTAAATATGTCAATAGGATGAAACGATATAAGAACTTAACCTGCATAGAGGTCACACACATGGGTCATATATACTGAATTACTGTGCAATCCTCTATTGGCATTCTGTCGAGGTTTTTCATGCATTTATTAATATTTTCACATATAGGTTTTACTTCGGAACTTACATACATATATTTACGGATATAAATCCCTAACAGGGGTAGCCAGAATTGAGAATCTAGAAATTACTAATGAAAAGTGTAAAAAAAAAATATACGGTCGAATTGAGAACACTCCTTTTTTTGAAGTCGGTTAAAAAGAAACAAAGGATAGCAGAATAGAAGAAGGAGAAAAGAAAGAGCGACGGGGGCGTGTACCCGAGGTCACGTGTTCGATTCCCGCCTGTGTCATTTTTTTTTCCTTTATTTATTCTTTATTTATTACTCAGCCACTTTTGAAAAGTAAAATAAAGGATGGATACTACACAGCAAATGTTTTAGTATTTGTTTTAATATTGTTACTTATTATTGACTTTGTGCTGTGAAGTATCGGTTCAGAATAACATTGACCCAATTCTAGTATCGTCAGAGGTGATTTAGGGTAATGAGGCTTTTTAAGCGATTGTTGGGTGATGTGGTTGGAGACCCATCATCAACAAAATGTATTTTAAAATTTTCCATACTTAACTTCCAGAACCTCTAGAGCTAGAGCTCTAGCGGTTCTTTTTTTGGTTTTAAGTTAATATATTCATATACGACATGATAGTCCAGTGGGTAGAACACCCGCCGGGCGCCCGCCCCACAAGGGCGTGAGTTCCAATCCTAGATCGGGCCTACACCAATTTGTCTTTTCTAAAGTCATATGTGTGGTTAATTTATCATGGTTGCTAACGGTGAGGGAAAACATCGTGAGGAAACCCACATAGCTGAGTTGTACTTAGTCATGTGACAGTGTATTCCTACAAAACGGCGATAGGCCTGCCCCCTATCACGTGAGTACACTGTCTAAGCAAAACGTGGGTACCTTCTCTGGACACTAGATGGCGCTGCCATGTGAGTTCAGAAGTATTGGTACCTCTGCCAACCCCTTCGGGGATAAACGGCGTGAACGTTTATGTTATGTTATGTTATATTCATAAAGTATAAAATTAAAAACAATTCCATAACTTCACTCCTGCGAAGCCAGGGAATATGATTAGTTAGCAATGTGATATCATACCCCACATTACTGGTATCTCTCTACATCCGATGTTATCAATAAATGGCGACAGACAGAACTCTATTGCTATAAAAAGAACACGTATGAGTGGAATCCTAAAAAGATTGTTTTGAGTGAATCACTTCGAAACCAGGAAATTGACTGTAGCGTATTTAAGACTCTGAAAAAAAAAGCTGGATATTATTTCGCTATTAAATAAAACCCTTAGTTTTTTAATCTTATCCGTACACAACTTCTAAAAGGGGCTGAGGATATTCTTATTGCGAAGCTCAAGCTACCTCTTTAAGGGTTTATGGCCGTGAGTATATTTATGTTTATATATAAATATTAGTTTTGAGCAAAACAATTTGTTCCTACATGTTATTGAACATCTACCTAACATGATTTTTATTGATTGATATTTTAGTGATAAGGCCGCCAATGGTACTTTTGCTTTTGTACTGTTTTTTTTTTGATGTGCAATAATGTATTTTCTATTTTATTTTTGTGCTGTGTAGTGTTGGCTTAGAATAGCACTACCCCATTTGTTCCGGTGGGTGTACGTAAGAGGCGAGTAACGGTATTGGGGCTTTCAAGGGATTTTTGGGCGATGCGGTTGGACACCCATCACCAATAACCTTTATTTTACCATCTTTTCCCCACTCAACTTTCCAAAGGTGGCTGAGGAATTTCTCATTCCTTAGCTCTGGCTACCCCTTTTAGGGATTAATAGCCGTGAGTATATGTATGTATGCATGAATATTTATATATATGTATAAAAATATTAGTTTTGAGCAAAACAATTTGTTCCTATATGTTATTGAACATCTACCTAACATGATTTTTATTGATTGATATTTTAGTGATAAGGCCGCCAATGGTACTTTTGCTTTTGTACTGTTTTTTTTTTGCAAATATATCTTTTGTGATGTGCAATAAAGTATTTTCTATTCTATTTTTGTGCTGTGTAGTGTCGGCTTAGAATAGCACACCATTTCTTCCAGTGGATGTACGTAAGAGACGACTAACGGTATTTGGGCTTTTAAGGGAGTTTTGGGCGATGTGGTTGGAGACCCATCAAAAAAAAAAAGTCAAAAAAAAAAGTAAAAAAAAAACACATCACCAACATATTTTATTTCACCATCTTTTCCCCACTCAACTTTCCAAAAGTGGCTGAGGAATTTTTAATTCCTTAGCTCTGGCTACCCGTAGACCTAACTCTAGATTTGCAGGCCTAAAAATGTTTTTTTTACTAAGATACCAAGGCTGTGTTATGAAACATAGTTTTTGAAAAGCATTACAGAAGACAGAATACTTGTATTAAACCTACATGGTTTTTTGTTAACTATTTCAAAACGTGGACAACCACGATAGCTCGGTGGGTAGAACACCGCTTATATTGCAGTCGATGAGGTTGCAAATCCCGGGTCGAGCCTAAACCATTTTTTTTAATGTCATATGTAACGTTAATTTATCATGGTTGTAACGGTGAGGGAAATAATCTTGAGGAAGCCCATATGGCTAAGTTGTACTTAGTCATGTGACAGGGCATTCGTACAAAACGGTGATAGGCCTGCTCTATCACGTCAGTATACTGTCAAAGCAAAACGTGGGTGTTCTGAACACCGGGTGACGATGTCACGTGATGTTCACAAGTATTGGTACCTCTGCCAAACCCTTTGGGGATATACGGCGTGACTCTTGTGTTAAGTTAAGTATCTCAAAACGTAATTTCATTCTCAAAAGTTCATTAGTATCCGTCACCTATTTGTCCAATTGTAACTCTAACAAATAAACCATTAACGCTGATTCGAGCTCTGGATTTACACAAAATATTCATCAATTCTGCATTTGACCTCCTTTGTGCATCGATCAATTGGAAAAACGAGGACAGAATACTTTGTTTTAGATTTTATGTACGCAAAATGGAGACTGTAATCTCAGAATAGGGTAGGAAGGCGATGTGTTGTAATTTTAATAGATAATAGAAATAACTGTAGTGTCGGCTTAGAATAGCACCACCTATATTTTGTGTACGTAAGAGGTGACTAAGGGTATTGGAGAATTTTAATGGATTTTTGTGCGATGCGGTTGGAGGCCCACATAACCAACGATACTTTATTTCTACCATCTTGTCCTGTTTAACGTCCAAATGTGGCTCAGTAGTTTCTAGCTCTAAATCTCTGGCTACCCCTTTTTGGGATTTATGGCCGTGAGCATATGTATGTTTGTGCATAAATTTATGAAATGTAAGATCTGGCTTGATTAGGTAATCCAATTATTGAAATAAACTGCAATTTGTAAACTAAATAAAAATAAACTTGCCCTTATTCTAGTAAATATTAACAAAAACGTCATTTTTAAATTCCCGGATCTCACAAAAGAGGCGCAACATATTTCATACATAGAGTAGACGCGACGCAATTATGGCTGAATAAAAACCGACCCAGAGCCGATAGTGTCTCAAACAAAATATACTGCGCGCATTTTCTTTTCCCGCCTTTTTTATAAGAAAAAGGTTAGAGTATATATCTGGCTTGATTTATATGTTTTCTCACGAATAGAATACTGTTTATGTTCGTGACATTATTCTATCTGGGACCAAAGCCAATTTATTGATGTACTGATTAGAATTTAATAGGATTTCGTGGTGCCGAAGCGTTGAGCCGTTATTTTTAATGAATAAAATAAATATCGAACAAGATTTAATCACGATTCATATTGTGAAAAGAGGATTAATATTGCCGGTTTATTTGTTTCAAAGGAATAAATTTTCATCTCTATTATATCCATATTTTGCCGTTTGTCAACGTGATGGACGATGTTAGCATAATTATGTCACGAATTTATAGGTATTTTTTATATACTTACTTTACATACATACATATACTCACGGCTATAAATCCCTAGAAGGGGTAGCTAGAGCTAAGGAACTAGAATTTCCTCAGCCACTTTTGGAAAGTTGAATGGGGAAACGATGGCAAAATAAAGGTTGTTGGTGATGGGTCTCCAACCGCATCGCCCTAAAATCCCTTAAAAGCCCTAATACCGTTAGTCGCCTCTTACGTACACCCACCTGCAGAAATGGGGTAGTGTTGTTCTAATCCAACACTACACAGCACACTACTTACTTTCTTTGTCTTTTAAAATTTAGTTTTTAATACATAACAGTAAATCACTAGTTAGTAACTAACTTTTATCTGTTGTACTCTGTAGGGTTAGGTTATCCCTTAGCAGAATTTAACTTGAGACCTTAGAGTTAAGCATATTTTTGCATACTTTTCAATTACCTACACGCCCGCGTCTATGTCTGTATAGTCATCCCACCGCATCCCATATGTGTGGGTTGTACATGGTCATGAGACAATGTATTCGTATACTCGTAAAATAGCAAAAGATCTATAGATCAATAGTTTCTTCCTACCTCAATAGGATATGTATGCAAAACAGCGATAGTATTGCCTCTTTCACAACCAAAACAGGCTACTCTAGACAGATTATTCTTAATTCCAAAGCCGTATCGGTAAAAACAAGAGCTACTGAAACATCCGTTTCCGTTGATTACGCTCTCACGTGGCTCCCGCGCTTTTAATTAGCGCTTCGAACTTCGTCCGCCATTTTTCATTCGACCATCTTTAAGTTTGTTAACTTTTTAAACTTATCAGTTTGCCTTTTTTCGCAAGTATTTAGTTGGTTTAAAATTAAAAGTTTACGAAACTCTAGCGCTAGTTGTAAATGTAAATTTTCAGATTATAGGGTTCCCTGTAAAAAATAAAAAAATGGGACCATGGTTCTGTCTATCTTACGCTAGATTTTATTTACATACATATATATACTCACGGCCATAAATCCCAAAAATGGGTAGTCAGAGCTTCACACACACACCCACACCAGACACCCTTCAGAGCTAGAAAGTCCTCAGCCACATTTGGAAGTTGATAGGGGACAAGGTGGTAGAAATAAAGTATCGTTGCCCAAAAACAATTTTTAGAAAGCCTCATACCCTTAGTTAGCTATAACCTAAGTATGATACTCCGGGAATTCAAATAAAATAAAATTTATTATCAAATACACATTAACATAATGCTCATGAAAATATTTAGATGTATCAAGTATTATTAAAACTGCAAATATACTGAGCAAATATTTTCTTGAATTCAGCCCTTGGGTAGACAGGGGTAGTGACATTCTAAGCCGGCACTTTTCTCATATTTAAATGCCACGTACCAAAAACCAGGTTAATACAATAAGCTCTATTTATGCAAATAAACCGAGTCGGCACACTTTTGACATGCACATTTCTCCACCAATACATTATTCAGCCGGAAACTATGACAAACATGGCGGGCTACTTCCGGCCACTCGGTCACGTGACGACGCGGCACTTCCGCTTCCGTGACACCGGAAGTTATATCAAAGCAACTCCACACGACAATCGGAAGGCTTTTTAGGTCTTCTTTGGTGTGGATCTTGTAACGAATCTGAATGTCTTACAGTTATTGCTGTCAAAGGGTCACTTTGATTATATGATAAGAAGGCTGTTAGATCGAATGGAAAATGTGCTGAAAAAGCAAGCATCCAAAAGAAAAGATTGATACATGTGAATAGAGCTCGAGATGTTTGCCAGAACGAAATGCTGTCAGTAGTCTCTGCCAACCCAAATTTGAATAAATATTATTTACATTCAAAGAAAAGTAAAAAATACGCTCAATATTACTTTTCTTGCAAAGCCAGAGCAAATCGCTATAAAATATCAAAGTAAATTTTATCGTGTTGTAAATTCTGTTCCTCATATTAATATTTACGGAAATATAACACAGATCGAGTTAGCCCCAAAGCAAGTACAACTTAATGACTTGCGGTATGGGATAGTATCTCAACTATATATTTGATAAGCTGTGTAGTGTCGGTTTAGAATAGCACTACCCCATTTCTTACGGTGGATGTACGTAAGAGGCGACTAACGGTATTGGGGATTGTAAGGGAAGGGAGGTTGGAGACCCATCACCAACAACCTTTATTTTACCATCTTTTCGTCATATAACTTCCAAAAGTGGCTAAGGATTTATAGACGTGAGTATATGTATATTTAATCCTATTGATATTGTAAAAGTGAAAGTTTGGATGTTTGGATGTTTGTGTGTTTGGGGCAAAAAAGCGCCTCAAGTACATAATGTAAATGAATGAAATTTGCCAGAATGCTATTTAGTGACCCAAATTATAACATAGGATACTTTTTATCCCGGAAAATTTTCCAATAAAATATTCACGCCTGATTGAACTAAGAGTACCGGGAAAAACGCCTTAAGCTTTGTCATCAAACGTAGATACTCTGAGCACCAGGTGACAAAATGTAACGCGATGTTCAGAATAATTAGTATCTCTGCCACCTCTTCAGAGATACAAGATTTGAGCGTTTAAGTCTGCTCATACCCTAACATGTCTTTCCGTAGCATGTGTAAGGCGTTTTATAAATTATTCTTTATGGACAACCCTTGCTTTCTATTAGATTTAAAGCATCCTACGGGGCCATAAATGAAATAAAACTCTTAAAATATCAATATTTCACACGAAGTCCTAAAAAAGCCATTATCATTTAATAAAACCATTACAAAAACTGTACTCGACGCCATTTTGCGTCCTTTTCGTAGAAGTTTATGATCTATGGTCCCATGTGGCAAAAAGTTTACATATCCGAACTATACTCTGTGAAAAAGTTTCCTTTTTTCAAATTAAATCATGCATGGAATTCTGGGTTTCAGCCAAAAGGCGCGTTTTGTTTTTCCGTCCAATAATAATATGCAAATTTGAGACGGTAGAAAAACGGAGCTCGGGCCTTTGTGGATGCATTTTTTATTCCACCGTATTACTCTTTGGATTTAGATGTGGCGGGATTGTGGCGCGAAACAAAGTTATTTTGTTTAATTGCTATTTATATTGTTACTGTTCCTATTGAAATGTTTAGATTAAGTAACGTTTTTAGACGTAAACGTTTTAAAGTAAACTTTTGGTACTTTTTTTTATATGCTGTGTAGTGCCGGCTTTGAGTAGCACTACCCCATTTCTTCCGGTGGGTGTACGTAAGAGTAACAACTAACGGTATTGGGGGCTTTTAAGGGATTTTTGGGCGATGCGGTTGGAGACCCATCACCAACAACCTTTATTTTACCATCTTTTCCCCACACAAGTTTCCAAAAGTGGCTGAGAAATTTCTTATTCCTTGGCTCTGGCTACCCCTTCTAGGGATTTATAGCCGTGAGTATATGTATGTATGTATGAGTACTTTTTTTGTGTATTGTTAGGGAAGAATAGCACTTATTAATTTCTTTTCGCGGGTGTTGTAAAAGGTGACTTAGGGCTGGGGACCTACGCAACTTGAGTCACAAATAGCTTCTGCTTCAAGCAAGAATAACATAACCGTTGTATAAAAGAAAGTCTAAAAGCACAACAACTATATAATACTAGCTTTTTATTAGGGTTCCGTACGTCTGAATACAAAAACGGAACCCTTATAGGATCACTCGTGTGTCTGTCCGTCCGTCGCTTACAGTCAATTATCTGCGAATCTATTAGACCGATTAAGTTGAAATTTGGTACACATATCAATTCCTGTGACCCAAACACAGAGGTGTGACGTGAGCAGATGAAATCTGTATATGGGGGGTCATTTTTGGAGGGGAAGGGGAAAATGAAAAAAAAATGTGGCATATCAAATGAAAGGTCTTGTTGAGAAGATCTTAAATGTCTTTTTTTGTAATTTCTTCTATAAGAAGTCCATCATATTAAAGTAACATCGTACGAAACCCTCTTCACGTGAGTTCAACTCGCACTTGTCCCCTTTTTTTTTGCATCTAGTTCGCAAAATACTGAAACACATTTCAGTAATTTTTGCCTTTATTTATAAGGGCCTTTTATATATGACTTGTGCCTAAGCCAAACAAACACGTTTTTCTTTATCTTCCTCAAATTACAACGTTATCTTGCACCTGACATAGTCCGAAAAAAATATTTTCTCTCATCAGGGCGCTTAAACTTGCATGACGAAACCTCATTTCCACTTCGTTAGCTTTACTTTCATACTTTTTTTGCCTTCCCTCAGATTTAATACAAGGGAGTATTTTCATTCTATCATTTTTATAATTAAATCTTTGATGATGTTGTAATATTAATTAATTAATATAAAATTCTTGTATATTTTTCTATTAGCATTATTCATAATCATACCAAATAAAGAATGTGCTCGAAAAGACAGGCGTCCGAAGTATAAAGCATAAAAGAGCATGTATGAAAATATTGATGGATGTAAACGAAGCTAAGTGGTTTGTCAGGATCGTACAAAGTGGCGATCCATAGTCTCTGCCTACCCCAATGAGAAATAATGGAGTAATTTATTTTACAGAGAACCTGTGTAGTGTCGGCTTAGAATTACACTAACCCATTTCTGTCTGCGGTTGTCATATGAGAGACGATTAAGAGTAAACCCTACTTTTTTGGTAATTGGTGGGCGATGTGGTTAGAGATCCACCACCAAGCACCAACCATTCTGTAGTTTGCCAGGAGCGTAGAAAGTGGCGATCAATAGTCTCTGCCTACTTAAATAAGAAATAATAGCATGAGTGTATATATGTATGTATAATTCATTAATTTAAATAGTAACACACTACAAAATATACTTACTTACTTACTTATACTCACGCCCATTATTCCCATTGGGGTAGGCAGAGACTTTCGATCACCACTTAGTACGATCTTAACAGACCTCTCTTGCTTCCTTTACATTCATTATTCTTCTCATACATGCTCTTTTATTCTTCTCACTTCGGACCCCTGCCTTTATAAGAACGTTTTCTATAATAACATAAACATAAACGTTCACGCCGAATATCCCCGAAGGGGTTGGCAGAGGCACTAATACTTCTGAACATCACGTGACTTTGTCACCTGGTGTTCAGAGTACCCACGTTTTGCATGGACAGTGTACTCACGTGATAGGGGGCAGGCCTATCGCCGTTTTGTACGAATACACTGTCACATGACTAAGTACAACTCAGCCATGTGGGTTTCCTCGCGATGTTTTCCCTCACCGTTTACAACCATGATAAATTAACCACACATATATCTTTAGAAAAGACTAATTGGTGTAGGCCCGACCCAGGATTTGAACACTAGTCGTTTTCACGATAACCGAGTGTTCTACCCACTGGGCTATAACGTTTTCTATCTGGTCAAGAAACGTTTTACGAGGCAGTCCTCTACTAACAATCCCATCCACATTGGCTCTATATATCTCTTTCGCTACTTTATTTTCATCCATCCTCTCTATGTGCCCAAACCACCTCAACATTCCTTTTTCTATCTTGCAAACTACGTCATCTTTCAAACCTACTCGTTCACGGATCACAGTATTTCTCACTCTATCACACAGCCTTACATTACATATACTTCTGAGGGATCTCATTTCCACTGCATTAACTCTGCTTTCATGAGACAAAATATACTAGTAAACTAAAACAATTAAAACGTTTGTAATAAAGGAACTGCTTCCAAAACAGAACAATGTTCGGTACGTGGCTGCCACTCCCCGGTCCTACGGGACCTATCAGTGAACGAAAGTCGCGAGCAATTTGCTCCGTACATCGTTGTACCAGTTTAATTAACTAGCGTCGCTGCGTTGGCTTAAAATTTCAGGTTTCTGGAAAAGCATTATTAAATAAATAAAAAAGGGGGTATATAGACAGCATACACACATAACATACATACGCGCTTTGGAATAAAAATAATCATAGCCACTTTTAAAAGTTGAGTGAGGAAAAGATGGTTATAATAAATAACTGTTGGTGATGGATCTCCTGGGATTTACATACATACATATACTCACGGCTATAAATCCCTAGATGGGGTAGCCAGAGCTCGTAGTGTCGGCTTAGAATAGCACTACCCCATTTCTTCCGGTGGGTGTACGTAAGAGGCGACTAACGGTATTGGGGCTGTTAAGGGATTTTTGGGCGATGCGGTTGGAGACCCATCACCAACAACCTTTATTCCACCATCTTTTCCCCACTCAACTTTCCAAACATGGCTGAGGAATTTCGAATTCCTTAGCTCTGGCTACCCCATCTAGGGATTTTTAGCCGTGAGTATATGTATAACCCATGTGCAGTAAACTTGAAATCTTCTATAATGTCTTCTTTTAGAGGCCTAGTTCGAGCGCTATTTTATCGACACGATATTATTTAGAATGAGATGACAGTATATGATTCTAAGGAAGTGCGTAAGCGATGGCTGTTTTATACCACGCGATATTTAGTTCAAAAGATGATTAAGCTGAGGAAAATAAGCTATGTTGGTATTATTTTAATTTTATGTTTGATTTAGCTATGTTGGTATTATAATAGGCGATAGGCCTGCCCCCTATCACGTGAGTACACTGTCCATGCAAAACGTGGGTACTCTGAACACCAGGTGACAAAGTCACGTGATGTTCAGAAGTATTAGTACCTCTGCCAACCCCTTCGGGGATATTCGGCGTGAACGTTTATGTTATGTTATATTATGTATGTTATGTTATGTTTGATTTATATGCCGTGTAGTGCCGGCTTAGAATAGCGCTACCCTATTTCTTCCCATAGGTGATCGTAAGAAGTGACTTGACTTAGGGTATCGGGGATTTTTAAGTGATTTTTGGGCGATGCGACTGGAGACCCATCACCAAAACATTAACATTACAATCTTTTTCCTACTTAACTTCCAAAAGTGGCTGAAGAATTGTCAGATTCTAAAGCTCTGGCTACCTCTTTTACAGATTTATAGCAGCGAGTATATATATTTATGTATGTTATTTGGCTACTGCGAAATTTGGCCCATATGACTTGCTTAAATTTCTGATCAAAATACCAATTTAAAATACTTTGCATCTACGCTTTGGTTTTACATTTAAGTTATTTTAAAGTATAATCCTGCTGTTTTTACACTAAATCTATTTGAAATTATAAGGTAATGACAATTTAAAAATGTCAGTTTGATGCAAATAGCTACTAATAAATGACTCTACTATTGAGTACATACATACATACATACATATATTCACGCCATTAATTCCCATTGGGGTAGGCAGAGACTATCGATCGCCACTTCTTACGATCCTGACAAACCTCTCTAGCTTCGTTTACATCCATCAATCTTTTCATACATGCTCTTTTGTTCTTCATACTTCGGACGCCAGCCTTTTTGAGCACATTCTCAATTTGGTCCAAGTGTGTTCTCCGTGGTCGTCCTCTACTAACATTACCATCCACACTAGCTCTATAGATCCCTTTTACCAATTTTCTATCATCCATCCTCTCTATGTGCCCAAACCATCTCAACATTCCTTTTTCTATCTTTCTTACAATATCATCTTTCACACCACACTTTTCACGAATAACACTATTTCTCACTCGGTCACACAATCTAACATTACAAATTTTTCTGAGGGACCTCATCTCTACTGCATTCACTCTGCTCTCATGCTTCTTCTGCCACACCCAACATTCGCTTCCATACATAAGCGTAGGAAAAAGAACCGCATCATGCACAGCCATTCGGGCCTTTTCAGACACCGATTGACAGGTCATTAGGCTATTCATTGCTCCATTTACCGCATTACCCTTTTTCACTCTTCTTTCAATGTCTTCATCACAATTTCCATCCCTTGTAAACAAAGTTCCCAGATATACAAACTCCTTCACCTGTTCCACATCCTTACCATCAATCGCAATCACGCATTCTGTCACATCTTCCTGTCTCTCTACTATTGAGTACTAATAATAAAATACGAAGGCTATAAAAAAATACAATATTGTACGAAAATGACTTAAAAGTGTAAAATTTGGCAACTACTTTGTGTCGTATTACAATACTAGTCCCGTCAGTTCACAGATAATATAATTCTATACTAATATTATGTGGTCGTATCAATTAACTTGTGGGAGTCATGTTAGAGCGCACACTACTGCGGACTCAAACGCACATAGCAGCGTCTCACTCATATTCCTACATCGCGGAGTGTAAATGTTTCTCGAGTTAAGTATAGAAACAAATTATAAGTTGGTACACAGCAGGGTGTACTGGCCAGTATATCTTTGCTGTTCCCACAAACTCATCAACTATACCAGATTCCTTTATTTTCACAACTAAGTAATTCTATTCGTTGGTATATTCTCACCTTTCTCATAAGTTTGTATTTTAAATTTACTTTCGTCTCATTGTAAAATCCCGGCACATGCAACCAAAGTTATTCAGCTAATCAAACCTTTTGAAAATTATTATAAATCTTTTACCAAAACAAAAACAATCCAATTTAAAGGCTCAAAGTAAAAACCCGATTTTATAAGTAATTGATGTTAAACATCCCAGCCCATGTCTCTACATCGAGCTAAGGCGTGATACGATCTTCGGTAAAAAATAACCTCCCAACAACATTTCAAATACGAAATAAAGACACGTACAATGCCAATTTAGCGGGAAAATAAAAAAAAACTCATTGACAAGAGCTGTTGTTAACTACTGTAAAGCAAATGGCGCTAGATTGTAGCGGGGAATCGCTTAACTAAAATTTTGGGTTAAAACTCAATGAGGACAGAGACCAGACTAACCAAAATGTTGTCATTTTATATCAATAACAGCTTGCTTAATTAAAAATATATCATAAGAAGCAGCTATTAGAGTTTATCCGCATATCAAAATGTAGCTAGATCAAGCGATAGATAAGCTGAATTGTAGTGGATAAAAGTGGAGATGTTTCATTCATTCACTCATTCATGTCATTCCGCTCACGACCATTCACAGTGGCCAAGTATTTTAACAAGCAAAAAGCGCGCCACGCGACTGCAGCTTATAGGCTCCCATCCGTTATAGGTTTTTTAGTTGCTATTTAAATGTCATTATTATAAAGTATTTTTTTGTGTATTTTAAGTGAACATGGAAGGCTAAAAAGTACATAAGAAAAGTAGATTATTAGATAGAGTGGCACTAGGCTAG
Source organism: Bedellia somnulentella (assembly GCA_963576735.1). NCBI lineage: Eukaryota > Metazoa > Arthropoda > Insecta > Lepidoptera > Bedelliidae > Bedellia > Bedellia somnulentella. Next base: position 504,149 of record OY755196.1, read on the forward strand.
ACAAAATGTTCTAATTAATTTGTTTATTTTGATTCTAAATATTTTAAGTAATAAATTAAATTAGGTAATTAGTTTATATTTTATTTAATAATAAAGTGAAATATCTAAGGCTGTTAAATCCTTAGCTACATTATACAATATCCATGGAAAAAGAGAAATTAATGCTGCTTTCCACCGACGCTAATCTATTTAACTACGAAATTATATGACAATTTTCTTCGGCTTCAATTAAAAAACCAATTATAACTATTATTTATATTATCGTATAAGAGTATCAACTCGAAAGCTGTAAACCGCATTTTAGAAATAACAAAATACTTACTGTTCCGTCTATTTATATACTGGAAATGTGTAAATTTGTCAGAAATAACAAAGAACTGTACAAGAATCGCGATGAATCTCAGACGTATTACTCACTTCGGCATAGAAATAAACTGACCCTTCCAATTTCAAAATTATCTCTACACACGTCTAGCCCATTCGTCATGTCAATTAAAATATATAACCATCTTCCAAACTCGTTAAAAAATATAGAACCATATGCAAAATTTTCAACAAAACTAAATTTTTTCTTGATCAGTAAGTGCTATTACAGCATAACAGAGTACTTAGAAGAAATTTGGGATGAAAGAGTGCTAGAAACGGCCAATATTACATGAAAATGTATATGCTCTAAAGTTGTGCTTGTGTATGTATTTGTTTTGTGTGTGTTTGTGTGAGAATGAAAGTTATAATTTCTTCTATTGAATTTCCTCCTCCTCTCCTATTTAGTTTAATTGTAAAATAACTTAGATATAAGAAATTGCTGTGCCCCACCGGGTCTTCAATGTAGAACTGTTATAAATTATGAAATAAGAACTGTTATACTCATTGATGAATGCAATAAACGATTGATTTGATTTGATTTGATTTAATATTCAAATATATGTGCCACTCTTAGACCACTATCCTATCTAACAACAAATACAATCCAAGTGTCTCGGCGACTACAACTACATGTATGTTATCCAGATCGTCTGAACGTTATCTTCCGCACCGCTCAACAAGAGCATCTAGGAATCAGACCATATCGAGAATAGCTAAGGATTAGGTATCGGGATAGATCTACGAGGTTCGAGAATAATCCATACATACATATACTCATACATACATATACTCACGGCTATAGATTCCTAGAAGGGGTTGCCAGAGCAAAGGAATTAGAAGAAAAGATGATAAAGTAAAGGTTGTTGGTGATGGGTCTCCAACCGCATCGCCCAAAAATCTCTTAAAAGTTCCAATACCGTTAGTCGCCTCTTACGTACACCCATCGGTAGAAACGGGGTAGTGCTATTCTAAGCCGAAACTTCATGGCAATTATCTATCTATCTATAAATAATCTATCAAAGTTTCACCCCTTCCTACACACGGGCTTCGTAAGAGGTAATTAAGGGTATGGTGCTTTTTTAAGTGGTTTTTGGGCGACGTGGTACAATCTTGTCCCTTATCAACTTCCAAATTTGGCTGAGGAGTTTCGAGTTCTAATGCTCTGGTTACCCCCTTAGGTATTTATGGCCGTAAGTATCTGTATATTTTCCATTTCTTCCCGAAGATTTAATATCAGTCAGAGTCATTTGAAATTACTTTTGGAACGAAAAAACTATGCGATGCCTTGTTTTATGATCTATGCCTTATCAATACCCAAATTTGGTTCAGCTATTATTTATAAACTTTCATATATTTAATCACATTAAACTCTTTCACCACTTTATATAAATTAGCCATGTTAAATTTTTCAACCGCAATTAACCGGAATCTGGCTATTTAAATAAAACAGTAAATGTTTTCATTTTACCTTTGTCAGCCATTTTTTAAACACGATATTGCTAACTTAAATTAAATTATTTTACACCTCTACATTGAATTCGATATGTCACTATATGAATTGATTTATTTTATGTAATGTAATGTAAGGTTATGTGATCGTGTGAGGAATGATGTGATTCGTGAAAGGTGTGGTGTAAAAGATGATATTGTAAGGAAGATAGAAAAAGGAATGTTGAGATGGTTTGGGCACATAGAGAGGATGGATGACAGTAAATTAGTGAAAAAGATATATAGAGCCAATGTGGAAGGTAATGTTAGTAGAGGACGACCTCGGGGGACACATTTGGATCAAATAGAAAATGTGCTCAAAAAGGCAGGTGTCCGCAGTATGAAGAATAAAAGAGCATGTATGAAAAGATTGATGGATGTAAACGAAGCCAGAGAGGTTTGCCAGGATCGTACAAAGTGGCGATCGATAGTCTCTGCCTACCCCGATGGGAACTAACGGCGTGAGAATATGTATGTATGTATATATGTTATTTTATACTCAATTTGAGTAAGACGCTGTTTAGTTATTTAAAATTTTACTTACAAACACTTTAAACTATCATTAAATAAAATAAGAAATAATATTTGAAAGGACTTTATTTTAATTCAGAACATCACGTGACATTGTCACTTGGTGAACAGAATACCCAAATTTTGCTTGGACAGTGTACTTACGGGATAGGGGCAGGCCTATCGCCATATTATAAGAATACACTGTCACATACAAAGTCATAAGTTTAGGTTTTACGCTTTGTTGATACTAAAATCCGGAGAAAAAATACTGTTTTTTATATTCCAAGAAAATACCACTCAAAAATGTCGAACAGAAGATATTTTTAATATAAAAGTTCCGAAGCCAGTCCGTGTGTCGAATTGCATATCTCGCCGCATCTCCGAGAATTCATAAACTATTTCAAATATTAATGCTGTTTTTGAATAGCATTTTGTTCGGAGAAATTGAGGTTTCGTTCTTGGTAACCGATAGTAGAAAACGGCGGAGAATGTGATATATGAAACTTTGTTTTTGTAACAGCCATGATAGTCCAATGGGTAGAACGACCGCCCGTCAATACAAACAGGTATCAGTTCAAATCCCGGGTCGGGACTACACCAATTTGTCTCTCCTAAAGTCATATGTGTGGTTCTTTTATCATGGTTGTTAACGTTGAGGGAAAACATCGTGAGTAAACCCAGATGGCTAAGTTATGTGACAGTATATTCGTACCAAACGGCTAATAGACGTGAGTACACGTGACGTACCTCCTATCACGTGAGTACACTGTCCAAGCAAAACGTGCGTTCCCTGAACCCCACGTGACGATGCCACGTGACGTTCAAAAGTATAACTACCTTAGCCAACCCCTTCGGGATATAATACGTGAACGCTTGAGTTCAGTTGTATGCCATCATAATATAAAATAATTGAAAAGACCGCTCTTTTAAAAGGTATTGTGGAAACAGCAAAGATATACTGGCCAGTACACCCTGCTGTGTACCAACTTATAATTTGTATCTATGCTTAACTCGAAAAACATTTACACTCCGCGATGTAGGAATATGAGTGAGACGCTGCTATGTGCGTTTGAGTCCGCAGTAGTGTGCGCTCTAACATGACTCCCACAGTACTCCCCTCCTAGTCGATACGACGATATCAAAGCTAGGAGGTACCTATTTCCAATTACCAAATTCAGTGTGAGCAATGAGGCCGGTGATTGCATGCTTGTAGATGCTCTGCTGAATGAATGGTGTGGTGAGGTAAGCGAGGAATAGAAGTTGCGGGTAGATCGAGAAATGTAGTAGAAAGAAGCGTGTGTTCTTATCGAGGGGTCACCACTGTGACCACTGTGTAGACGCTGCTATGTGCGTTTGAGTCCGCAGTAGTGTGCGCTCTAACATGACTCCCACAGTATAATTATGGAAAGCATGGCAAAAGAGGCATGAAAGTAAAGTGAATGTATTGGAAATGAGATCTTTCAGAAGTATGTGTAATGTAAGGTTGTGCGACAGAGTGAAAAATATTATGAGTCGTGAACGTTTAGGTGTGAAAGATGACGTAGTGTGGAAGACAGAGAAAGGAATGTTAAGGTGGTTTGGGCTCATACAGAGGATGGATGAACGCAAGGTGGCCAAAGAGGTATATAGAGCCAACGTGGATGGTGTTGTTATTAGAGGACGGCCGCATTAGAGGTTTAAATATATACATACATATACTCACGGCTATTAATCCCTAGTAGGGATAGTCATTTTGAAAGTTAAGTAAGGAAAATATTGTAATATAAATGTTTTTGGTTATGGGTCTCCAAAGGCATCGCCCAAAAATCACATAAAAAGCCCCGATATCATTAGTCATCTCTTACGATCTACCATGGGAAGAAATGGGGTAGTGCTATTCTGAGCCGACACTACACAGCAAACACGTTTGAAAACCAAATCGAAAACGTTCTTACGAAGGCGAAAGTCCATGGTGAAAAGAATAAAAGAGCATGTATGAGAAGCATGATGAATGTGACAGACGCAAGAAAGATTTGTCAAGATCATGCAAAGTGGCGAACTATAGTATCTGCCTTCCCCAATGGGAACAACGGGCGTGAGTATAACTAAGTCAGTATAATTAGGTGTCACTAACTTCATAAGTAGTTAATTTTGGTTTGTGTAACGACCACATTTTTAAAGTCTCAATTTTAAGTTATCATAATTTGGTGCACCGATATAACTGCCGTGCCGTTCATTACCGGCTTAGAATGTTACTACCCCTTTCTACCCACGGGTGTCGAAAGAGAGTTTTTGGGCGATGCGGTTGGAGACCCATCACCAACGATAATTTATTTTGCCATCTTGTCCCCTACATACATACATATACTCACGGCTATAAATCCCTAGAGGGGTAAGGGGTAGCCAGAGCTAAGGAATTAGAAATTCCTCAGTCACTTTTGGAAAGTAAGTGGGTAAAAGATGGTAAAATAAAGGTTTTTGGTGATGGGTCTCTATCCGCATCCGTCTTCCAAATGTAGCTGAGGAGTTTCTAGCTCTGAAGCTCTGGTTACTCCTTTTTGGGATTAATGGCCGTGAGTATATGTATGTACGTCTATTTATATAAATGATTTATAATGAAAAATAAAAATGTTAATTATCTTAAGAAAATATCAGTAATCCTAATCTTTTTGTTTACGTGAAAAGCCAGATATAGATAAGAGATTTATTATCTCGATATTTTTTTCCTTTTAATCCCTTCGAATAAATATTTATCAAGAAAATAGGCAGTGTTCATCCCTGACCCCAACTACCTGTACTTTTTGTCGAAGTAAGTTCTCTAGTATCTAGGAGCCTCTTCAATTCTAAAAATTACATACATACGTACATATACTCACGGCCATAAATCCCAGAAAGGGGTAGCCAGAGCTTTAGAGACAAAAACTCCTCAGTCAAATTTGGAAATTGATAGGGGAGAAGATGGTAGAAATAAAGTATCGTTGGTGATGGATCTCCAACCGCATCGCCCAAAAACTACTTAAAAAGCCCCATACCCTAGGTCGCCTCTTAGGACACCCATAGGTACTAATGGGTAGTGACATTCTAAGCCGGCACTACGCGGATTGAACCTAAGTCCCTGATCCTGACCACCTGTTCTTTTTGTCGAAGAGTACCACCTCTCCCATTCTAAATATTCCTTAAAATTTTCCCTTTGTTAATGAGAGAGGTGAGTATGTAAAAGATGCTATCTAAATAATAATCAGAAATTGGTTCTGATGTTATTTTCAGACTTTTATAAATAAGTTAATGTCATCTAGCTCTGAAGTTCTGGCTACCCCTTTTTGGTATTTACGGCCGTGAGTATATGTATATGCTAATGCTATCCTATGCCGTCAAGAATTTCCCTGCATAACTCTAAATTTTTATGCTTGTTAAAGTGACCACGTGACCGAGGGCGCCAAGCCTAGCTGATGCAATCAAAAACCCATTTCTATATAATGAGTAAAATGCGTGACGTGGGCGCTGATTGAAAAATTAATATTCCCATGACAAATACGCTTAATAGCCAATTTGGATATTAAATTAATGCTGGCGTTTTTGTTGGGACCCTGGTGCCGATGATTCGCTTGGTTTTGAATAAATTTAAGATGGATATATACATACATACATATACTCACGGCCATAAATCCCTAGAAGGGGTCGCCTGAGATAAGAAATTAGAAATTCCTCAGCCACATTTAGAAGTTTAAGAATCTAGATATTTATAAACTAGGCCATTAAACTAAATATTAATAAAATAATTCTCCTGTCTTAATTTTTTTAAATTTAACTACATACACATCATTCAAGCTGTGTAGTGTTGGCTTAGAAAAGCACAAACCCTTTTCTTCCCGTGTCTGTTGGAAAGAGATAAGTAAAGGTATTTGGGCCTTTTAAGCGCTTTTTAGTTGATATGGTTGGAGACCCATCACGAACAACCATATAACATTCTTTTCTCCACTCAGCTTCCAAACCTGCTGAGGAATTTCTTATTATTCCGAAGCTCTATCTACCCCTTCTAAGCATTTATAACCATGAGTATATGTGTGTATTTATACTAGAAAATTTACACCGACCGACCTTGAGGTAATTAAGAAATTGTAATGTAATTGGCATACAATCACATGATATCGGAGATATCACTTAGCAATGCGTTTGAATCAAAGCAAATGTTATCATACAGTAATCTATTTTATAATAGACTATCTGACCATTGATTGACATTCATTTGATGGATGTCATCAAATTGGCCATATTTAGCCGACCTGAGGGTCTCTATTATCGGAACTAAATAGCTTAATTTATTGCCATAAATGAAAGAGTTGAGGATCTCTATATCTTTTCTCATACATATACATACATACATACGTATACTCATGGCCATAAATCCCTAGAAGGGGTAGCCTGAGATAAGAAATCAGAAATTCCTAAGCCACTTTTGGAAAATTGAGTGGGGAAAAGAAGGTTTAATAAAGGTTCTTGGTGATGACCCATCCAAACGCATCGCCCAAAATCCCTTAAAAGCCCCAATACCGTTAGTCGCCTTTTACGTACACCCACCGGAAGAAATGGGGTAGTGCTATTCTAAGCCGACACTACTCAGCAATCTATAGTCCATCCATCTATACCTATTGGTTTTATACTAGATGACTAATAAGTACGTCCATTATTGAAACCTGTTTTTTTGATAAATACATATACTCACGCCATTAGTTCCCATTGGGGTAGGCAGAGACTATTGATCGATCTTGAAAAACCTTTAACTTCGTTTACATCCATCGATCTTTTCATACATGCTCTTTTATTCTTCATACTACGGACACCTGCCTTTTTGAGCACACTTGCTATTCGGTCCAAATGTGTCCTCCGAGGTCACCCCTGCTAACATAACCATCCACGTTGGCTCTATAGATCTCTTTTAACAAGTATTTTTTATTCAGTATTAAAACACACATACATAAACTCACGGCTATAAATCCCTTCAAGGGGCAGCCTGAGCTTAGGAATTATAAATTCCTCAGCCACTTTTGGAAGTTAAGTGGGGAAAAGATGGTGAAATAAAGGTTCTTGGTGATGGGTCTCCCACCGCGTCGCCCAAAAATCCCTTAAAAGCCCCAATACCGTTAGTCGCCTCTTACGTACACCCACCGGAAGAAATGGGGTAGTGCTTTTCTAAGCCGACACTACACAGCTCAGAACTCATCTTTTATTTTCCAAATTCGAATCATTTTCTGTATTTTCTATATGTTTCTTTCTACTTCCAATGTAGCCTTTATTTTATGCTATACTTCAGGCTACATACATAAATACATATTCCCACGTCGGTAGTTCCCATTTGGGTAGGCAGAGACTTTCGATCGCCACTTTGTACGATCTTAGCAAACCTCTCGCGTTATATATCTTTGGTATTTTCAAAATGTTTCCTTCTACTTTCAACGTTGCCTGCATTTTTTTTTTAGTTCTGACTACCGTGTTAAAGGCTTTTTGTTCGATTGCTATACCATTGCTTTGCATAGCTGTGTAGTGTCGGCTTAGAATAGCACTACCCCATTTCTACCCGTGGGTGATCGTAAGAGGCGACTCAGGGTAAAGGGGCTTTTTAAGTGATTTTTGGGCGATGTGGTTGGAGACCCATCACCAAAAACCTTTATTTTACCGCCTTTTCCCCACTCAACTTCCAAAAGTGGCTGAGGAATTTATAATTCCTTGGCTCTGGCTACCCCTTCTAGGGAATCATAGCCGTGTGTATATGTATGTATGTATGTATATTATGACAGTGAAACTTTATTCCTAGATAAGTTATACCAATCTGTGTTGCTTCGGCCTGAAATTGTACTAACCCACCTCTTTTGGGGATGTCGTATGAAGCGATTCAGGGAATTGGCGCTTTTAAGTAATTTTTGGCAGTTCCGACTGGAGTGTGTACTCTCGGCTTAGAATAGCACTACCCCATTTCTTCCCATGGGTGATCGTAAGGGCGACTCAGTGGATTGGAGTTTTTTAAGTGATTTTTGTGGTTGGACACACATCACCAAAAATAATTATTTTACCGTCTTTTCCCAACTTAACTTCCACAAGTGGCTGAAGAATTTTCAGATTCGGAAGCTCTGTCTGCCCCTTTTAGGGATTTATAGCCGTGAGTATATGTATGTACGTCTAGAAAACCATCAGCACTCATCTTTTATTTTCCAATGCGAATTGTTTTCTGTATTTTCTATATGTTTCTTTCTACTTAAATACATAAATACATATTCTCATGCCGCTAGTTCCCATTGGGGTAGGCAGAGACTATCGATGGCTACTTTGTACGATCCTGGCAAACCTCTCGCATTAGGGCCGGCGCTGACTGCCGGCATGGCATGGCAAAGCATTTCGGTACAGATATAGCATTTTTAATCTTATTACCATGCGTATAGAATTCATTTTGACACAACGATGCCGAGGGAGGCCGCGGTAGGACAGAACTTCGGCATCGTTGTGTCAAAATAAAGTAAAATGAATTCTATACACATGGTAATAAGATTAAAAATGCTATATCTGTACCGAAATCCTTTACCATGCCATGCCGGCAGTCAGCGCCGGCCCTTATATATCTTTGGTATTTTCGAAATGTTTCCTTCTACTTTCAACGTTGCCTGCATTTTTGCTTTAGTTCTGACTACCCTGTTAAAGGCTCTTTGTTCAATTGGTATACCAAGTTTCTATATAAGGAAATAATGAGTCACACAAATCTAGTAATTGTTCTAAATCCCGTTTCCATTTACAAAAGACACGTGTTTAATTAAACCTCATTAAAATAAGCTAAACTACATCTCAAGCAGCCATTAATGGAGTCCTATAAGGGCTTTGAGTACAATTACTAAAATTTATTATAAGTGAGCCAATGTGGAAGGTAATGTTAGTAGAGGACGACCTCGGAGGACACATTTGGATCAAATAGAAAATGTGCTCAAAAAGGCAGGTGTCCGCAGTATGAAGAATAAAAGAGCATGTAAGAAAAGATTGATGGATGTAAACGAAGCCAGAGAGGTTTGCCAGGATCGTACAAAGTGGCGATCGATAGTCTCTGCCTACCCCAATGGGAACTAACGGCGTGAGAATATGTATGTATGTATGTATGTATTATAAGTATAGTAGTAATAATATTACTAACAACGGTGCCTTATCTGTAGCTTTGTCGTAACTTAGATTGGTACAGTTTTTCCTTTAATAGAATAGAAAAGTTTTGGAAGTTTAGTGGGGAAACATACATACATATACTCACGGCTATAATTTTCTAGAAGGGGTAGCCAGAGCCAAGGAATTATAAATTCCTCAGCCACTTTTGGAGGTTGAGTAGGGAAAAGGCGGTAAATTAAAGGTTTTTGGTGATGTGTCTCCAACCGCATCGCCCAAAAATCCAATAAAAAGCCTCGATACCCTTAGTCACCTCTTACGACACCCGTGGGAAGAAAGGGGTAGCGACATTTTAAGCCGGCATAACACGGCGAAAGTGGGGAAAATATTGTAAAATAAATGATTTTGGTGATGGGTCTCCAACCACATCGCCCAAAAAACACTTAAAATGACCCGATATCCTTAATCGCCTCTTAAGATCACCCATGGGAAGAAATGGGGTAGTTCTATTCTAGGCCGACACTACACAGCTAAACATTAATTTTACTATCTTTTCCCCACTTAACTTCCAAAAGTGGCTGAAGAATTTTCTAATAGTGAGTATATGTATGTATGTATGTTGAATAGAAAATATCAAATCGTATCTTCTAGCCCCAATGGAAAATAATTTCGTGAGTATATGTATGTATGTAAAATAGAAAAAACTCTTGTAACATAACAAAATATGACGAAACTGTTACTGTGTTACAAAAGAGGACTATTGGCGCTCTTATCAATAGAAGCTTTCTCTTTTTAAAACTTTTGAGTAATAAGGTTTTGTGATCCCAAAAAAATAATATAAAAATGTCCAACCTACCTACACACAGGTCACATAACATATACATATACTCACGCCTATAAATCCCTAAACGGGGTAGCCAGAGCTTTGGAATGATAAATTCCTCACCCACTTCTGGAAGTTGATTGGGGAAAAGATGATAATAATAAACGTTTTTGGTGCCGGGTCTCCAACCACTTAAAAAGGTAGAAATGGTGTAGTGTAATTCTAAGCCGACACTACACGACACGAGTCTTCTCAGAACGAAACCATACAATTTGGACAAACATATACAACAATGTGAATTGTCTATTCTGCTAGTACGAAGTAATTAATAACACACGAAATATGAACCCTGTTTTAGAGTAGATTTAACAAAAGTAGAACTTTATAAGACATAAATATTTTAGAGGCATTTAAGCCATTATTCATTTAGAAACATGTGTCGTTGTGCAACCGTGATACCTCAGAGAGTAGAACACCGCTTATCGTGTTCTTTTGTTTTTTTGGTCAATATTAAATATAAATTTCACATAATAATTACTTGTATATTAAAAGTTACTATAAATAACTAAATAACAATAAAGTAAATATTAAATTATAACCGTGATAGCCCAGTGGGTAGAACACTCGGTTATCGTGCAAACGACTAGTGTTCAAATCCTGGGTCGGGCCGACACCAATTTTTATTTTCTAAAGACATATGTGTGGTTAATTTATCATGGTTGTTAACGGTGAGGGAAAACATAGCGAGGAAACCCACATGGCTGAGTTGTACTTAGTCATGTGACAGTGTATTCGTACAAAACGGCGATAGGCCTGCCCCCTATCACGTGAGTACATGGTCCATGTAAAACGTGGGTACTCTGAACACCAGGTGACAAAGTCACGTGATTTTCAGATGTATTAGTACCTCTGCCAACCCATTCAAGGATTTTCGGCGTGAACGTTTATGTTATGTTATGTAAATATTAACCGGGGGACCCCATACAACAAACGTAATATTTCAGTAATTTGTACTCAATATTATTAATAATCAAGTAAAAACTTAAATATTTGTAAGTAAGTATTAATGGAACGTCATTTTCTTCCCAGGACTTCAAAATACGTTCCGTGGTCGTTTCTTATCGAAATTGGCTTCTATTCCACAATGGCTCTATACATCATGTTAGCCACTAGGTTCCATATTTTTAAGAAGTTACTTAAAATTTTCAACAAATTCAGTATTTTTGGGAAATGCTCAATTAAATGTAGCCATGATCGTCCAATGGGTAGAACGACCGTGCGACAATAGAGACAGGAGTAAGTTAAAATCCCGGGTTGGGCCTACACCAATTTGTCTTTTCTAAAGTCATATGTGTGGTCTATTTATCATGGTTGTTAACGGTGAGGGAAACCGACATGGCTAAGTTGTCCTTATTCATTTGACAGTGTATTCGAACCAAACGGCGATAGGCCTGCTCACGTGAGTACACTGCCCAAGCAAAACGTGGGTACTTTGAACACCAGGTGACAATGTCACGTGATGTTCAGAACTATTATATAGCCAGTATAGCCAGCAAAATTGCCGATAACTTGGTCCCTCCATCAATTAATACAAAGACCCAAAAAGATCCACAGCTTGCACAAATACACCCACGGGATTCCTTTGTCCTACTTGATACCGATTATACCGAGGTTGGAAAGGTCATCGATTCTTTAAAGGTGGATTGTGCTGTGGGGTGGGACGGTATATCTCCCCTAATAATTAAGCGTTTTAAAACTATAATGATCCCTTCTCTCACGCACATATTTAATCTCTGCTTCCACCTTGGCGTCTTTCCCGATTATTTAAAAAAAGCTGTAGTATACCCAATTCACAAGTCAGGGGATAAATCAAATGTTAATAATTATCGCCCTATTTCCATTCTGCCCTCCCTATCTAAAATCATAGAGAGCCTAATAAATTCCCGTCTAACTACATATCTAGAGGATAAGAAACTCCTTTCCAAGAACCAATATGGTTTCCGTCGTGGGAGATCTACTTCAGATGCAGTACACAAACTAACTGACCAAATTGTTGTTAGCTTAGATAAAGGAAAAAGAGCTTTGTCAATTTTCCTCGATCTTGCCAAAGCGTTTGACTGTACGTCGATTCCAATTCTCTTGCGTAAGATGGAGACGTTGGGAATTCGTGGTACCCAACTGAGGCTATTTGAAAGCTATTTGTCCAATAGGTCTCAATATGTTACTATTGGTGGAATCACTAGCTCTCCTCTACCTGTTATATACGGAGTCCCCCAAGGAAGTATACTGGGGCCATTGCTCTTCTTAATCTATATAAATGATTTGTGCAATATTGAAGTGAGCAATGGTCAACTAGTGTCTTTCGCGGACGATACCGTCATAACTTTTACTGGTGCCTCTTGGGACGTAGTTTACAATGCTGCTCAAATTGGATTCAATAAGGTCTTAAATTGGCTATCTAAAAATAGACTCTCACTGAATACGTCAAAGACCAAGTACATGACCTTCTCAATCACAGACAAAACCCAACCACCTCCGGACACCTACGAGATCCGTACTGATTGTTTTCATAGTTATTTGTCCAACAATTGCTCATGTCCCTGTATTGAGAGGGTCAAAGTGATTCGCTACCTTGGCATTAGAATAGACTACAAACTCAGCTTCGCACACCATGTATCCCATCTTGCTTCTAGGGTAAAGAAACTTATGTATGTCTTTGGCAAGCTCCGCAAAGTGACTGATCAAGACCTTCTTAAGGCTATTTACTTGGCGCTATGTCAGTCTATTCTGACATACTGCATCTCCTCATGGGGAGGTGCCGCCAAATCTTATCTTATTACCTTAGAACGCGCCCAAAGAGCTGTCCTAAAAATAATCAATTTTAGACCTAGAATGTTCCCTACTTACGAACTGTACCAAAATTGTGGATTACTGACGGTTCGTCAACTCTTCATACTCCAGATATTAATTAAACAGCACTCCTTAACATCTCCTCAGCCACCTCTCACCCCTCGGTGCTCTCGATACCCCCTTCTTGCACCCCCAATTCGACTTAAAACTCACTTCTCCAATCGTTTCTTTTGTTTCTTGGGTCCATTCCTCTACAACAAACTTAATCGAGAATTTTCGTGTGCCGAACTATCCTCGTTTAATTATAAAAGAAAAGTGTCAGACTGGCTCAAAACGAAGAGCTACGATGAATCAGAGTTGCTTCTAACCTACATTAGATGAATCGCGCACAAAAGCTCAATCACCCATATAACCTCTCCCCACACACGCACACACACACGCACGCGGCTCACATACAAACACACACACACACACACACACACACACACATACACACACACACATACACACACTCACATACTATTGTACTAGAGGACAACACGATTTGTATTAGTTAAAATAAAATTTTGTAATATTGATGTCCATGCCACAGGTTCGACCTATTATGGCATCAATGTCCACCTATGTGTATACTACCTTCCTTCAAATGTAAACCCAATTATTTTGTAGTGCTCTAGCTATGACTGTATTAGGTTTTAATTGTAAATAAAGATTATTATTATTTTGGGCATGACTTTTAGTTCCTCGCCTCTCCCATGGCCGAAACAGAAAATTAGAATTTTAAATGGGAGAGGCGGTATTCCCCGACAAGAGCACAGTCGGTCGGGGTCAGGGAGTCAGGTTCAAGAACCGACGGACGATCCTAGCCGTATCGAGCAGCACCGCTTTCTGCATTTGTGCTGGAACCGACACGCCACAGAAACCCAACCGCCTCAAGTTGGTCGCGAGGCTGGTTGGAATTAACCCGTTCGCGGACAAAACAATTGGGATTATTTCTGTCGAAGTCACACCCCACATGTCGGTGATCTCGTGAGCCAGATCGAGATATTTCCGACGCTTCTCGGTTTCGGCTTTCACGAGACCCTCGTCATGAGGGATAGTGACATCCACTAGAAATACCCTCGACTGCGACCGATCCCATACCACGATATCAGGCTTATTCGCTAGAATAGTCCTGTCCGTGATAACGGATCGGTCCCAATAGATTTTGGCACGGTCGTTTTCTAGGATTGGCTCCGGCAGATACTTGTAATACGGCAGCCTCTGTTGCAAGAGTCCGTATTTCAGAGCGAGCTCCTGATGCAGGATTTTGGCTGCTTGGTTGTGTCTGTGCAAGTACTCAGTGTTAGCAAGAGCCGAACAACCGGAAATAACATGCCTAAGTGACTCTCCGGGACGGCCACATGCTCGACAGATGTCTGTGGTACCGTCCTTTAGGATGTATTTCCGATAGTTCCGCGTCTTGATAACCTGGTCTTGTATTGCACAGACAAAACCTTCGGTTTCCCCAAAGAGGTCCCCGAAACGCAGCCAATGCAGGGAGGCTTTACGGTCCACGAAAGGTTCGTGAAGTACCTTGTAAAACCTCCCATGCAGCTCCTTCTCTTTCCATACGGACTCCCGATCAGAGGTGCTAAGTACCTCCGGGGTTCGCCAATCCTGTGAGGCCAACGATAAGGGAGTCAGTCCTTTATCACTAGCGACCACCTCTCCCCGAATACTATCATCCGTCATCGCCAAAAAATAGTTTCTGAGGTTGCATACCTCGCGGTTGTGCATGGTTTTGGCACTCAAAAGGCCTCGACCACCACACTTCCGCGGGATATACAATCTCATAACCGACGATTTCGGATGATGCATTCGATGAGAGGTCATCGTCGTGCGGACTCGTCTGTCCAGAGCGTCTAGTTCGGACTGAGTCCATCTGAGCACGCCAAACGTGTACATCAGTACAGGCATGACCCAGGAGTTAATGGCTCGGATCTTATTAACGCCCGACAAGTAGCTATTAAGCACACTTTTCAGGCGTTCATAAAACTCCTCGCAAACACCCTGTTTCACGTCTGCCACCTTCACACCGATGGTTTGTGACATGCCCAGATACCGGTATGTTTCAGCCTCGGAGAGTGCCCTCAAATGATTGGTGCCGACATCGACACCATCAGAGTGCACGACATGCCCCTTCTCGACATGAATGACCGCACACTTATCGACCCCGAGCTCCATCTTGACGGAACCACTGAAATCATTAGTGATCGTCAGTAGCTCCGCCAATCTGTCAGCCGTGGGGGCGTAAAGCTTCAGGTCATCCATGTAAAGGAGATGAGGCAAGCGTGATCCGCCTCTCCGAAACTGAAAGCCTGTCCCCGAATTCTCCAAGAGTGTACTTAGAGGATTCAGGGCCAAGCAAAACCAAACTGGACTCAGGCAATCGCCCTGGAAAATCCCTCGCCTTATATCAATTTGGTCATCCGCGTCCGTCATCCGCTGACCGTCTAAACTCAGGATCGTTCTCCAGCACCCCATACACTGCCCGAGGAAGTGTCGAACTGTACTTTCAATTTTGTACAGCTCGAGGACCCTCATGAGCCATGAATGAGGTACCGAATCGAACGCCTTCCTGTAGTCTATCCAGCCAGCAGAGAAGTTCCGACGGTTGCGTTTGACTTATTATTATTATTATTATTATTATTATTAGTACCTCTGCCAGCTTCTTCGGGGATATACGGAGTGAACCATTGGGTCTTGAGTGATTTTAACTAAATGAAGCTATAGAGGTTTGCCAGGACCGAAAAATGTGGCGATCGATAGTTTTTACCTACTTCAATAGAAACTGATGGCGTGAGTATATGTAGGTATGTATTTTGGGAAATGCTAAGACACATATAGTTTTTTTTACTATATTTCCCTCTTTTTAAAAATGAAAACTGTGATTGTTGATTTTGAAGATTAATCTCCCTTTTCTTAATGGCAGTCGAGTGTATTAACATTATACATATATTCACGGTTACAAATTCTAAACATGGGTAGCCAAATCTCCGGAGTTGACAATTCTTCATCTACGTATGGAAGTTATTTCGCGAAAGAATAGCAAAAGTAAAGTATTGTTGGTGATACGCTATTCTAAACATACATACATATACTCACGGCTATAAATCCCTAGAAGGGGTAGCCAGAGCTTCAAAATAAGAAATTTCTCAGCCACTTTTGGAAGTTGAATGGGTCGCCCAAAATGCCATTAAAAAGCCCCAATACCCTTAGTCGCCTCTTACGTACACCATCGGGAAGAAACGAGGTAGTGCTATTCTAAGCCAACAATACACAGCTTAAGCCGACACTCATAGAGGTAGGTCTCTTTGCCGACACAACACATCTTCTAAACCAACACTAAAAAGTTATAGCCGATTATATACATTTGTAATTATAAAAATTATATTATATTTCGGCGTGTAGTGTCGGCTTAGAATAGCACTACCCCGTTTCTACCGATGGGTGTACGTAAGAGGCGACTAACGGTATTGGGGCTTTTAAGGGATTATTTGGCGATGCGGTTGGAGACCCATCACCAACAACCTTTCTTTTTCTATCTTTTCCCCACTCACATTCCCAAAAGTGGCTGAGGAATTTCTAATTCCTTAGCTCTGGCTACCCCTTCTAGGGATTTACAGCCGTGAGTCTATGTATGTATGTATAATGTATGTAATTATAAAGGACTTGCAACATTGGCCTTTTTCCTTCAATGCTGTCATAAGGTTATTGAAAAGAGAAAAAAACTAGTCCTTACTCATTCTTTTTTCTTAAAACATTTATCTTTCCTTCTCTTTTTGTTTTTATCTGAGGGCACCTTAAAAATAAGCGGAAACTTTTAATCTTAGTGTCAAAATGCTCTTGCCCGTGTGGTTATCTCACTACCATTCCGGTATTATTAAAACCAGAAGTCAGAACTTAATCCTTTTAAAAGTCATCTTGTTAAAACAGTACCTTGCTATTTATCAATTCGATAAGGAACTATCAACGAAGGGTTATCAAACAAAATTGATTCTTATGATCAATAAACCGGTAGATTAACAAACCGGGAATCGCGTAACTGCTTTAATAATGTGAAAAAAGAAAAATAAGGATATGTAAAAGTTTTTTTCTTTTTTTTGAGATTTCGATCTGAAATGTCTTATCTATTTTTTTTCGTGCGAATGAAAAGGAGTTCTGTTGCATTTATTTTAAGGTTGATATTTGTTTGTAAAATTTTGGGTTGATTGAGAAAATGTTTGTGCTAAATGCCAGCTATTTCTCCTGTCAATGATCAGGCGCCTATACGTGCTAATGTCACGGTAACAGTATGAATATTGACATTGTCAATATTGTACGGGTTTCAAGAGTTTCGGCTTATTATTTCAGGTTTGTTTTTCTCTGTGAAATACATGAATTTTATTTTTAGCTTTGTATGTTGATAATGGAATTTCGTTTAGGTACGTGCTGATGAAAATGCTTTTATTCGGGGTATTCCTATTTTATTACGTCATGCCATTAAGCAAAAATATGATATTTAGATATTAGATTGATGGGGTTTACTTACTTTATGAAATTATGGTTGAATCTTTTGTAGATTTACAATCATAAGTAGAAAATTAAAAAAAAGCAATACGTTCGGGAGGTTTTAAATGGTTTCTCTTTCCATTTTATGTTGTTGTATCGTGATATTCTTCAGTTATATTGACATTCATATCATATTCAAGGCAGGATTAAACTATTATATGCAGTATATTTTCATAATTATACTCATACATACATACATATACTCACGCCGTTAGTTCCCATTGGGGTAGGCAGAGACTATCGATCACCACTTTGTACGATCCTGGCAAACCTCTCTTGCTTCGTTTACATCCATCAATCTTTTCATACATGCTCTCATAATTATACTCACAGCTATAAAACGCAAAAGCAATATACAAATATTCAGCATTAAAAAATCCTCAGGCACTTAAAGATGTTAAGTGGAGGAAAGATGCTGGAATAAAAAAAAAATTGGTTGTCTATGTATGTTAATGTAGATAACATAGCTAGATAGAATGTAATTAAAACCCAGACATTTTCCAAACTAGTATAACATGTGCAGTAACATAAATTCAATACGATTTCACTGTTTGTTTTTGAGTAGCGTATCTTAAACGGGTTTAAAAGATTGGAAATTGACTTTTGTATTCAGATATCGAACAATTGGAGGCCTAACACGAGCGCTTTTTTCCACACACGATATCGGTTAGAATGAGATGACAGTATACTATACTAAGTAAGTGCGAAAGAGATGGCTTTATACTACGCGATATCTAGTTAAAAGGTTGCTCGTACGAGCTATGCTGAATATTAATTTTATTACAATACATACTTCGCTGTGCCGGTTGCCTGTTTTAATGTCCTATTAAATAAAGAATGGTAATAAATCAAATACTTTAAATTACATACATGTCAGCCGCGCAATGTTTCAATTAGTTGTTTCAAAGAGTTCGGTAATTGGCCGGAAAAATGTGAATACTTATTGTAATGACACAATTCGGTATGCAAAGTTTTTTTTTGGTATTTATTAAATATTTTTATTCGATAGCAAACACGCAAATCAAAAACTGATTTGAATATTTTTCATTTAAAATGAGTAATTGCAAAGTTATGATTTTTTAAAGATTGTTCAACTTTTGTACTTAATGACGTCATCGATTGAAAATATCACGTAGCGACATGCAAATAAAATGAAATGTTTAGTAAAAATATTGGTAATTGCAAAATATTTCACGAATTTGTGATCCCAAATGAAATTATTACAATATTATACTAAACAAACCTATGATTTTCGATATTTTATTAATAAACTGCAAGAACGAATGTCTTTGACATAACGCTGAAGGTCAAATACTATTACAGTTCTTTGCTAAAGTAACGGTCATCTTAGCTCTGTTTGATTTAATTTCAAGAAATGGTTTCGTAATCAGCACCACTTTTGTACAACTTTACATACCGAATTCCTATGTAACTATAAAACAGGGTTACTCATTAAAAAAGAAAATCACTTCAGATCCAATCCACTATAAATAACCATTGCTAAAATTATTATGTATAGTAAGTAAGTAATCGGTATATAGCATTGAGTATATATAACATATAAATGTATGTATGTCATTGTCTACTATCTTGTCCGCTATCAACTTCCAAAGGTGGCTGATGAGCTTCTAGCTCTAAAGCTCTAGGTTCCCCGTTTTTTTATTGCCGTGAGTGTATGTAAGTGTGTACGAATATGGATTTTTAAACAGTGAAGTAAGCTTTTAAGCTTCTTAGCAGCTGAGCCTTGGTTTTCATAGCAATACTAGTTTTGTAAATAGAACAATGAAGCCATTTATTTATTTATTTTGAGAACTTAAAACTAAATAGAGCGGAAACCAAACGTACTTCAGTACACAAATTGCAGCGAAAATCCGCTAAAAACGAATTGTAAATTATCCTGCACTCTGGTTTATTCAATGTTATAACTTTTGTTGGCTAAGCCCAGTCCAGCCTTGTTGGTGTCACAAAAGACCCCAAAAAAAAAAAAAAGGGTATAGCACCAACTCAGAATTCGAATCAATGACACCTGCTTTGAAATCGATGGTCTCCCACTAAGCTTTTATCATATCATATTACAAAAAGAAAAATGCTGTGTAGTGTTGGTTTAGAATAGCACTACCCCATTTCTTCCGGTGGGTGTACGTAAGAGGCGACTAACGGAATTGGGGCTATTAAGGGATTTTTGGGCGATGCGATTGGAGACCCATCACCAAAAACTTTTATTTTACCGCCTTTTCCCCACTCAACTTCCAAAAGTGGCTGAGGAATGTATAATTCCTTAGCTCTGGCTACCCCTTCTAGGGAATTATAGCCGTGAGTATATGTATGTATGTATGTGAAAAGAAAAACTCGATTCTGAAAAACTGGCTACTGATCGTCAAAAACAAGTTAGTGTACCACCCGCCGTCGAATTGAGATACATCAATGACATTATCGTTAATTGATAGTTTTTAGATAAGCCATTTTGGATGGGCTTGTTTTATACTGTTTGTGTGTTTGTATGTCCGACGTGATATGTGCTAGTTTGTATGTTAATTTGTCGATAAAACATTGATTCGTTTATCAGTTGTCGATTGAATTTATTAGAAAGCTCGTTTGATTTATTGGTCACTTTCTTAATGAACAACCTTCGTAGTTAAGTCTTGGTTTGATCTACCGACCATAAGTACTCACGATGATTTTATACTTACGCTATTAGTTTACATTGAGGTAGGCAGAGCTATCTTTTCAGGAGCCAGAAAAAAATCTCTCACTTGTCTCAACTCAACTCAAACGTTCACGTCGTACCTCCGCGAATGGGTTGGCAGAGGTAGGTATACTTCTAAATATCACGTGACATTGTCACCTGGTGTTCGGAGTACCCACGTATTCACGTAATAGGGGGCAGGCATATCGCCGTTTTGTATGAATACACAGTCATATGACAAAGTACAAATTTATAATGTGAGTTTCCTCACGATATTTTCCTCACTGTTTAACAACCATGATAAATCAACCACACATACGACTTTTATAAAAGACAAATTGGTGTAGGCCTGATCCGGGATTCGAACCCTTAGCGTCTGCACGATAAGCGATATTTTACCCACTGAGCTATCACGTTCATATTTATTATTTACGCTTGACGTAATGCGTATAAGTGATAAATCTTATTTAGATGCCAAACCTACTCCTTATAACGGAGCGCTAAAGAATACGCTATAATAAGAAAGGCTTTTCAATATATAAGTCGTGATATTTTAATCTATTTTTATCCTCAAGTCCTCATGAGATCGGAGCACAGATGACATCTACGTAATTGAATGTCTTAATAAATCTGAGGATTAAAAATCAATTAGTCAATGCCTGGAGGGAATGCGCTAAAATACGATGATGTACGCGGCGGTTGCTTTGGGAGCCAGTTTTTATCAGGTTATCAACTTCACTCCAACCTTTAAGACGTATATCCCTGAAAGGATGGCAGAAATGAAATGAATTTGTTTGAAGTTCGGTAGGTTAGGCTGTTACAGAATATTTTATTAACTCATGTCTCGTCAAGACTGCTTGACATACAAAGGAATATTTAAAAAAATACTTAAAACACAATAATAAAAAAATCTCTATTCTATAATTACATACATATACTCACGCCGTTAGTTCCCATTGGGGTCGGCAAAGACTATCGAACGCCACTTTGTACGATCCTGGCAAACCTCTCTAGCTTCGTTCAACATCTAGACAATAAAATATCAGTACCAAAATACAGATTGTCAAAAGTAAATACATCTTTCATGGGGTTATGCGTAAAAATGTATAATAAAATACCTGAGGACATTTTAAATTTATCAGAAACAAAATTCAAAGCATCAGTTAAAAGAAATCTTAGTTCGAAAGACTATTACAATGTCAATGATTACATTAATGATGAAGCGGCTTGGTGTCATCGGGGCTCTGTGCAGGATGTTTCCGGGCTAACACCAAAATTGTAATGGACGTAAAAAAAGATGTGTGTTGACGAGTTTCTTGCGGGTTCTTCTCTCAACAAAATACCTTCCGAATCCGAAGTAAACCTAGTATTAAGTTAAAATTTGACGTTCAAAAAACAAAGATTTATCTTTTTATTTTGAAATAAATGATTATTTTATTTTATCTATCTTTTCATACATGTTCTTTTAATACATTAGCAATATTATATAATAACAGCTTCGGTCGTCGCCCGGTAGTAAGGTTGCTCGTACGTACACATACATACATATACTCACGGCTGTAAATCCCTAAAAGGGGTAGCCAAAGCTAAGGAATAAAAAAATCCTTAAACATTTTGGAAAGTTGAGTGGAGAAATGGTCAAATAAAAGTTGTTGGTGAAGGGTCTCCAACCACATCGCCCAAAAATCACTTAAAAAATGAGTTTCAAAATATACGTATGAAGGTTTACCAAACGGGTGTTCCACACACTCATTCTGTATATTTTTCTCAACATAACTTAGCAGTAAAAGGAGTAACCGTGATAGCTCAGGGGGGAAACTACTTAGAGAGGTGTGTATTCGAATCTCGAGTGAGGCATACACTTATATGTATGTATTAATTAGTACCTCTGCTACCCCTTCCGGGATATGTGGATTGAACGTATGAGTTTGAGTAAAACAAAACATAAGGCTCACAATATTTGCATGACTAATCGTTAATTCCAAGCATTGCCCTAGATATATAGCCTTAAGCAAACAGTATGAAAACCACACTTCCTCTGATTAACATACATACGCTGTGGATAAATTAACGATTATTATTAAAAGGATATTCCATCCATTGTCGGTATATGATGATATTATCTCAACTTAAAAGATTACGCCGTATATCCCCGTAGGGGTTGTCAGGGGTACTAATATTTCTGAACATCATGTGACTTTGTCATCTGGTTTATTTATTACATTTGGAACACCAGCAGCTTAAACAACTTACATTAAATGAAAAGTAATATAAAAACTATAATTTCGTCGTAAAAGCCTATTATAGCTGAACACGACATTTGTAAATGAAAATATTAAAACGAGAATTTATATAAACTTAACAATATTAAGCCATTAAAGGTATTAATAATATAAACAAGTTTTCTAAGTACTAATTATAAGTCAATAAAAATGTTTTAAATTAACAATTTAATAAAACTACGAACAGTATTTATATGCATAACATTTTTTCCTTAAAACTATTAAATGAATCATAAAAATGACAAAATTATCTGGTGTTCGGAGTACCCACGTATCGCTTAGACAGTGTACTCACGTGATAGGGGGCAGGCCTATCGCCGTTTTGTACGAATACACTGTCACATGACAAAGTACAACTCAGCTTTGTTTGTTTCCCAAACCTTCCACTAACGCTATTCCGACATTTGTTGTTGCTCATACATTTAATTCGCTTAAAGAGCTTATTCCATTTGTCTGAATTCAGACGTCTGAAAGCGCGTGCGTTAAGCTGGCGTACCATGAAGCTGTATCGAGCTGGTTACTATGTCAAAAAACTCTGCCTAAATAGTGAAAACGTACACAGTGAAAATGGTGTTTATTTCCTAAACTAAAGAGGCACTATTTGTTTTAGTTTTACACTAATTAGGCACTATTTAGGCAGAGTTTTTTGATATAGTAACCAGCTCGATACAGCTTCATGGTACGCCAGCTTAACGCACGTGCTTTCAGACGTCTGAATTCAGACAAATGGAATAAGCTCTTAAGTCAGTGGAAATACACTGAACCACGCACGGATATTAACATTCTTCATACATATACTCACGGCTGTAAATCCCTAGAAGGGGTAGCCAGAGCTAAGGAATTAGAAACTCCTCAGCCACTTTTGGAAAGTTGAGTGGGGTAAAGATGGTAAAATAAAGGTTATTGGTGATGGGTCTCCAACCGCATCGCCCAAAAATATCTTAAAAGCCCCAGTACCGTTAGTCGCCTCTTACGTACACACACCGGCGGAAATGGGGTAGTGCTATTCTAAGCCGACACTACACAGCAAACATTCTTCGTTTCTTCTATATTCAGCTAAGTCATCTATGTAAAAAAAGGACTCTATGCGCCATTGGTTGCACGAAAAGGTTGTTCTCCAAAGAATACAAAGATAACATCAAATCCGATATCAAAATCATGCCAAGAATGAAAGAGTATGTATGGAAAGATTGATGGATGAAAACGAAGCTAGAGAGGTTTGTGATCATACGAAGTGGCGATCAATAGTCACGGCCTACCCAAAGGGAACTAATAAAATAAAAAATAAAATAATCATTTATTTCAAAGTAAAAAGTTAAATCTTTGTTTTTTGAAAGTCAAATTCCAACTTAATGCTAAGTTTACTTCGGATTCGGAAGGTGTTTTGTTAAGAGAAGAACCTGTAAGAAACTCGTCAACACACATCTTTTTTTACGTCCTTTACAATTTTGGTGTTAGCCCGGAACGGTGGGAGTATATGTATGTATGTAAAACCCTGCCACTTTATCAGTAAACTCTATAACACAGATCCAGTAATAAGTTCTGAAACAAACAGTTTATGCAAACTTCCTTTATTTGCACAATAGCGGAGTAAGTCGTCGAATTTGTACGCGGATGAGAGTTAGCATATTAATTTTGTACGCACCAGGAGATGCGTAATTTATATACGTATCTCTGACGTAGAGATTTGCATGAATGTATAGAGGTATAATGATTGTACTTAGTTTTAGATGTGTTTTTAGCCGTGTAGTGCCGGCATAGAATATAGAGTATTGGGGATTTTTATTGGATTTTTGGGCGATGCGGTTGGAGACCCATCACCAAAAACCTTTATTTTTACCATCTTTTCCCCACTCAACTTCCAAAAGTGGCTGAGGAATTTATAATTCCCTAGCTCTGGCTACCCCTTCTTGGGAAATATAGCCGTGAGTATATGTATGTATGTATTTGTTAGATGGGTTTTATACTAGGTGGGCATGAATAATTCGCCATGCCAAATTGGAGCGAAGTGCCGAGTTATGTTTACAGTTGTTTCCCAAAAACTTACATGAGAAACTTTTAAGGGTGATAATTCCTCAATAGTAAAATTTTTTTGAAAAAAAGACCTGGGATTCATTGCTTATGACCATCATGCAAAGTTTGGTAGAGATCGGTACAGCCGTTTAGGAGGAGTGATGTTATAAGAGAAATACGAAAGTCGGGGGTAAATGGAGCTTCACTCCAATAATATTAATATATCGTTGAGTTAGTGTCCCATAATACAAGATTAACTTAGTTGGGGTTAACTTAATCTGTGCATAATGTTTCTGTATATTTATTTAAATGGAAAAATTAATTAGCGGGTGTTGTATAAGGCGACTAAGTGTATTAAGGCTTTTTTAAGTGTTCGTTGGTGATGTGTTTTGAGTCCACTGCTCAAAAAACTTTAGTTTACAATCTTTACCCCACCCAACTTTCAAAAATTGCTGAAGACTTTAATTTCCTAAAGCTCTAACTACCTCTAAAGATTTATAGCCGTGAGTGCATGTATGTATGTCAGTTAGAAAATGTTTCTTCTTAAAATACTACTAACCCATTTATTTTCGTGAGTGTTGTAGGCAGGGGCTGTAAGTATTGCCCTTTTTGTTTCCTTTTGATTTTTTAAAAAAAATACTGTGCAGTGTCGGCTTAGCATAGCACTACCCCATTTCTTCCCATGGGTGTTCGTTCAAAGCGACTAAAAGTATTGGGGCTTTTAAAGTGGTTTTCGGGCGATGTGGATGGTTACCCAACACCAAAAAACCTTTGCTTTACAAACTATTCCTCACTTAACTTCCAAATGTAGCTGAGAAATTTCTTATTCCGAAGCGCTTGCTACCCCTTCTAGGGATTTATAGAATATGTATGTATAATAAATTGCAGGCTAAGCTAATTTGTTCTCTATTTCGTTTCCTAACTCTTTGTTCTAACAAAATTGGACGATTTCATATGTCGACGTTTAAAATATGATTTAGATATTCAGATGAAGTTGCTAATAAACGGATGGAGCCGTATTAATTTCGGTAAACGGTTGAAATAATATCGTATTAAATTTAGTACGACGGAACTTTTGTTTGCTTAGATTTTGTCATAAACTCATTACTGAGATCGGGCTCGGTCGCAAAGTATGATATGAACATACATTTATATACTCACGGCTATAAATACGTGAAAAGGGTGGCCAGAGCTTCTGAATAACAAGAACCTCAGCTACTTTTGAAAGTTGAGTGGTAAAAGGTGAGAGATTGTATAGTAAATGTTCTTGGTGATGGGTGGCCAACCAAATTGCCCAAAAATCAGTTAAAAAGCCCTAATATCTTTAGTCACCTGTTACGAATACCAACGGAAACAACTGCGTTAGTGCTATTCTTAGCCGACACTACACAGATGTAATATACATACATATATACTCACAGCTATAAATCCCTAGAAGGGGTAGCCAGAGCTATGGAACTAGAAATTCCTCAGCCACTTTTGGAAAATTGAGTGGGGCAAAGATGGTAAAGTAAAGGTTGTTGGTAATGGGTCTCCAACCGCATCGCCCAAAAATTTTATAAAAGCCCCAATACCATTCGTCGCCTCTTACGTACACCCATCGGTAGAAACGGGGTAGTGCTATTCTAAGCCGACACTACACAGCTTAGGCAATATCTTTCTTTTAAAATTCAAAAACTATGTAGAGTCAGTTTATTTATTTATTTTATTATCTTTGGCGGGCTAACAGCTAAATTTACAATATGAAATCATTACATTACAATACTTACAATTATGAAATTAAGAACACCGAAAACAACAGAGAAACAGAAGTCTTAACTAAAAAAGGAACTTAACTAATTAATAAAACAACAGCAAGAAAAATGCACCGTAACAACTAATTAATGTGAAAAACCAATATTTACAATATAGAAGAGCGTTATCCACTTATAGCTGTGAGTTAATGTATATAACTTTTTTTTATAACAAGCGGTCCGCCCTGGTTTAGAACATCTGTTAAAAGTTTTTTTTTGTATAGGTTACTCTTTACGTCAGTTATGTCAACCTTAAACATTCACGCCGTATATCCCCGAAAAGGTTGGCAGAGGTACTAATACTTCTGAACATCACGTGACATCGTCACCTAGTGTTTAATTGTAATTATGTGTATAGAATACGTCCAATCTGCCCAATAAGTTTTTATGCCCTCGACCCATCTCTAGTATAGATGTAAATGTTTTTTTTTTTATATTGTGTAGTGTCGGCTTAGAACAGCACACTAAGATACCTCTTACGATTACACATGGAAAAAAAATAGTTTGGTAGTGCTATTCTAAGCCGCTTAAAACTTAACTAAACAGCTTATCAAGTTACGAAACTACGAACTTCAATAACCAAAACAATAAACATAAAAACGGGTTTGTTGTAAGATGCCTAAATTGGTAGGATTAGTAGGTAATGTTGGCAACACTGTGACTGCCTAATACGCTCAGATTTGTGTGGCTGCGACAAACTGGTATTGTCTATGAGACATAAAGGGATATAATCCTTTAAAGGGTGGCAGCTACTGACTCATAATCGACGCTTGAAATGGACTAATTTATAGGTCTTAAAACAAAATTGATTTAGTTGTTCGTTTGTATTGTATTCGTACAGCATTGAATTCGTACAAAACGGCGATAGGCCTGCCCCCTATCACGTGAGTACACTGTCCATGCAAAACGTGGGTACTCTGAACACCAGGTGACAAAGATATATTAATTACATTAAAAAACATGAAACATGTTAAAAGAAAACAATGAAAAACAAAACTTAAAAACCTTAAAACATAAAAAAAACATAAATTAAAAATTATGCACAGCAACGAATAGGATTCTGACTCAGTATTTCGTTATGAGTTTTACCTCATAACACTGGTTTTCAGTCAGTCCTATATTTGTGACAATGACACCTAAAATAAATAACTCTACAGCATTTAATATAGAATATAACACAATTCACGCAAACAAATTTGGAAATGACATACAATGCAATGGCCACTTAAAAAAACATATTTAATACTTACTATAAGATATATTTATATACCTACATACTTGTATTATCTCGCATATAAAAACATACTAATTCAGAGAACATACATACAAATATATATTTGAAATATTTATTCAGGAGTTTTAGTACCTCTACCAACCCCTTCGGGGATATTCGGCGTGAACGTTTGAGTTTACCGACATAGGTTCAGACCTAAGTCAATATTTACAGTTTCTTATTCGCCATTTTTTTTTTGTTGTTATTTGTTTTCGATTATTTTACCACGTACTTTTAATTTGGCGAAAATAATTTGTGAATTGTTTGTATTTTGTCACAGTTGTGCCCTTAGGCAATAAATAAATTCTTTCTTTTTTTTTCTTTTTTTCCATTTTCATCGCTTATCGCATCGCCAAACTCATACATTTATACTAACACCGATTATTTCTTGAAAAGCGGTTCAAGATCGCGTCTAAAGTGTTAGATTAAAATAATTATGTCATTTGCAGATTATACTGAAACTTACGTAGGTTTAACCTCATTTCAGTAATTACGAACCAAATCTTCGTTGTGATAAGCATTTACTAACAACTTAAAGGCTTGATGTTGTACAAAGAAGTTACGGCATTTTGAAAACAAGCGATTTGTCATATAAATATAGTTTATATACATACAACTACATACTCACGGGTATAAATCCCTACAAGGGGTAGCCAGAGCTAAAGAATTAGAAATATTTCAGACACAGACTTAGCCGTGTAGTGTCGGCTTAGAATAACACTACCCCATTTCTACCCGTGGGTGATCGTAAGAGGCGACTAAGGTTATAGGGGCTTATTAAGTGATATTTGGGCGTTGTGGTTGGAGACCCGTCACCAAAAACATTTGTTATTACCATCTTTCCCCAATCAACTTCCAAAAGTGGCTGAGGAATTTTTCATTCCAAAGCTCTGGCTACCCCGTTAAGGGATTTATAGCCGTGAGTATATATATGTATTTACTTAGAAGTTAAGTGGGGAAAAGATGGTAAAATATGGTGGTGGGTCTCCAATCGCATCGCCCGAAAATCTTTAAAAAGCCCCAATATTCTTATTCGCCTCTTACGACACTCGTGGGTAGAAAGCGGTACTGAAATTATAAGCCGACATCTACATAGCTTTTTAAAAATATATTCTAATCCAATCCAATAAAACATTTCAACATAAGTCGGGTGCCACTATAAATTATGTTGGATGCAAAAATAACACTAGCGCTAACTTGAAAGCCATTAAACAAAGTGTTTTTGCATTTTTACAACGGACAAGACTCTATACTGCGGTACAAAGAAGTTTTTCTTTAATATGAAAATATTAAACTTGCTAAAGGAATGGAGAGATGATTTGGGTACGTAGATAGAAACAAAGAAAGAAAAGAGAGCGTCGGGGCGTTTACCCGAGGTCGCGGGTTCGATCCCCGCCCGTGTCGAAATTTTTCTTTCCTTTATTTATTCTTTATTTATTAGTAATAATCCTCACATGAGGTTTTCATGAACAAAAAGATTTAAATTATGTGATAGTTAGGCGTTTTCAACATTTGCATTCTATCTGAAAAGATAGACAAGTGGCCTTCCGAATTAGTAAAAAATTCGGAGGTAGGAGACGCAAACACTACTAAAACGTTTAAAAGAAATAAAGGATAGAAGAATTTCGCACTGGCAGCCAATTGACACGGTAGCTCAATTAGCAGAGCGTCGGGGCGTTTACCCGAGGTCGCGGGTTCGATCCCCACCCGTGTCGAAAATTTTCTTTCCTTTATTTATTCTTTATTTATTAGTAATAATCCTCACATGAGGTTTTCAAGAACAAAAAGATTTAAATTATGTGCAGAGAAGACATTTATTCGCCATTGTAGGCACAAGAAAAACAATTATTACATAAAAAATATAAATAAAACACAATATAAATAATAAAAAAACTCATGTAAAACTCAACAACGCAACAGCATAAAATATAAATAACAGTATTTCTTGCGCCATAGAGAGGATAGAAATGTTTTGTGTCTAAATTAAATGTGTCACCCCGTGCGAAGACGGGACAGTCCGCTAGTATAAATATAAGTTAATATAACATACACACACACATATACTCACGGCTATAAACGGAAAAAGGTGTAGCCAATGTTTCAGAGCTAGAAACTCCTCAGCCACATTTGGGAGTTGATAAGGGATAAGATGGTGGAAATAAAGTATCTTTGGTGATGGGTGTCCAACCGCATCGCCCAAAAACCATTAGAAACTTATAAGTATACATACATACATATACTCACGGCTATAAATCCCTAGATGGGGTAGCCAGAGCTAAGGAATTAATAATTCCTCAGCCACTTTTGGAAAGTTAAATGGGGAAGAGATGGTTAAATAAAGATTGTTGGTGATGGGTCTCCAACTTCATCGCCCAAAAATCACTTAAAAGCCCCAAAACCGTTAGTCGCCTCTTACGTACACTCACCGGAAGAAATGGGGTAGTGCTATTCTATGCCGACACTACACAGCAAACCTATAAAGCATAGGATTATTCTGTCCTCGTATTTCCAAAACCACAAAACTTTCATCCTGAAATAGCTTACGAAAAGTTAAATATATTCTAAGTTTAAACCGTAACGTATAAAATTTATGTGTTGTCTGTCGATACCAGATGTGAGGCTCGTAAATTTGGAAGCTAAAATGGTGTTCTATACTCTCCTCTATTTACTAGAGTGGCGGGAAGTATGACGGAAATATTATTAACCTCAAACAGGTAGAATCTAGTTAGGTTTACGTTTACAACAGTTTTCAATCTTAACAAAAATTAACTTATTTTTCTTTTCTTATTTATAATTAGCTGAACCGAAGGGCAAGCACGAGCGCTATTTTATCGACTCGATAACTGTTAGAATGAGATGGCAGTATACGAATTAAGTGCGTAAGAGATGCCTGCTTTATCCCACGCGATATCTAGTTTAAACACCGCTCGTACTAGCCGAGCAGTAGAGCAAGCACGAGCGCTATTTTATCGACACGATAACGGTTAGAATGAGATGGCATTATACGATATTAAGTTAGTGCGTAAGAGATGGCTGCTTTATCCCACGCGATAACTAGTTTAAACACCGCTCGTACTAGCCGGGCTGGAAACGTTATTTAGCCATATAAATTATATCTTAGAAATTTCTAGTCGATAGAATAAATTAAATGTTAGACGTGTACAACTTCTCACAGTTTTTGCTGAGTCAGCGCCTTTTCAATGGGACAATGTTTTTTTTTGTTGTCGTTTAATATACATACATACATTACATATTTACGGCTATAAGTCCCTAGAAAGGGTAGCTAGAGCTAAGGAATTAGAATTTCCTCAGCTACTTATGGAAATGTGAGTGTAGTGTGCGTAGTTTTTTTTATATATTTTACCGTATTTTTTTGTAATTGTAAATATTTTGTTTGACTTTTTATTGTCTGTTTGGTTATTTTTTTTGTGTTGCATCTCTGTTGCGCCATATTTACGGCGAATAAATATATTTTTTCTTCTCCTTCCTTATCACTTAGGAGCATAAATAGTTATAAACCTATTCTCAGACCTACCCATTGTGTATGCAAATTTTCATTTTTTCAGTTCAGCCGTTTCAAAGGATGTTATTAAAGGAAAGAAAAATTTCGACACTGGCGGGGTTCGAACCCGCGACCTTCGGGTATACGCCCCCGTCGCTCTGCCAACTGAGCTACAGTGTCAGTTGGCATCCAGCGCGAAATTTCTCTATCCTTTGTTTCTTTTTTACACGTTCAAGTAGTGTTTGCGTTTCCTACCTCCGAATTTTAACTAATTCGGACGGCCGCGGGTTCGAACCCCGCCAGCACAGATTACTAAATACTTACCAGATACTTCACTTCATAGAAGATTTCCAATACCTACTGCTATAATAGCCTAGTCCATCGCGTCAGCAACCACTGCAATCTAAAATGTGACTTGATGCTCAAGCGTATAGTTGTGGTTGTTTCGCACCGCGCGATCCGATACCAATCGCAGGGCTGCCATTTCGATAAAATTAAAATAACATAACTTTTTGTGTCGATGTTATTGAGAACTGTGAATATTTATTTTATTATATGTTCTGACTTGAATGTATGTGGCAGTACAATTTTTTTTTTGGTTTTTTTTTATACTTTAGAGCTGTACTATGCAATCTATCTATCTAAGAACATAATTAATTATAGACGTCTGGGTGTAGGTAAAATAAAATTAAAAATAACTTTAAAGTTACATGTGCTTTATTTTAATATATTTTTTTATAAATTTGTTACCCTTTCTAAATTCTCGATTATTAAATTTGAGGGTTGCAAAAATCCTGAATCTAATAAAAAGTTTTATTAGATATTGTTTTGGGAAACAAGGGCAGGGATATTCAAAATTAATGTTATTTAAAAGTTCGTAAAGAATACTACCCGGCCTTTGTTTCATATTTTTTCAAAATTATTTATAAACATAGTCTCAAGTTCTCTTACATAATTATGAAACGCATCGGTTGGCACTTTTAACTTTCCATAAAAAGAAGATGTTTTGTTGAATGATGTAAAATCTATTATTTGTAGATTCATTTAAATCGGGAATGTTCTGTATATGTATACTCGTAACAACGTTCTTGCGCTCCGCTCGCTCGCGACAACCGCACTGAACTAAGGCCTCCGGTGGCTCGAGACCGTTCGGCCGGGCGGTAGGTAATTATAGCGCGCAAGTACATGGAGTGACGGATGCCTGCCGCCAGTGTCGAAATTTTTCTTTCCTTTAATAACATCTTTTATTTATGAGTAATAATCCCCACATGAGGAATTCATGTCAAAAAACATTAAATTACGTTTCAAAGGAGTTTGGTGAAAAACACAATTACACGCGACTTTTATATATTAGGATAGAAAACACTTTTTTACACATTTATGGTTAAATTTCAATCACTGGACAACCTCTAGTATGTTTTAATTAATCATTAAAAGATGCCAGAGGCTCTCATTCACCACGGCGTATAATATATTCTAGTGTCTTCCTTAAAGGTGCTATGAAGTGTCGGCTTCGAATAGCACTACCCCATTTCCTAAGGTGGGTGTACGTAAAAATCGACTAATGGTAATGGCGCTTTTGAGAGATTTTTGGGCGATGCGTTTGAGACCCATTACCAACAACATTTATTTTACCATCTTTCTCCCACTCAACTTTCCGAAAATGGCTGAGGAATTTCTAATTCCCTAGCTCTGGTTATTCCTTCTAGGGATTTATAGCTGTCAGTATACATACGTACGTATATGTATGTATGTAGAACCCTGGAAACCAATCGAAGTAATTTATTGGAGAAACCGAAGGCTGTATTTTGCGGGTAGATTATCATAAAGTAGGTTGGCAGATCACCAACCAATCTATAATACCCTGACGTTAATGCCGTCAGAAAAATTATACTTATTAGCCGAGCCAATATGACTTGGATTTCTAGCCCAATGGACTCGGTTTATTGCCTCGTATATTTATGAGTGTATAAGGGTTAATATGGTGTATGTAAATTTCGAAATGTGTCTTTCTTGTGAGAGGTGAAGAATTAAATGGATTAATCATTAGTAATAGTATTATAATTGCTAATGAGACTCTTTTACATTATTACGTTTATAATACTGTTCGTGTAAAGGATATTTTTGTAAACATATATACAATAATCCTTACCTAAATTATTTTTAATGTAATCTAATTATACAAATATTAATTAGTTGCCTCACTTGCGAGTGAAGCGATAAGTGAGGTAACCGCAAAGTATTTCCGCAAAGTAGCGCCTTATTCAATCAAATATGTATTCTAATTCCCATTAAGAATACCTAACAAGAGTATTTCGTTAAAACAGGTGCAATATTTTACGCTTTACACGAACAAAATATTGTGCAAAATTATTCTTCCATTTCAATGGGATAGCACTATATTATAATTAAATAAACATGAAATGACTGGTCTATTTTAATAATTGTTCCATGGCACATTGGGCACGATAATCCAAAAAGTTCGTAATTCATCAAGTTCGGTAAAAGTCAATACTAATATTGGTAATGGAGTCAACAAGGGTTTCCATCATCTTGTTCTATCAATAACATCAAGCCTATGTTTTAAAAGAGTGAGCAGATTAAGATCCCGAGTTGCTGTATACATTTTTTGTGAGGATTCGGCGACATTTTTTTTTCTTGGTTAAAACCACAAAAACTATGTTTAAACCATACTGTAACGTAAAACTCATTTCTTTTTGTTATTACAAATATCTTTTAGATATTTATGTTATTTTAAATAATTGGTTCGCTTTGGTAGGATTGTATTTAATCTTTTTTTTATATGAAACAAAAGCCAGTATTTTTTTTTCTTTTTTCTCACAGCCCATATATGTCCCCACCAAGGGGCTCGAGCCAACCCTATATAGGGTGATTTGGCCATAGTCCACCACGCTGGCCTATTGCGGGTTGGCAGACTGGCGGCTATTACCGTAATAGTAGCCGGGACCGACGGCTTAACGTGCCCTCCGAAGCTTCCTTTTTATGTATTTTTAATACTAATTTAGATAGCTGTGTAGTGTCGGCTTAGAAAAGCACTACCCCATGTCTTCCGGTGGGTGTACGTAAGAGGCGACTAACGGTATTGGGGCATTTTAAGGGATTTTCGGGTGATGCGGTCGGAGACCCATCACCAACAACCTTTATTTTTACCATCTTTTCCCCACTCAACTTCCAAAAGTGGCTGAGGTATTTCTAATTCCTTAGCTCTGGCTACCCCTTCTAGGAATTTATAGCCGTGAGTATATGTTATGTTATGTAATTTAGATACTTGAATTTTTTGTACATCGAGAGAGAGTAATAAGAGAGTAAGAGTGATAAAATATTTATTTTACCTATAGATTTATTATACCGTACTTACGTAAAATTCTACCAGTTTGAAAGCTGTGAGCATATTGCTTCCCCTATATAATTTGTGATTTTTCTGATGCACTTGATGTGGATTATTGAGGACATTAAATTATTTATATGGTTTCGTTCAAAATATCATCACTAAGGCTAAGGCACAGAGCGAAGGAATCAGAAATTCCTCAGCCACTTTTGGAAGTTGCGTGAGGAAAAGATGGTAAAATAAAAAGGTTGTTGGTGATGGGTCTCCAACCGCATCGCCCAAAAATCCCTTAAAAGCCTCAATACCGTTAGTCGCCTCTTACCTACACCCACCGGAAGAAATGGGGTAGTGCTATTCTAAGCCGACACTACACAGCATCCACTTGTCTGTGCTTTAATTACAAATGCAACACAATAATAAAACAAAATGCTTATATGATTTTATTCCACGAAAAGCATTACCAACATTTAATTAGTGAACACATTTTAACTAATGAGCTTAAGCATTGTTACAGAGATGAAAGCTTTCCGAAAGTACAATGATTATTGTTAAAATGGTTGAATGAAATATTTTTAAAGCTATATTCGTGATGTTCCAATCATATCATTTACCTCTCATTAAGCTAAAATACTGAATAATATTTAGGCTGTGGTTTTGTTAGCTGAGTTATAGCGGGAATGAAAGCGATTTCAAAATGCTTATATTAATTTCACCTGCATGTATATACCCATGTAAGTATGTTTGTATATATAAAAATTTATCATGGTTGTTAACGGTGAGGGAAAACATCGTGAGGAAACCCACATGGCTGAGTTGTACTTAGTCATGTGACAGTGTATTCGTACAAAACGGCGATAGGCCTGCCCCCTATCACGTGAGTACACTGTCTAAGCAAAACGTGGGTACCTTCTCTGGACACTAGATGGCGCTGCCATGAGAGTTCAGAAGTATTTGGTACCTCTGCCAACCCTTTCGGGGATAAACGGCGTGAACGTTTATGTAAAAATTTATAACGACTTCTTTAAACTCGATATTAAACCCACTTATATGGACCATTTTTATTCATAATTTGTACAATATTGAGTACAGTGAACTATACAATAATTCATAGGTTCATCGTATTATTCTGATAAGGGTCTCCAGAATTAAATAATTTCGAATGATTCAGTTCGAAAAGTTAAAAATAAATATAGTTTGAAAAAAAATTAACAATACGTTTATAAATCACATTAAACTGAAAAGTGAAAAACAATAGCACAGCCTATGCGTTTTCATAATTTTCAGATTATATTGGGAATTAATTATTACTTTTTAGTTAAGTTTCCTTTAAGTTATTATAAACTATATTTTTGTTAATCAATGAAGAAAATAAAATATTTCGATACCAGCGCGACTCGAACTTACGACATCCGAGTATACGCCCGCCGCCGTCGGTCTGCCAACTGATGTCGTGGGTCGAATACCGCTGGTGTCAAAAAAAATTACTCACAGCCCATATATGTCCCCACCAGGGGGCTCGAGCCTACCCTAAACAGGGCGATTTGGCCATAGTCCACCACGCTGGCCAATTGCGGGTTGGCAGACTCACGACTACTACCGTAATAGTAGTCAGGACCGAAGGCTTAACGTGCCCTCCGAAGGACGGAATCATCTTAATTTTCGAATAATCAGGTGATTCAAGCCTGCAATATCCTTCCAGACTGGGTTTAATCTTACAAATTAAATTTGTAAGGTTACCACCCCTCAGGAATCGAACCCGAGACCTTCGTACTTAAAACTAAGAGCTTAACCGCTAGACCAAGGAGGCAGTCTATAATAAAAAAAAATTTGCTTAATTGATAAACAAAAACATAGTTTAAAAAACTGAAAAGCACACTTAACACCTTATTATCACTATATTACAGCACTATCGATTGATTTATTATTCGTGTGGTTTTCTCTATGTAGCATGTCTCATTTTGGATTTGTCTGTTTGGCACCGACTTCAAAAAGAAGAAGTTGAATAGAGTTGTACATAATAAAATAAATAAAACTTATTTTATTCTTTTCAGTTGGATTTTTGAAGGCGGTTCTTTTTTAACTAAAAAATAATAATATAATTTTAAGTAACAATATTTGGTTTTTTTCTGTTTAGTTTTAAATTTGAAGTTTTTGTTTTTCTTTTTTATTTTATACTTTTTAGTGATCTCAAACTGAATCTGAAACTCAGAAACTCCTTTTTTGAGACGGTTAGATCACAAAAAACTTCTCCTGAAAGTAACAAGTACTTTTCTGAAAACCACATCCAAATACCTTAAGCGAAACGCGAGATAATCGCCGACCAACATACATACATACAGGTCAAACACAGAACCTCCTTTCTTTTAGAGTCGGTTAAATCACTTAACCCATCTTCTAAATGTAACAAATACTTTTCTAAAAACCGCACCCAAATAGCTTAAGCCAAACGTGAGATAATCGCCGACCAACAGACATACATACAGGTCAAACACAGAACCTCCTTTCTTTTTTTGGTCGGTTTAAGCACTAAAACCTTCTCCGAAATGTAACAAATACTTTTCTGAAAACTGCATCCAAATAGCTTAAGCCAAACGCGAGATAATCGCGGACAATTATACATACATACATACATACAAACAATCGAACTGAGAACCTCCTTTTTTGAAGTCGGTTAAAAACTGAAAAGCACACTTATTTTTATTTTATTTATTTTATTTTATTTTATTTTACATTGTTCGGAAAACTCACAGCAACTTAAACATATATAAGTACAAATCATAACATTTCTATAAGCCAATTAAGAGTTTTCACAAATATTTATCAAAATAAATAAAGTAAAACATTGAGTTTGTAACACACTTGGTAATTGAAACTAAATATATATAAATAAGTATGTACTCGTATATGTACACCAAGAGTTACACTAGCTTTCAAAATACCGCTCCGCCAAAACCGATCTTAATGTGTGGACCTTTGAGTTGAATATATCTATATCAATTTCTTGACAAATATCGTTTATGTTTTTAGTAGCTCTTAAAATGAATGCGTTTTTCCTATAATTTGTATTGTATCTGTGAATTGCCAATGGTGTATACTGTCTGCTTAATCTACTTGGAACATTAATATTAACTTTTGAGACAAGTTCTGGACAATCTATAGTTCCGTTTAAGAGTTTTAATAAATAACAGGTATCAGAAATGTTCCTTCTCTCTGATAAGGGTAAGAAATGATATCTCTTACATCTATCAGTATAATCAAGCGAAGTCACACCAGCTTTAAAATCTAGAAACCTAAGAAAACGCCGCTGGATTGCTACTAAGCGGGATATATAGATATTATATTGTGGGTTCCATACTTCCGAAGCGTATTCTAGAATAGACCTGACAAACGAACAATATAGTATTTTTATGGTTTTAATGTTTTTGAACACCCTAGAATATCGTATTATAAAACCTAATGTCCTGGAAGCCTTTATCACGATGTGCTCTATATGCTTGTCGAATAAGAGTTTGCTGTCATGTAGCACCCCTAAATCCCTCGTTTCCGTAACTCTAGTCAATTGGATGCCTCTTAGACTAAAGTTACCTTCAATAGTGTTTTTTTTTGCGAGTAAAAGTCACGAAAAAACATTTTGAGACATTCAAATCCAGCTTTTTGGTTTCACAATAACTTTGAAAATTATTAAGGTCATCTTGGAGTTTGCTAACATCTGTTAGAGACTGAATGCACTTAAGAATCTTCATATCATCTGCATACAAAACTATTTTAGAATTCTCAAAACATCTTTTTATGTCATGTATAAATATAATAAATAGAAGCGGCCCTAGTAATGATCCTTGGGGAACACCAGAGGGGACGGGTAGCCAGGATGACGTAAATCCATTGAGCGCAACAGCTTGGGATCTATTTTTTATATAGGAGGCAAACCAACGGAGAAGATCGCCATGAATACCGATAGCTTCCAACTCGCCCAA
The DNA here is from genome assembly GCA_963576735.1 of Bedellia somnulentella. Taxonomy (NCBI): domain Eukaryota; kingdom Metazoa; phylum Arthropoda; class Insecta; order Lepidoptera; family Bedelliidae; genus Bedellia; species Bedellia somnulentella. Next base: position 542,767 of record OY755196.1, read on the forward strand.
CAGTATAGGATGGTCAATACGGTCAAAGCATTTTTTGTAGTCTGTGTATAAACAATCGACCTGAACTCCAGCATCCATACAACCACTTATAAAGTCATCCGTAAGAACAAGGTTTGATACAGTTGATCGTTTCCTTAAAAAACCATGTTGTTCCTCGCTTAAACTGGGACTCAAGGCTGAGTAGACCTGGTTATACACTATTCGTTCAAAGACCTTGGCGAACAAGCACAGCTTTGATATCGGCCTGTAATTCTCAATTTTACCTCTCTCCCCATTTTTGAGCACAGGAGTGATGAAGGCTGATTTCCATATTTCAGGAAAGTAACCTTCAGCAATTGAAGCACGGGAAGGCCAGTTAATTCGCACAACTAACGATGAAAAGAGGGGGTATCATATCGGGTCCACCGCCTTTATTGAGATCTAACCCTTTTAATATTTTAGTTATCTCCAATGTGTCAAAGTCAATAGAGCCAATAGAGCTAAAGTTCCACATTATTCCATATTAACACCTTATTACTCATTCGATCACATGACCTAACATTACCAATAACTATCTTACTTTTTCTAAACTCGCTGATTCACCTCACAGTACCCACACCCTCAGCAATAGGAGGTGCCCTCATTATAATGTTGAAACGCGGCATTGAGGTGCATTAGGGCGCGACCGAATCTGAGGTTAATTACATTATATCCATTTAGAATTTGTACAACAGACCTCCATTTTACGCGGCAATTGTACTAAAAGATGGTTATTTACCCGTGACTGTATCTATTCATAATATCGAGTGATTGAATTGCATTTTGGACGGTTACTTTATGGGAAATGGGTAGGCCTTTTAGTAGAGTTTTTTATTTATATATTACTAGCTAAACCGCCAAGCGTTGGGTTGCCATATAAACAATTTTTAGGCAATTTATATTCGTAATAAATAATGTAAACAAAAATTTCCACACAGTAGCTCAATGGCAGAGCGACGCGGGTGTGTACCCGAGGTTGCGGGTTCGATTCCCGCCTGTGTTGAAATGTTTCTTTCCTTTATTTATTCTTTATTTATTAGTGATAATCCCCACATGAGGTTATCATGAACAAGAACATTCAAATTATGTGATAGTTAGGCGTTCTCAACATGTGCATTCTATCTAAAAAGATTGACAAGTGGCCTTCCGAATTTGTGAAAAAAATTCGGAGGTAGGGAACGCAAATACTACTTAAGAGTGTAAAAGAAACAAAGGATAGAAAATTTTTGCACTGGCAGCCATTGACACGGTAGCTCAATTGGCTGAGCGCCGGGGGCGTATACCCGATGTCGCGGGTTCGATCCCCGCCGGTATCGATTTTTAACACGCTTTTATTAGGTCGACCTGTATGTATGTAACTATGTAATCAAATCTAAGAAAACTAATTGAACCATCTTCTAAAGGTCATAGCGTAATGAAAATTGGCAGTTGTATGTGATTACGATGACAATGCAATAATATGGTACTTTCGAGCTGATCTGATGATGGAGCCGGAAGATATGAACTGGAACTTCATGATGGATGATCGTATCATAGCCGTGTTTGGACTTGTTAAAAATGTCTTGTAATGAACGTTGACCATGATTAGGTTTCAAGGTCTGATGATGAAGCCGGAAGATAGGCACTCGCATTCCATGATAAAATATCGTATCATAGCCGTGTTTGGACTTATTAGAAAGGTCTTGTAATGAACCTTGACCACGATTAGGTTTCAAGGTCTGAATACAATAATATGGTACTGTCGATCTCATCTGATGATGGAGCCGGAAGATATTGACTGGAACTTGATGATGGATGATCGTATTATAGCCGTATTTGGACTTGTTAGAAAGGTCTTGTAATGAACTTTGACCACGATTAGGTTTTAAGGTCTGAATACAATAATATGGTACTATGGAACTGATCTGATGAAGGAGCCGGAAGATTTGAACTGGAACTTCATTATGAATATTAGCATACGATATATCGTTACAAACCCATAACGTCCCACTGCTGGGCACGGGTCTCTTCCGTACGCACTGGCGGAGATGGAGAGGATGCGGGCTCATTCGCCTATTTGAAATAAATGTTTAAAATATGCCATTAGCACAGACTAAAAAGCATAAAATAAATAAATAGTTTAAAAAACACTAAAAAACACGCTTTCATAAGTGCACTTAAAAGTCAAAAATAAATTACGGGTCGTTCAAGTTGTGTCTATTTCTGGGCTGAAGTGTAAACTATGTGCTTTTAATTATAATATTTGATTGTAAAAGCGTGGGGCGCTGGAAAAGGAAAGGTTTTTTGTTTACCTTGCTAAGAAATCAAGTCAAGCGAAGTTTCGGGAAGCAGGTACCAGAGATCGGCACTCTAACTAGAGTTGCAGCACCACTAGTTGCAGGCTCTATATTAAACAGTCTGTTCAAAGTACTAGTCAACAGTGGTAAAATGTAGAGTTCTTGTTCGTGTATTTGTTTACAAGAAAGTTTTTCCTGCTCCAGCGCCCCACGTTTTAACAATCAAATATTATAATTAAAAGCACATAGTTTACACTTCAGCCCAGAAATAGACACAACTTGAACGACCCGTAATTTATTTTTGACTTTTAAGTGCACTTATGAAAGCGTGTTTTTTTAGTGTTTTTTAAACTATTTATTTATTTTCTTTTCTTTATTTATTCTTAATTTATTAGTAATAATCCCCACATGAGCTTTTCATGAACATGAACATTCAAATTTCTGTTCGATTAAATAAAAATAAAATGTTAGGGGTGTACAACCCTTATAACTAAGAAGTATAAAAAATAGTTATAAATCGGAGGAGTTTGGTGACGAACACTGTGACACGTGAATTTTAAATATATACAGAGAGATTTATGTAGCTGGATTATAGGCAAGAGTTTAGCTGTGTAGTGTCGGCTTAGAATAGCACTACCCCATTTCTTCCGGTGGGTGTACGTAAGAGGCGACTAACGGTATTTGGGCTTTTTGAGGGATTTTTGGGCGATGCGGTTGGAGACCTATCACCAACAACCTTTATTCTACCATCTTTTCCCCACTCAATTTGGAAAAGTGGCTGAGAAATTTTTAATTTCTCAGCTCTGGCTACCCCTTTTAGGGATTTATAGCCGTGAGTATATGTATGTATGTATGTATGCCGATAAGTGTCCGTAAGAGGTGACAAAAGGTATTTAGGCTTTTAAAGTTATTATTGGGCGATGCGGTTGGATATCCATATCTTTCTATATTATCTCAATTTTCTATATTTTCTCCATTAAACTTCTAAAAGTCACTGAGGAACTTCTTTTTCTGAAGTTCTGTCTATCCTTAGTAGGGATTAATATCCACGGCTATAAGTATCTATGTATGGGATCGTAAACAATAAATTTGTGTAAATGTACATACATACATACATATACTCACGGCTATAAATCCCTAGAAGGGGTAGTCAGAGCTAAGCAATTAGGAATTCCTCAGCCACTTTTGGAAGTTGCGTGGGGAAAAGATGGTGAAATAAAGGTTGTTGGTGATGGGTCTCCAACCGCATCGTCCAAAAATCGTCGTTAGTCGTCTCTTACGTACACCCACCGGAAGAAATGGGGTAGTGATTTTCTTAGCCGACACAACGCAGCTAATGTATAACCTAAGTATTAGTAGGAATAATAGAGGTTTAAAATCAAGATCGTGCAAACTGGAAAAAAATTGTCGAATGGGAATAAATAGTATGACATACTTACAATATTACTATGACGTACTTATACTGACTCCATTAGTTCCAATTACGTTTGGTAAAAATAAAAGAGCAAGAAAGAAATAATCGACGAATGTAGACAAAGCTGAGAGGTTTAACAGGATTGTACAAAGTGCCGATCGATAGGCTCTGCCTTCCTAAATGGGGACTAATAGTATAAGACTCAAACATTCACGCCAAATACGAGGGGCATGCCAAAAGAAGTTAGATACTCTTTTCTCATTTTTTGACACTGGCAAGCTATACACTATATTATAGGCTGGTTTTTTATTGACATATTTGAATATAGAACACTCTTCTTTTATTTATTTTTTATTTGAATGAGCATCATTTTTCCGAGAATCTGGCGGGAATTTACTTGCAACAATGGTGCTCAGTCGACGTAATTTTTTTCAAAAAATTCGCGCTATGATTTATTATGACTTTAAAAAAGGTTTAAAGTCTCAAGAATGTTTTGAACTTTTGGCTTCTACTTTTGGTGAGTCTGCTTGTTCCCGAGCAACAGTATTCAATTGGTTTGCTGAATTTAAAAAAGGACGGGGATGTCTCGAAGATGAAGCGAAGACAGGACGGCCGCCAATCGCGGTCACGCAAGAAAACGTTCGTGCAGTCGAAAAACTTATTCGCGAAAATTATTATCTCCAGAATGATGGCCAAAGGCATAATATCGCTTTCGTCTTTCTCCGAAGTATTTCCTTCACCAGACTTCTTAGAGAATTGGGCTAAAACTTTGAATTTTATAATATAAACATAATCAGAACTAAAAGCTAATAAAATTCAAATCTTTAGTTTTCTTATGATTTCTACAATAAACATTAAAAAATACCTGCTTATTATCCAACGGACGACCATGGAGGACACGTTGGAACTAAAAAGAGTGTGCTCAAAAAGGCAGGTGTCCATAGTGTGAAGATTAAAGAGTATCTTTGAAAAGATTGATGGATGTAAACGAAGCTAGGGAGGTTTGCCAGGATCGTACAAAATGGCGGTCGAAAGTCTCTGCCTTTTTATTTACCCCAATGGAAAATATTGGCGTGAGTATATGTATGTATTGTATTTGTATTGCTGTGTAGTGTCGGCTTAGAATAGCACTACCCCGTTTCTACCGATGGGTGTACGTAAGAGGCGACTAACGGTATTGGGGCTTTTAAGGAATTTTTGGGCGATGCGGTTGGAGACCCATCACCAACAACCTTTACTTTTACCATCTTTTCCTCACTCACATTTCCAAAAGTGGCTGAGGAATTTCTAATTCCTTAGCTCTGGCAACCTTTCTAGGGATTTATAGCCGTGTGTATAAGTTATGTTATGTTATGTATATGTATGTGTGTATGTATAATCTTCCAACACACATAAAACCTAGATCACCATGCACCAAACGTAGAATGTTAATAGCGGAAACCGTATCACCGCAACGGAAATTTAGATCAAGGCTGCAATCCATTAGCTCGAGGTCATTAGCATACATTGTGCGGATTGGAGGCTGTATATAGTTACGTATAAACCTGATCATATAGATTTGATGAGATTATGCCGTGTAGTGTCGGCTAAGAATGTCACTAACCCTTTCTACCCAAGGGCGTCGTAAGAGGTGACTAAGGGTATGGGGCTTTTTTAAGTGGTTTTTGGGCGATGCAGATCGAGACCCATCACCAACGATACTTTATTTCTACCATCTTGTCCCCTATCAACTTCCAAATGTGGCTTGGAAGTTTGTGGCTCTAAAGCTCAGGCTAACCCTTTATGGGATTTATGGCCGTGAGTATATGTATCTAACAATCCATAAGCTCGAAGTCATTAGAATACATTGTGTGGATTAGAGGCTGTACATAGATAGGTATTTGGAACTGATGAACTGGATTTGGTGAGACTTTGGGCCTAAAAAATATATTTTCTTACTAATAAAGAAAAGAAAAATTTCGACTTCAGTGGGAATCGAACCCACGACCTCCGGGTATACGCCCCCGTATAACGTTGCTGTCGAAATTTTTCTTACTTTTATTTATAAGTAATAATCCCCACATGAGGTTTTCATGATCAAAACATTTTAATTATATATTTTTCCCTTTTTAAATATTTTATTTTAACATCTACAGCACAGATTTACAGATTCGCAGCTTAGAATTGCATTATCCATTTCTATCTAAGGGTGATGTAAGAGGCGACTAAGGGTATTGAGACTTTTAATTGATTGTTGGGTGATAAGGCTGGGGACCCATCACCTACCATTTCTTGCTTTAAAATCGTGACCTCGCTTTCTAAAACTAGAGGATCCTGAAGCATTCGCTACTCCTTTTTGAAATTTGTAACCGTGAGTATATAGATATTATGTATATTTCTATAACAACATTTAACTAAATAATTTGCGAGCTGGTAATATAGGGGCCAAAGAACAGAAGAATAAAGATTGTGTCCGTTAATACTCACAGATGTGAGTTCAAATCCCGGCTCGGGTCTACACCAATTAGTATTTTCTTAAGTCATATGTGTGGTTCATTTATCATGGTTGTTAACGGTGAGGAAAACGTCGTGAGGAAACCCACTGTACCATAAACCACAAATTGTATTGGTACTAAACGGCGATAGTCTTGCCTGTCATGTGAGCACACTGTCCAAGCAAATGTGGCTACTCTGAACACCAGCTGACGATATTACGGGATGTTCAGAAGTATTATGACGACCACGGAGAACACACTTGGACCAAATTGAGAGTGTGCTCAAAAAGGCTTGCGTCCGAAGTATGAAGAATAAAAGAGCATGTATGAAAAGATTGATGGATGTAAACGAAGCTAGAGAGGTTTGTCAGGATCGTACGAAGTGGCGATCGACAGTCTCTGCCTACCCCAATGGGAATTAATGGCGTGAGTATATGTATGTATGTATGTATGTTCAGAAGTATTAGTACCTCTGCCAACCCCTTCAGGGATAAACGATGTGAACGTCTGTGTCTTTTATTATGATTTATAATGAAAGTTACAAGTATACATCAGCTTGAAAATAAGAGCGCAATGTGCTTCATAACATTTACTTACTTGCTTATACTACATACATACATACATACATATACTCACGAATATTAATCTCTTAACGGGGTAGCCAGAACTAAGGAATGAGAAATTCCTCAGCCGCTTTTGGAAGTTGATTGGGGAAAAGACGGTAATAATAAATGTTTTTGGTGACGGGTCTCCAGCCACATCGCCCAAAAATCACTTAAAAAGCACCTAGACCCTTAGTCGCCTCTTACGATGACCCACGGGTAGTAATGGGGTGGTGTTATTCTAAGCCGATACTGCACCGCATAAATTCATAGAAATAGAATATTTGAGGTAAGTCCGTGGTCTAATCTACTTTAAATGTGTTTCTACTGTACAGGGAAACCTATTCAAAATGGACGACTCACAAGGGTTTATGAAAAGGTCACCTTTTCATTTAAGAGACTTTGCACTTTATTAGCAAATCTCTCAATGTCGTTTAGATTCATCAATCTTTTTATAAATGCCCTATTCATTCTTAATATAACATAAATACATATGCTCACGGCTATAAATACCTAGAAGGGGTAGCCAGAACTAAGGAATTAGAAATTCCTCAGCCACTTTTGGGAAATTGAATGGGGAAAAGGTAGCGGAAATAAAGTATCGTTGGTGATGGTTATCCAACCGCATCGCCCAAAAATACCTTAAAAGCCCCAATACTGTTAGTCACCTCTTTCGTACACCCACCAGAAGAAATGGGGTAGTGCTATTCTAAGGCGACACTACACAGCTGAAGCATTAAACATAGTAAACAGAGAAATAATAAAACAGACATAAACTAACGGCCTAGACATACCTCAACGTTTTAATAATTGTCTTATAAATGGTAAAACTGTAGTCAAGAAAGCGAAAAACAATTGTAGATTCCATTTGGTTTGTTATCATGAACTACTGCGGTTAACTTGCGGTCTCGTTTCCACTACTTCTTACTGTAGGGCTTTTCAGATACACGCGGTTTCCATTTTTTTTATTTATTTACTCACATTATATAATTTTGACAGACGAGACACCTAATAAGATTACATTTCACCACACATTTCAATAAAAACCTACAAAAAAAACACATAGAACAAAAAACTAAGAAAGGAAACACATAACCAATATATATTTACCACTATCTTACATACATATCTATATTATTTTGTATGATTAACATTTATATTGTTATTTAAATTAAATAAGTTAGTTTTAAGTAAGCTTAATAGATTATAATCACCCAAATAATTAATTTATCGATTTCACCTTCCAAAGGTTGTCTGGAAGAGATCGCTTTTAGCGATAAGACCGCCAATTGGATCTCACTGTAAACTGTTTGCTCATATTATTATTTTTGTAAATTTGTGTTTGATGTCCAATAAAGAGTTATTCTATTCTATTCTATAAGTATCATTTTAACCGACGTGAAACAGAGGAGGCATTTAAATCTACGCGTATGTTATTTAATTTAACTATTGTGATATGAATCATTTAAAAATTGCATAGGCTCTATACTTAGGCTTTTCTTACTGATGGGACAGTAGATCAGTCACTTTTAGACAAAACGATCGACTAAGAAAATAGAACCAAAAAGAAAATACAAAAGTCAGAAATTCCTTAAATGATTAAAAAATAAAGATAATATAACATAATATCAGATAGATAACTCATTATTTTTATTTTAACATTACGTCATACAACAAAAGTAACATTACTACAACACATTTAAAAACTGCCGTCACACAAATTAGACCACGTGCGAGTGCAACAAAATGGCGTCTGCTTAAATATTGTCATTGTATGTCTTACTTCATAATACTGATTTTCAGTCAGACGAAATAAAGATACAAACATATACTAACGGCTATAAATCCTTAGACGGGGTAGCCAGAGCTTCGGAAAAAGAAATTCCTCAGCCACTTTTGGGAAACAGAGCCGGAATAGTGCTATTCATAGAAGACATAACATAAAATAACATAAACGTTCACGCCGAATATCCCCGAAGGGGTTGGCAGAGGTACTAATACTCTGAACATCACGTGACTTTGTCACCTGGTGTTCAGAGTACCCACGTTTTGCATGGACAGTGTACTCACGTGATAGGGGGGAGGCCTATCGCCGTTTTGTACAGTACAAAGTACAACTCAGCCATGTGGGTTTCCTCACGATGTTTTCCCTCACCGTTATCAACCATGATAAATTAACCACACATATGTCATACATATGGTGTAGGCCCGACCCAGGATTTGAACACTAGTCGTTTGCACGATAACCGAGTGTTCTACCCACTGGGCTATCACGGTTGTTAGAAGACACTACACAGCCAATATATAGAAATAGTGCACGTAAAAAACTATGCTAGACTCATTTAAGATAGCTAATGATTGCGTTTTTGTGTGTAAATATGACTGATTGGAAATTTAAGGCTAAAGCAAAACGGGTGAAAAATCCCAACGGCTAGCAGTAGCCATCTGAAAAGCCCTCATTTCAAAACTACAGAAATAAGTCCATAGCATAGATTAGCGTGCGCTCCCGATTTTAATTACTCCGTATTACCCTTAGATACCGCTGTAAATGTCTATTTCGGATAGCTGTCTGAAGTAATTTCCTGTTTTCACCACCGTTTTAAGGGTTAAATTTGTTGCCAAGTAATTTATTTCTACTACACAATTTGTTGGATTTCCAGTGAAGCGTGACTTATTAGAATAGGTTTATTTGCTAACAAAGTTTTTGTTTGTTAATTTTGTTATTTAAGGTTTATGGGGTTTTGAAAGATATACTTATGAGATTAGTATTTACGACGTATTTTAAAAGAGATAGTGAGAATGGATGATGGTAATAGAGATTGACATACCCCAATTCTTCCGGCGGGTGAACGTAAGAGGCGGCTAACTAATGGTATTGGGGCTATTAAGAGATTTTTGGGCGATGCAGTTTGAGACCCATCACCAACAACCTTTATTTTACTATCTTTTCCCCATTCAACTTTCCAAAAGTGGCTGAGGAATTTCTAATTCCTTCTAGGGATCTATAGCCGTGAGTATATGTATGTAGGTATGTAGTATTTGCGACGTATTTTGAAAGAGATAGAGAGAATGAAGCACAGAAGAAATTGGTAAATGAGATTGACATAGCCAATGTGGAAGGTTATTTTTGTAGAGGACGACCTCGCAGGAAACATTTGGACCGAATAGCGAATGTGCTCAAAAAGGCAGGCGTCCAAAATATGAGGAATTAAAGCGTATGTATGAGAAGGGAGATGTATGTAAACGGCGCTAGAAATTTTGTCAGAGTCGTGTAAAGTGGTAACCGATAGTCTTTGCCTAATATGTATGTTTGTTTGTATTTTGAAAGAGCTGATAGAGCTACCAATTCTTTTAAACTTTCTGCCACTTTGTATTTACGATCCTAGTAGACCTTTCGAGCTGCATGTAGGTAAGAAACATAATTATTGGTTTGAATAAATTTTATATTATAATTTACAAAGAACTTCAAACCTATCAAATAAAGATATAAATTAGTTTAGTGCCGTCTTAGAATCTCACTACCCCTTTCTACCCATGGGTGTCGTAAGAGGCGACTAAGGGCTTTTACCATTATAAATTTCTGGGCGATGCGGTTGTTGACTCTTCACCAAAGAGTCTTTATCTCTACCACCGTGTCCCCTGTCAACTTCCAAATTTGAATGAGGAGTTCCTAGCTCTAAAGCTCTGGCTACCCCTTTTTGGGATTTATGGTCGTGAGTATATATGTGTGCATGTAAATTAGGTTTTCCATAATATATTCGTTTTCATTAGTATTCTACACCGTTCGATACCATTTCTATATGAATATGCATAGAGTTTTAGATTCCATAATGAATAATATTATAGAGTATCATCTGCTGAAACTTATTTAACTTTTAAAATATATGCAAGATTTGCGTTCAATGAATTCTACGACGGTGAATGAATGAGAGGTTAGATAGAAAAATGGTTAAATAAAGGAGGCAAAAAACATTTATATAAATATGTTTTTATTGACATTTTTACTTTTTTTTATTATGAAACAAACAGTCACACAACGGTACATATTACAACCAAATATGAATACTAATATTAATAAATTTCTTCGCTTAATTCCGCTAAATAATACCTGCAGTGATCATGCAACATGCACTGTGCACCGCCCGCCCTTTCACTTACAAGAAATCGAAAAGCAGACAATGCACCACACACACACCCGCAAGCGAAAACCACAGGCAACCACAAACATGCGACGCGTTTCGACTCAACACGAGTCATTGACGATGACGAGCAGTTAGTAGACAGTTCGGCAGCTGACCACCGAGTAAATTTATTAATATTAGTATTGCTATGGATTTCCGCAAAGTAACGCCTGATTCAATCCAAAACCAAATATGACTTTCAAACTGACCTGGAGATTTCAAAATGATATAACTAACACTCATATTTATCTTAATGTTTACATATATTCGTAAGTTTATTATGTACACAACTAAAACTTTTATGCTAAACTGAGAACAAAACTTCTCTATGATATCCGAATCTTTGGAAACAAATATTTTGGGTAAATGTATTATTCTGCTGAACTATGCACGTTAATATTATTGCCAAAAGCTTTAGAAATTTTATTACAACTCTCCGTTCTCGACGCAGACCCCGAAGGTTTAGTAGAAGTAGTATTACATACATTCATATACTCACGGCTATAATTCCCTAGAAGGGGTAACCAGAGCTAAGGAATTATAAATTCCTCAGCCACTTTTGGAAGATGAGTGGGGAAAAGATGGTAAAAATAAAGGTTTTTGGTGATGGGTCTCCAACCGCATCGCCCAAAAATCCAATGAAAAGCCCCAATACCCTAAGTCGCCTCTTACGACACCCGTGGGTAGAAAGGGGTAGCGAAATTCTAAGCCGGCACTAAACGGCAAACAACTGACAAGTAGTATTAATCTGAACATAACGTTGTTCAAAGTACTTGGACAGTACATGCACGTTATAAGAGGCAAACCGTTAAAAAAACGACGTGATAGCACAATGGGTTTAACACTCGGTTATCGTGCAAACGACTAGTGTTCAAATCCTGGGTCGGGCCTACACCAATTTGTCTTTTCTAAAGACATATGTGTGGTTAATTTATCATGGTTGTTAACGGTGAGGGAAAAAATCGTGAGGAAACCCACATGGCTGAGTTGTACTTAGTCATGTGACAGTGTATTTGTACAAAACGGCGATAGACCTGCCCCCTATCACGTGAGTACACTGTCCATACAAAACGTGGGTACTCTATGAACACCAGGTGACAAAGTCACGTGATGTTCAGAAGTATTAGTACCTCTGCCAACCCCTTCGGGGATATTCGGCGTGAACGTTTATGTTATGTTATGTTACCGTTAACAAAGGAGGCATGACGGCTTCGCAATGCCAAAAAATTGGAGATGGGCGGGAAGTTCAATCAATTTTACATACATACATACATATACTCACGGCTATAAATCCCAGGAAGGGGTAGCCAGAGCTAAGGAATTAGAAATACCTCAGCCACTTTTGGAAATTTGAGTGGGGAAAAGATAATAAAAATAAAGGTCGTTGGTGATGGGTCTCCAACCGCATCGCCCAATAATTCCTTAATAGCCCCATACCGTTAGTCGCCTCTTACGTACACCCACCGGAAGAAATAGGGTAGTGCTATTCTAAACCGACACTACTCGGCAAATATATATTATATATAAATTTATTTAATAAAATTGCAAGATGTAACTATAGTAGTAAGTAAACTTAGGTTTAAAACTTCAAAACTAACACTACTGATGTCACAATGAACGAAGTCAATCAAGCTCAGCGCGTTTATCTGTCCACGCTGCATAAGCATAAGCATAATAATAAGCATAAACGTTCACGCCGAATATCCCCGAAGGGGTTGGCAGAGGTACTAATACTTCTGAACATCACGTGACTTTGTCACCTGGTGTTCAGAGTACCCACGTTTTGCATGGACAGTGTACTCACGTGATAGGGGGCAAGCCTATCGCCGTTTTTGTACGACTACACTGTCACATGACTAAGTACAACTCAGCCATGTGGGTTTCCTCACGATGTTTTCCCTCACCGTTAACAACCATGATAAATTAACCACACATATGTCTTTAGAAAAGACAAATTAGTGTAGGCCCGACCCAGGATTTGAACAATAGTCGTTCGCACGATAACCGAGTGTTCTACCCACTGGGCTATCACGGTTGCTGCGTGGTCATTGATCTTGAAAGCTAACGTAGGTTAGACCCAATCTAAATTAATTATTGCCTATATTAGCGCGTTCAATTGGTGACATTTCGCGAAAAAGAGGACCCAAGAATCTTAATACAATAACATCACAGATGACTCCAGGATTGGAATATTGGTGTAGCTCTAACTCAGAATTTAAACTTAAGTCTACTGCATTAAAATTGGTGGTCTAGATCATTATTACTTTAACAAACATACGTACATATATTCACGGCCATAAATCTCTAAAAGGGGTAGTCAGAGCTTTAGAGCCACTTTCTGAATCTCCTTAGCCACATTTGGAAGTTGATAGGGGAGAAGATGTTAAAAATAAAGTAACGTTGGTGATCTCAAGAAAAAAAAGTTCAATAAAAAGGTGATTGATATGGGTCTTAAGACTACATCCCCCATACATACGTACATATACTAACGCCATTATTTCCCATTGGGGTAGGCAGAGACTATTGATTGCCACTTTGTACGATCCTGGCAAACCTCTCTAGCTTCGTTTACATCCATCAACCTTTTCATAAATGCTCTTTTGTTCTTCATACTTCGGGCGCCAGCCTTTTTGAGCACACTCTCAATTTGGTCCAAGTGTGTTCTCCGTGGTCGTCCTCTACTAACATTACCATCCACACTAGCTCTATAGATCCTTTTCACCAATTTTCTATCATCCATCCTCTCTATGTCTATCTCTATGTCTCCCAACATTCACTTAAAAAGCCGTAATGCCCTGAATTCGGTATGCAAAGTTTTACAAAAGTGGTGCTGATTACGAAACCATTTCGAGATATTATGTTTTTAAAACATATTTTCTTGAAATTAAATCAAACAAAGCTAAGTTTTCCATTATTTTAGCAAAAAAACTGCAGCAGTATTTGACCTTTAGCGTTATGTCAAAGACATTCGTTCTTGCGGTTTATTAATAAAATATCGAAAATCATAGGTTTGTTTAGTATAATATCGTAATAATTTTATTTGGGATCACAAATTCATGAAATATTTTGCAATTAGCAACATTTTTACTAAACATTTCGCTTTATTTGCATGTCGCTACGTGATATTTTCGATCGATGACGTCATTAAGTACAATAGTTGAACAATCTTTAAAAAATTATAACTTTGCAATTTCTCATTTTAAATGAAAAATATTCAAATCAGTTTTTTATTTTCGTGTTTCCTATCGAATAAAAATATTTAATAAATACTAAAAAAAACTTTGCATACCGAATTGTCTTTTGCAACACTCAAGGCAGGAAACAGGCGAGTGTTGTAATAAGTCGACACTACAGAGCATTACGTTCTATAAGTGACTAGCAAACTTCTACCCGATTCAGTGAGATTCTGTCTGAATAACTTGGGAAGGCTGTTGAAATCGATATTGTGCCCCTGGCCATCTTTGTGGAGATAACTTCGCTGCTACGTCAAGCAGAATGGCAACTCGGATTTAATTTTATATAATATAATTATAATATTATTTTATAGTGGCTTGATATATGGCACCGTCAATCAAACACATTGAGTTTCTCTGTAAATCAAAGATTTATTTCAGTTAATCTAAGAAACAAATCATGAAACAAATCAAACAAACATTAACTTACATACCTGTAAATCAAAGAAACGACATTAAATGTTATTATTCCGGTGTCGATTTCTTATTTTATTTAAAATTAGATATTAACTTATTCTTTGTAAAGAGAAATTTTTCTTATTTGACATTAACCAAAAGCGTGCGTCATGACCGTCACAGTTTACTCTTTCTTAAAAACTCTAAACTACCAAAGAGTTGCTATATGCGCGTGTAAATTCAAATAAAGGAAACTATAGTTTTCTTTACATCTCCCCCCCAAAAGAGATAAACAATGAGTAAAAGTGAATATAAACAATGAGGTTTATGTTCCCGGCATACACTCTTCACACGTAGATAGCAGGAGCCGGTGTGAGCTTCGATATGTGGAAGTAGTTAGACTCTGATCTCTTGTGATCAGTGTTTATCTTGTATATTGATGTAGATATTTTTTCTATAATCTTGTAGGGTCCTATTTTCAGTTCATCAAGTTTTTTCCTGTTTAATTTGTTCCCGTTTTCCACAAAAACCATGTCTCCTACGTTGAAGTCTATATATTTTCGATGCTTATCATAAATTGTCTTGTTATAATTATGTGATTTGATTGAGTTTTCTAGAGCTCTTCTCCTATCTTGGATTAAATCATGTTTAGTTCTTTCCTGTTTTAGCTCATTTGGCAAAATAGTGACATCTGTGCCATAAAGTAAGTATTTCGGAGCATATCCAGTAACTGTGTGCACTGTCTCGTTGTATTTCTTTACACAATTGTGTGCCACAGTCGTCCATGCCATTCTTGTATCTTGTTCATTTATTTTACATCTGATTTTGTTGACCAGCGTTTGGTTTAGTCTCTCATTCAAACCATTCGAGAAAGGTGAGTTTACTGCTGTAAATATGATTTGTATATTCTTCTCATCTAAAAAACTCTTGAAATCTCTTGAGTTGATACCTGGGTATTGGTCCGAGAGTATCACTTCTATGTCATCACATTCTGTACAACTTTTTATAAGTTTGATAAAATCATTTGCATTTTGTCTACTGGATGTTAGTATGTATGCATACCTTGTAAAATGATCTGATAATAGGTGTAAATATCTCTTTGTTGATCGGGATCCTCCAAAGCCTCCAATGGTATCGATGGAACATATCTGAAATGGTTTTTTGGCAGGCCCCAATTGTGACATTAATCCATATTTATTTTTTCCTCTTGATTTATTCTTTATGCATATTGTGCAGCTTTCACAAATTATTTTTATGTTTTTCGTCATGTTCTCTGCTGTATACACAGTGCTTATCATTTTTTGCATTTGTTTAATTCCGATATGGCTTAGATCTGAATGTATTTTCTTCATGAGCTCTATGCTTAATTTCTCTGATATAATAATTTTTTCTTTTTCTCTTACTTTCTTGTAATACACATTGTTTTTTGTATATAACTTATCTCTCTTGCTTTGTATATATTCATTTTGATTTTGATCTTGTAAAATATCTTCTATTGTTATCATGTTTACTATTTTTAGCTGTTCTTCTAAGTTTTCTTCTGGTTCGAGAACCGGGTTTCTGCTCAGGCAATCTGCTTCAACATTATATCTTCCTGGAGAATATTTAATTTGGAAATCATATTGCGATAAATAATGTGTTGAATGTATTACTTTGAATTTCGCGCCTTTAGTGCTTAGACGCTCTTGAGTGTTCCTCTTTCTCACTCTAAAACATCGCTGTCTCTCTCTATTCTGTGACATCAAGCGACCGCATATTGTACTCTGTATTTTTACATTATTACAATTAAATTCGTGAATAATATTAGTTATCTTTATTTAAATCCAATAGGTTACGGGCCCAGAAAAGCTCAGAAATAAAGTCAGTGTAAAATCTAATCGGAAATACAGTGATAAAAGACATTGATGTGAAGTGTGAACATAACCTCAAAAGCAAAAAACAAAAAGTGTCGGACATTTGCAAATTATTATCGTGTATCTGAATTGAGTAAACTCGTAGAAAATGTCATCAAATAATCAACTTGTACTGATCGAAAAACTATCCGGTCGTGAAAATTACGCAACATGGCGTTTTGCTATGCAAACTTATCTACAACACGAAGAGTTATGGGACTGCGTAGAAAGCAATTCGCAACAAGTAGATCCTAAAAGAGACACAAAAGCGAAAACCAAAATAATACTTTCGATAGATCCGGCTAATTATGTGCATATTCAAGAGGCTCACACTGCAAAAGAAGTATGGGATAAGCTGTCGTCAGCATTCGACGACTCTGGGCTGACACGCCGAGTTGGCCTGCTGCGAGATTTATGCAATACATCGCTCAGCGGATGTCAAAATATAGAGGAATATGTAAGCAAAATAATGAGTACTGCTCATAAGCTCCGAAACATTGGTTTTAAGGTCGATGATGAGTGGCTTGGCACATTGTTACTCTCCGGTCTGCCAGAATCATATCAGCCAATGATAATTGCCATTGAGAGCTCCGGGATGAAAATCACTTCAGATTCTGTTAAGGCTAAGTTATTACAAGATGTAAGATTATCAGAAAGTGATTCCAAAGCATTTGCAGTAAACAAAAAGTTCCTGAAAAATAAAAAACAATCTAAAGGACCTAGGTGTTACACCTGTAATAAGTACGGGCACAAAAGTCCAGAATGTAAAGCTAAGGTAAAAGACACACAACAAAAGGCAAGTAGCTCATCATATGCTGCTGTATTTGTAGTATCATCAACTCAAAATGATGCCTGGTATGTGGACTCCGGTGCATCCTCGCACATGACCAAACACATGAGTTTGCTTCAGAATAAGTCTACTCCCTCCATAAAGAACATAAGAGTAGCTGACAATAAAGTATTATCAGTGCAATCCTCGGGACAAGTGTGCTTAGACACTTATAATGATAAAGGTCATGAAAACAAAGTGCTGTTTACCAATGTTTTATGTGTTCCAGAGCTTGCAACTAATCTATTATCTGTAAGTCAAATTATTAGAAGTGGTGGCCAAGTAAGATTTGACGAAAATGGCTGTGCTATTATGAACAGCAAAGGTCAGGTAGTGGCAACAGCTAGCATTATCAACAACATGTACCGGCTGAATGTGTCTGGAGCAGGCTATGCATGCATGTCTGATGTTGAAGAACAAGATATCTTCCTGTGGCACCAGAGAATGGGACACTTAAATTTTAACAGTTTAAAGAAAATGTCTGAAAATACTGACCATGTAACTTTCTCAGCAAATACAGAAAATCTGACATGTGTCACATGTAAAGAAGGCAAGCAAACACGTCTGCCTTTTAAAAGTGAAGGAAACAGAGTAAAGGCTCCGCTTCAATTGGTTCACTCCGATATATGTGGGCCTATGGAAACACAAACATTGGGAGGTGCTAAATACTTTCTTACATTTCTTGATGACTATTCAAAGAAGATTTATGTGTATTTTCTTCGTAACAAGTCTGAAACACTGGAAAAATTTAAAGAATTTAAAAATGAAGTAGAAAATCAACTCGATACACATATAAAAATTCTAAGGACAGATAATGGCTTAGAATATGTCAACAAGAATTTCTCTGATTACTTAAAAGCTGCTGGTATCATACACCAAACAACCACACCATACACTCCTGAACAAAACGGGACAGCAGAACGCATGAATAGATCACTCATTGAAAGAGCAAAATGTATGCTACTGAATGCAAAATTACCTAAACAATTTTGGGCTGATGCAGTACACACCGCTGCCTATGTGATTAATCGTTCTCCAACCAAGTCGCTGTCGTTCAAAACACCTGAGGAACTGTGGTCCGGAAACAAACCAAATGTGAAACATTTACGCATATTTGGTTGTGAAGCCATGGTGCACTTACCACATGAGAAACGTAAGAAATGGGATCCTAAGGCACAGAAGATGATCTTCATTGGTTATTGTGATCACAGTAAGGGATATAGATTTATAATACCAAAATCCAGAAAAGTGATCAAAAGCAGGGATGTTACATTTCTTGAATCTACTGTCAAAAGAGATTATGTTCCTGTAGAACTGTCAGAGAAGAATCCTATGAATAAGAATATTAGTGAAGAAAATGATGTCACAGAAGCAGATGATGATTCAAGTTCATCAAATTCATATGATACTGTATGTGAAAGTAAATCATCTTCAGAAAGTGAGTACGCTCCTGACATCAAGATGGATTCTCCTCCAGTTAGTAACATAACATTGAGACCTAGGAAGGAGAGGGTAGACAATGTAAAACCTGATGATTCAGAAGAAAATATATACCTGTGTGGACATGAAGACATCCTGTCAGACATTCCAATGACATATAAAGAGGCTGTAAACTCAGCTGACAAAGATAAATGGATGAAATCCATTAGTGAGGAACTAGATGCTCATCAGAAGAATAATACCTGGACATTGATTGAAAAACCTGTGGATGCAAAAGTGATACAATGCAAATGGATCTTCCGAATCAAGGATGAATCAACAGGTCTGAGGTACAAATCAAGGTTGTGTGCAAAAGGTTATGCACAGACAAAGGGCATTGACTACCACGAAACCTATGCTCCAACAGTCAGGTATGACTCTATACGTTTACTTCTATCTGTAGCAGTACAAAATAATCTTAAAATTGTACAATTAGATGTCAAAACGGCATTCCTGTATGGAGAACTTGAAGAGACAATATTCATGACACCACCAGAGGGCCTGCGCCATGAAGACAATATGGTATGTAAACTTAATAAATCTCTATATGGCCTAAAACAGGCTCCAAGGTGCTGGAATAGCAAATTTGACTCAGTGCTCAAGAAATTTGGCTTTGTTAACAGTAAAGCTGACCAATGTGTGTATGTTGGTCAAGTCAATAAAAAGAAATGCTACCTATGTTTATATGTCGACGATGGGTTGCTATTCTCAACAGATGAAATGGCACTAAAAGAAATAACTAAAGAATTGAAAACCATTTTTGAAATTAAAATATTAACTAAACCTGCTAACTTTGTAGGAATGCAAATTGAGCAATTTAGTAAATGCATATTTATACATCAGACTAAATATATAGAACAAATGTTGGTCAAATTCAATATGAATAATGCTAATTCCAACAGTGTTCCTGTTGACCCTCACATGAAGTTGCATAAAGGAGATGGAGAAGCCGATAAGGACATACCATATAGGGAAGCAGTGGGCTCTCTGATGCACCTAGCCATTGTGAGTCGACCCGACATTATGTTTGCAGTTAGTCTGGTGAGTCGATTTCTTAATTGTCACAACCAAACCCATTGGAATGCAGTAAAAAGGATTTTTAAGTATTTGAAAGATACAAAAGAATATGGATTGTGTTACACACAATCTCCACAAACCTCAGAAGTCACAGGTTACAGCGACGCCGACTATGCAAATGATTTGGATACACGCCGTTCAGTCACTGGCTATGTGTTCATTAAGAATGGGGCAGCTGTGACTTGGTCCAGCCAAAGACAACAAACAGTGGCTCTATCTACGACCGAGGCTGAATTCATGGCAGCCTGTGCTGCTACCAAAGAAACAATGTGGATCAGACAATTCTTAACTGACGTTAATGAATATAAACAAGACTCTATGTGTCTTCTATTGGACAATCAAAGTGCTATTAGTGTCATTAAAAATATTAATTTTCATAAAAGATGTAAACACATTGAAATCAAATATCATTTTATCAAAGAAAAGTACCATCAAAAGATCATTGTGTTAAAGTTTGTTAGTAGTGATTATCAGTATGCAGACATACTTACAAAAGCATTGTCAAAAGATAAGTTTCTATTTTTAAGATCTAAACTTGGAATGTTGTCATATAAATCACTTTCCTAATGACTTAGAAATAATCTATAATTCTGTAGGTTTAATTTCATTTTGTAATTATTTGTAGGTCAGTTTTGTTACTTGTTTAAGTAAGGCTTAAATTCAGGTAGGGTGTTGAATGTATTACTTTGAATTTCGCGCCTTTAGTGCTTAGACGCTCTTGAGTGTTCCTCTTTCTCACTCTAAAACATCGCTGTCTCTCTCTATTCTGTGACATCAAGCGACCGCATATTGTACTCTGTATTTTTACATTATTACAATTAAATTCGTGAATAATATTAGTTATCTTTATTTAAATCCAATATAATGAGTTAAGTCACCTAGCTCTTCGTCTGTTCTACATTTTATGTTCATATTTTCCAGTGGCTTGTGATCTGTAAAGACTGTGAATTTTCTGCCTATTAGTAGGTGTTGCCAATACTGAACACATTCTTTAATTGCCAGACATTCCAGATACACAGCCTTCTTCCTTTTTTGCACTTCATTTAATTTCTTTGAAAAGTAGGCTACAGGTTTTTCTTCGTTGTTTTTTTGTTTTTGTTTCAGAACTGCTCCTACTCCTAATATGCTGGCATCTGTGTATATGTGAATAGGTAAGTTTGGGTCATAAATTGTTAATATTGGTTGGGAACATAATATATGTTTCATTTCTTCAAATGACTCTTGACATTTGTCAGTCCAGATGAAAGGTTGTCCTTTTCCCAAAAGATTATGTAGTGGTTCTAATTTTATTGCAATATTTGGCACATATTTATGGTAAAAGTTTATCTTTCCTAAAAATTGTCTCACATTTTTTGGAGTTTTTGGAATCGGGAAATTTTTAATTGATATCAAATTATCTTTCAGAGGTCTGACTGAATTATTCTGGATTACATGCCCCAAGTATTTTACTGAATCGGCTGCAAATGTGCATTTAGAGAATTTTAGTTTCATACCTTCGCTTTGAATTGCTTGAAATAACTGCTTCAGATATCTTATATGATCCGAGAATGACTTCGAAAACAACAGAATGTCATCAATAAAACATACTGTGAACTCTCCAAGATTATGCTTCCGTATAATATTACACATTATCCTTTGGAATATGGCTGGAGCGGTCTTCAATCCAAATGGTAGACAGGTCCATTGGTAATGACCTTCTTGTGTCACAAATGCCGTTTTGTGTCTATCTGTGACACGCAGTGGTATGGACCAAAAAGCAGAATTAAGGTCCAGCGTTGAAAAATACTTACAATTTCTTGTTTTTACTATTAAGTCCTCGATGAGCGGGAAGGGCTGTGACTGTGGTACAACAATCTTATTTAAATCTCTGAAGTCTATACACAGTCTTGATTTTCTGTTTTCTTCTCTTTTATAGGCCAATGTAACAGGCGCTGCAAATGGGCTATATGATTCTTCTATTATATTCTTTTCCAGTAGTTTTGCTATTTGGCTTTCGATTTCTTTCTTGTCTTCCACTGTGCAACGATATGGTCTTTTACTGCAATATTTTTCTACTTGTAGATCGATGTGTGCTTCATAACCTTTTACCTTTCCAATGTCATATTTGTCCGTCGCAAACACTGACTGGTTTTCTGTTATTAAGTCATCAATTATTGTCTGTTCCTCAAAACTCAAGTGATTAATACAAATTCTAAAGTCTTCTGTTTTAAAACTTTCATTGTAGTTTATGATATTATCCATTTTTAATTCCTTAGAATCAATATCTGTATTTGTTTCCTTAGAAACTCTTTCCTTGTTTTGTGTAGGTAATTTTTGATGAATTTTCAGATTTTCGTCTTGAACTAGATGAAATTCTTGTATACAATCTAGTCCCACTAAAAAGTCATAATCAAAATTTTCGTTATCTATCACAAAAACATTCATTTTTTTTTCAATATCAAAGATGGCTATGTCCAGTGAAATTATTCCGATAGCTTTTTTGACGCCATTAATCGTTTTTAGATTAGTATCATTTGAAAGAGTGCCTTTGTTTTGCTTTATCTTTAATATCTTTGAGTTTATCAATGACACATTAGATCCAGAGTCATAGATCCCTGATACTTCAATATTTTTATTTAGTAGTAATTTTATCTTGATCAATGGCGGCACTATTAGTTTTTTTGGTCTTCGTACTGCAATTCACATTCCAACTCTGAATTATTGATAAGTTTTATCTGTTTTTTATCTTTTTCCGTATTCAATTTTGGTTTGAACCAACAAGAATCTTCTGGGTGGTAGCGGTCTCCTTTATTCAATTTATCACAGATATTACATTTTTCTCTAACCGGTTTACTATCTTCTTTTCTTTTTATAATTCTTCGTTTTTGCACCAAGTGTTCTAGTCTGCCAAGTTCATTGAATAAGTCTTTAGCATGAACTATTTCTTCTTTGTTAATCCTATCTGTTATAAAATCTGGTAAGCCGACTGCGATTATGTCAATTAGGGTCCCTTCATCCATTGTTTTTCTTATCTCCAATAAAAGTCTTTCTTTTTTCACTGCATATTCTACCAAAGATCCTGTTTGGTACTTGAAAGTCAAAGCATATTTGCTGTCAGTCCAACCTTTACTGGTGTATGTTTGTAAAAAACTTGATTTCCATTCTGACCACTCAGATTGTAATCCAAACTTTATCATCATGGAGGAGTACCAATCTATGCATGTTTTATCAAGAAAAAGTCTGAGAATTTCAATCTTTTCTTCCATTTTTACAATATTAAATCTTTCACATTCTTTTTCGAATACTTCCATCCACTGACATGCTCTTGAATTTCTTCCGCTAAATTTTTCAATCACAAATCTTTCAGCTAACTTTTTCATACTCTTCTTTTCTTCATTCTGTTTGTCTTCAACCAATTTTTCCAAAATCTTCACTATAGGATCCTCTAATGTCATTTTACTCACAGCTGGTGACTGTTCTTGGTTAATTTCTTCTAGAAATTGGTCCTGAAAAATCATGTTTCCAGTCTCATCGACATATGTTTTTAAAATTTCTTCTGTTGTTTTTATCCAAACATTTCTAGTTTGATATCTCTTTTTCAATGTACTTTTTAATGTAACGTATGTTTTCGTGGTTTGAATATGTTTATGAAGTGATATTGCTTGATACTCTTCAGGAATCAGGTAAACTTTGTCATCTAGTGTGGCAATTGAGGTTATGGCAATGAAGTTTGACTTTCCGTCCACTGTTGGTTTAATTTGAAAAGTAAATTTTAGTTTCTCCATTTTTGTGACAGTTAATGTCGTTTTATAATATTATTTTATAGTGGCTTGATATATGGCACCGTCAATCAAACACATTGAGTTTCTCTGTAAATCAAAGATTTATTTCAGTTAATCTAAGAAACAAATCATGAAACAAATCAAACAAACATTAACTTACATACCTGTAAATCAAAGAAACGACATTAAATGTTATTATTCCGGTGTCGATTTCTTATTTTATTTAAAATTAGATATTAACTTATTCTTTGTAAAGAGAAATTTTTCTTATTTGACATTAACCAAAAGCGTGCGTCATGACCGTCACAGTTTACTCTTTCTTAAAAACTCTAAACTACCAAAGAGTTGCTATATGCGCGTGTAAATTCAAATAAAGGAAACTATAGTTTTCTTTACATAATTATCCTTCATATATGAAACAACTGAGAATTATGAAACTATATACTATTATTGAAACAATCGTCTAATATAAAATACATGGTCCTTGATTATGATTTTGGTTCATACATACATACATACATATACTCACGGCTATAAATCTCTACAAAAGGGGTAGCCAGAGCGAAGGAATTAGAAATTCCTCAGCCACTTTTGGAAAGTCGTGAAGGGAGAAGATGGTAAAATAAAGGTTGTTGGTGATGGGTCTCCAACCGCATCGCCCAAAAATCCCTTAAAAGACCCAATAACGTTGGTCGCCTCTTACGTACACCCAACGGAAGAAATGGGGTAGTGCTATTTTAATCCGACACTACACAGCTTAAAATAAATAAATACGTCAATAGATTTCTATCTTATTATCAAATTACCACGCATCACTATCGTCCATGAAACATGTACAGAAACGCTTTTTTTTCTTACATATACATACATACGTATACTCACGGCTATATTTTCTTAGAAGGGGTAGCAAGAGCTAATTATTATAAATTCCTAAGCCACTTTTGGAAGTTGAGTGGGGAAAAGATGGTGAAAATAAAGGTTTTTGGTGATGGGTCTCCAACCGCATCGCCCAAAAATCCAATAAAAAGCCCCAATACCCTTAGTCGCCTCTTACGGTAGAAAGGGGTAGCGACATTCTAAGCCGGCACTACTCGGCTACTGTTTTTTCTTCTTTAGATATATATTACTGTAAAGTTCTATACTGATTACACTCGAAAGATCAAAATCTTACAAAGTGGCGATCAATATCTCTGCCTACCCCAATGGGAACTAATGGCGTAATAATATAAATGTGAGTGATAGAAAAAGGTATGTTGAGAAGGTTTAGGCACACAGAGAGGATGGGTAATAGGAAATTGGTAAAAGGGATCTATAGAGCTAGTGTGGATGTTAATGTTAGTAGAGGACGACCGACCATTGAGAATACACTTGGACTGACTCAAAAAAAATAAAAGAGCATGTATGAAAAGGTTTGTGTGAGCATTGTTAGAGCGCACACTACTGCGGACTCACTTGCACATAGCAGCGTCTCACTCATATTCTACATCGCGGTATGTAAGTGTTTATCGAACGAAGCTTAAATACAAATTATAAGTTAGGTCACAGCAGGGTGTACTGGCCAGTATATCTTTGCTGTTTCCACAGGTTAATGTATGTAGGCTAGAGAGGTTCGCCAGGATCGTACGAAGTGGAGATGAATGATCTCTGCCTACGCCAATTGGAAATAACGGCGTGATTATATGTATGTAAAACATCTGTTTTACATCTGCAATTGAAAATGTAAACACTAATTCGTTTAAAAGTCGTCACGACTCCAGACGTCTGCAGTGTTTGAAACTGATTTACATATCTGTTAAATATAAACACTCAAACTCAAACATACATACATACATACATAAATATACTCACGGCTATAAATTCCTAGAAGGGGTAAGCTAAATATCAAGCTAATAATAAATGATTTTGGTGACGGGTCTCCGACCACATCGCCTAGTCGCCTCTTACGATCACCCATTGGTAGAAATGGGGTAGTGTTATTCTTAGCCGGCACTACACGGCAAAGTGCTTATACGATAGCCCTTTATTGCCATTGAGATAAGCACAGACTATCTATTACAACTTTGCATTAAAAGTAAATACGGCTTAAAATCTATAAATTCATAGCATATCCCTAGAAGGGGTAGCCAGAGCTAAGGAATTACAAATTCCTCAGCCACTTTTGGAAGTTGATGGGGAAAAGATGGGGAATAAAGGTTGTTGGTGATGAGTTTCCAACCGCATCGCCCAAAAATCCCTTAAAAGCCCCAATACCGTTAGTCGCCTCTTACGTACATCCACCGGAAGAAATGACGTAGTGCTATTCTATGCCGACACTACACTACACATTCGTTGTATACCCGAATGGGTTAGCAGAAGTACTAATACTTCAGAACATCACGTGACATTGTCAAATGGTGTTCAAAGTACCCACGTTTTGCTTGGACAATGTACTCACGTGATATGCAGGCCTATCGCTGTCTTTTTATACACTGTGATATGACTAAGCACAACTCAGCCATGTTGGTTTCCTCACGATGTTTTCCCTCGCCGTTTTCACCTGTCTTGTTTGGTTGATATAATGTTTTGGCTTTTGTAATTTAACATTTGCTACGGTGACGTCAATGGCAATATACTGAACATCTAACGTATAGTGGCATTCTTATTTATTCAGTTTAGTTCTCTATCCCTGCCATTTAATTAGTACTCTTTGCCTCTGAGTTACCAATCTTTTTCTAGACCCTTGTATTAAAAAAGTTAAGAAAAAAACACAAAATATATTTTCAAATAATTGATTATTGTTGAAAAAACGACGTGATAGCTCAATGGGTAGAACACCGGTTAACGTGCCAGCGACTAGTGTTCAAATCCCGGGTCGGGCCTACACCGATTTGTCTTTTCTAAAGACATATGTGTGGCTAATTTATCATGGTTGTTAACGATGAGGAAAAACATCGTGAGAAAACCCACATCGCTGAGTTGTACTTAGTCATGTGACAGTGTATTCGTACAAAACGGCGGCGGCGATAGGCCTGCCCCCTATCACGTGAGTACACTGTCCATGCAAAACGTGGGTACTCTGAACACCAGGTGACAAAGTCACGTGATGTTCAGTAGTATTAGTACCTCTGCCAACCCCTTCGCTTCGGGGATATTCGGCGTGAACGTTTATGTTTTATGTTATGATCAAGGTTTTAACTAAATCTCTAGCTACTATGTATCAGACACTGTCATGTTACGGAGTAGTAATTCAGACTATGTTCATTCAAAAACAGACCCAACAGCTCAAAAGCCTTAAGGCTGTTTCTTAACTTTGACACAGAACCATATTCCCGTTACTAACTCCTAGTTTAGTTGAGGTAAGTTCAAGATTTTTTTACAATTATATTACATTCCCTTGCCCATCTTATTAATAAGACAGATCAATTACATACATACATACATATACTCACGGCTATAAATCCCTTAACGGGGTAGCTAGAGCTTTGGAATGAGAAACTCCTCAGCCACTTTTGGAAGTAGATTGGGGAAAAGATGGTAATAATAAATGTTTTTGGTGACGGGTCTCCAACCACATCGCCCAAAATCACTTAAAAGCCTCTATACCCTTAGTCGCCTCTTACGATCACCCACGGGTAGAAATGGGGTAGTGCTATTCTAAGCCGACACTACACGGCAAACAGATCAATTGTTAGTATGAAAGTTCGTCTAGCTATCCCGTTTCGGGATTTTAAACCGTAAGTATATGTTAAGTGATCTATAGAGCTAATGTGGATGGTAATGTTAGTAGAGGACGACCACGGAGGACACATTTGGATCAAATTGAGAGTGCGCTCAAAAAGGCTGGCGTCCGAAGTATGAAGAATAAAAGAGCATGTATGAAAACATTCATCGGTGTGAACGAAGCGAAGACTGATAGTCTCTGCCTACCCCAACGGAAACTGATGACAGGGGAATATGTTATATGTATGTATTTTTCGCTACAATTTTGTTGTACTAAATCGATCTAAATCAATTAGATGTCAACTTGTTAAATACAGTTTAAAATACACCTTGCTTCTGTTTTGTTGTGTTAAGGTAGCATATTTCATTTCGATAATGCCGAGGGGTTTCGGGGCAAATAATTCACAAATTTAAATCTTTTTGTTCATGAAAACCTCATGTGGGGATTATTACTAATAAATAAAGAATAAATTTATTTATTCTTTATTTATTAATTCACAAATTTGCATTGACTTCAAAGATATAGGCTGCTTCTATTAAATTTGCCGTGTAGTTGGGGGTTCAGAATAGCACTACCCCGTTTGTTCCAGTGGGTGTACGTAAGAGGCGACTAACGGTATTGGGGGTTTTAAGGGATTTTTGGGCGATGCTGTTGGAGACCCATCACCAACAACCTTTATTTTGCCATCTTTTCCCCACTCAACTTTCCAAAAGTGGTTGATGAACTTCTAATTCCTTTGCTCTGGCTAATCCTTCTAGGGATTTATAGCCGTGAGTATATGTATGTATGTATGTATTTAATGTTGATAATGCCGAGGGGTTCCGGGGATAATAATTCACAAATTTGCATTGACTTCAAAGATATAGGCTGATGCTATTAAAGAGTATAGAGCAATTAAAATAAAATAAAAAAATAACATATGGAAATTATTAGTTAAACATGTCTTTTTTTAAATTAGTTAAGAGCTGCATAACACTATACCCGTGTATTTTTTCCTGTGGTTATCGTAAGAGGCAGTAAGGGTATTGGGGCATTTTAAATTCCCTTATATCTTCTATCTCCTACACCTTCGTTTGACAATCATTAAGCATCTTCCAAATGTAGCTGACGAATTTCTTACTCTGAAGTTCTGGTTACCCCTTCTAGGGATTTATAGCTGCTGGTATATTATGTATGTTAAGTTAAGCTTTTAAATCGAATTCCATTCCAAACAAGTGTCCAATGTCAGAACAATTAATTATTAGCGCTAAGACCGTTTGTGGAACGTCATAAATATTTAATTATTGAATGCTTTACAAACCCAAGAGTCAAACATTCACGGCGTATTTGCTCGAAGGTGCGGCAGAGGTACAAATAATTCTGAACATCAGTTTTCATTTTATTAACTGGTATTCATAGCACCCACGTTTTACTTGGAGAGTCTAGTCACGTGATAGGTGCCTATCGCCGTTTTGTACAAATATACTGGCACATGACTAAGTCGACATTAGCGTGGATTTTAATGTTTTCTTTCACCGTTAATAGCCATGATTAATTTCTCACACGTACGACTTTAGCAATTGGTTTAGAACCAATTACTAGATTTTGATTAAAGGGTTTGAGCTCATGTCTTCTCGATGGGAAGAAGTTCACCCACGCAGCTATCACGATTGTCATAATGTCAATATCATAGTGTATATAAATGTAATTTAAAATTATTTTTGACCCTAATACTTTCAGATAAAAAGCAAATTTACAGAATTACAAAATTTTTGGCCAAATGAGGAATTTTTTTTAATAAAGAAATGTTGGTACACGCAAAATATAGAAAGTAAATATACGGAAAAATCCAAAATTATTTTTTTCTTATGTGATTCTTCAGATGAACCGATTTTGATGTGACTTTTAATGGCTAGTAGCGGATGGAATAAGGAGTGATTTAGGCTGTTATTGGGTTTTTAATTTTATGTTTTATATCAAGTATAATATAATTAAAAGTTTAATTTCCTGTGCCAAGATATTGGAGTGCTATTATACCAATAATAAAAAATCAATGGCTTAACTATACGAAATAGCTTTAATTATTGTATACGTCTTTGCATTTTTTTTTTATATTTATTGCTTACCTGTGCTTTATAAGCTTGCCTAATACTATGCATGGTGGGAAACTTTCTGACAAAAACCGGGTACAGTAGCTTTTAGGATTGATCTGTTCGTATAGGATGCCGTGTAATGCCGGCTTAGAATGTCACTACCCCTTTCTACCCACGGGTGTCGTAAGAGGCGACTAACGGTATGGGGCTATTAAGGGATTTATGGGCGATGCGGTTGAAGACCCATCAACAACAACCTTTATTTTTACTATCTTTACCCCACTCAAATTTCCAAAAGTGCCTGAGGAATTTTTAATTCTTTAGCTCTGGCTACCCCTTCCTGGGATTTATAGCCGTGAGTATATGAATGTATGTGTATGTTTATGTATTTATTTTGAAAACAATATGAGCAAGTGTCATAAAAACGTTCTTGGCGTCTTCTTCTGCAAAACACTCGACGGTTAATTAATTTTAATTTTAGTTCTAATTTCTGCCCTTTTTTTAATTGTGAAAAAAGTTTTCCTTCAGAATTAGTATATAATTGTAAAATAAAAGATGGAGTATTGGAATAATAAGCAATTTCAAAGATGAATCAGCCGCTGGCTATGATCATGTACCGACTAAGTTTACAAAAATGGCTAGAAATTATATAGCTCCTATTACTACGAAACTAAGCGTATTAAACTGTCCAACAACTGGTGAGGAAAAACATCGTGAGGAAACTCACATGGCCGACTTGTACTGAGTCATGTGACAGTGTATTCGTACAAAACGGCGAGAGGCCTGCCCCCTATCACATGAGAACACTGTCTAAGCAAAACGTGGGTACCTACTTTGGACACTAGGTGGCGCTGTCACGTGATGTTCAGAAATTGGTACCTCTGCCAACGCCTTCGGGGTAAAACAGCGTGAGCGTTTATGTATGTGAACTGTCCCAACACGTTCCCAACAATAACTTAAAAAGCCCCGATTTCCTTAATCGCTACATACGTCATATAGGGGAAGAAATGGGTTTGATCTATTCTAAGCCGACGTTTTCAAACTATCACTTAATTTGTATCTGCTGTGTAGTGTCGGCTTAGAATAGCACTACCCCATTTCATCCGGTGGATGTACGTAAGAGGCGACTAACGGTATTGGGGCTTTTAAGGGATTTTTGGGCGATGAGGTTGGAGACCTATCACCAACAACCTTTATTTTTACATCTTTTCCCCACTTAATTCTCCAAAAGTGGCTGAGGATTTTTTTATTTCTTAGCTCTGGCTACCCCATCTAGGGATTTACAGCCGTGAGTATATGTATGTATGTATGTATATTTGAACTACAACTGTGATTTTGAGATGGGGTTAACGGTTATATTTCATAATGAAATTTAATTAAACATAATTTATTTATTTGTATTTAACATATACTCTCGTTTATATATTGTAAAATCAGTGGTCAAATTGAAAATGGATATTTTCTTTGTCTTCAAATATCAGGCAAGTTATGTAGTAGTAATAACGGTTAAATGTGATCACTTAATCTTTTTACATACATACATACATATACTCACGGCTATAAATCCCTAGAAGGGGTAGCCAGAGCCAAGGAATTAAAATTTCCTCAGCCACTTTTGGAAGTTGCGTGGGGAAGAGATGGTAAAATAGAGGTTGTTGTTGATGGGTCTCCAACCGCATCGCCCAAAAATCCCTTGAAAGCCCCAATACCGTTAGACGCCTCTTACTACACCCACCGGAAGAAAAATGGGGTAGTGCTATTCTAAGCCGACACTACACAGCTTTTTTTATTTGTGTAAATTTAAATAAAGTTAAAACTAAGTTTAATTTACTTTTACTATCTCTACCACATAAATCTTCCAAAAAATGTTGAGGAATGGTTAAGGCTATCTCATTTAGAAATCATATCCGTGAGTATATGCATTATGTACCTATGTTTGTATGTTAAAATATCCTCTTTTTTTGTTCCTAATTTACTAATAATTAAAAGCGTGAGTTTAAATAAATTAAGTATTCAAAAAGCATAATTAGAAATAATAAATAAATAAAAATCACAACATACATGGTATTTTACAATATAGTTCGAGACAAAGTCGTTAAAGACATAACTTAAAATACTTGCGATTATTTAAGACAAAATAACAATAAATTTAACCCTAAAATAATGAAGTCATACATACATATACTCACGGCTATAAATCCCTTAACGGGGTAGCCAGAGCTTTTGAATGAAAAATTCCTCAGCCACTTTTGGAAGTTGATTGGGAAAAGATGGTAATAACAAATGTTTTTGTGTTTTTTAAACCACATCGCCCAAAAATCACTTAAAAAGCCCCTATACCCTTAGGCGCCTCTTACGATCACTCACGGGTAGAAATGGGGTAGTGTTATTCTAAACCGACTCTACACGGCACAATAATGAAGTCAATTGGCATATTTCTACAATAAATAAATACAACATAACACTATAAACTACCGGTCCTATAAACGCACACAAAATTAAATACACTCTTTCAACCCCTTATTAAACACCCTACTCTACACTACACATAACTCTACATCACAAATCCATACCACACAATTCTTTTCAATCTCAACGTCATCAAAGTGCAGACGACACGATAAAACTACCAAGTGTTATCCCGAAAGATAAACTAGGTAATCCTTCCTAGCTCTTCAGAAGCCAGGGAGGGGAGTCCTCAGGGAATATAAAATTGATGGTTAGTCAGGCGCCGGGCGTCAAAGCGTACAGGCGCATATACCGCGCTCCTCCGAGCTTTTAAGCTGATCGTAAGCTCGTTTTTAAACGCGAGTGTACCGATTGTGTTTGTATTGAAAAAGGTGCAATAAAATAGTGATTAATTGTGTTTTTGTGTGATGTGGTTTGTGTTTCGGATTTATCTTTGAAGTATATCGGATGGCTGGTGTATGTTGAAAGGTGAGGTTGAGGATTAAGAAAAATAAATACAAAAGCTGTAGATTTAGCTAGATTGACTGATTGTTTATTCGACAGTAAATTGTTCTTGTATGGTTTCGGAATTTAATGTGCCACAATTTTGTTCTGTTTGCGATTTGAATACGGTTACGGTAAAATGAGGCAAAAAAATAGGCGATTAAAATCAATGACTATTTTTAATGAAGTTAAATATGTATGTCATTTATTATTGTTCTTCAAACCGAAAACTGTATTTAAAAATAGCAATAAATATTACTAAATTTAGTCTTTTTTTAAACAGCGATTGAACTTCGCTAATTAATTAATAGAAATATTTTAATTTTACTAGAATTGATTATAAAATAACATGTGAACACCGTTTACTACCATAAATAAACGTATTTTTTATTTATTCAGTGATAAAATAAAACAGCATTCAAGCTATCTCAATTATTTTTAATTAAAATTCAGTGCTCTACAATTTGTTGTTCATTTTCACATTTCGTTACACTTGTTTTTTTTTACATAAAAACAAGATAAAACGGAACGGAAGTAAACCTTTTAATTAAGTGCATACATACCTGCGACTATTATTCCCAAAAAGGAGTAGGCAGATTAGATACATACATTCAACATATACTCACGGCTAAGGAAACGAGTGTAAAATAAATATTCTTGGTGAGGGTGATTGTATTTTATATATTTTATATTAAAATTATCTTTGTAACTTTATTTATCTTTAGAATACATACATATTCATACATATTCTCACGCCGCGCCGTTAGTTCCCATTGGGGTAGGCAGATACTATCGATCGCCACTTTGGACGATCCTTGCAAACCTCTCTAGCTTCATTCACATCCATCAATCTTTTCATACATATGCTCTTTTATTCTTCGTACTTCGGACACCTGCCTTTTTGAGCACATTTTCTATTTGATCCAAATGTGTCCTCCGAGGTCGTCCTCTACTAACATTATTATTAGAAAAAGGAATGTTGAGATGGTTTAGGCATATAGAGAGGATGGATGACAGTAAATTGGTAAAAGAGATCTATAGAGCCAATGTGGAAGGTAAAGTTATTTTTAGAATCTTTTGACTTAAGTTAACTACTCATACTGTAACTGCTTACAAAGTAATATTATTTAGTTTCCAAACACGTTTGAAACAATTTAATTTACCAAACATTAAAACGCTGAAATTTATATTTTTTTCACAATTATTAAATAAACTGTTCAATTGGAATTTGCACGCTGTGTAGTGTCGGCTTAGAATAGCACGACCCCATTTCTTCCGGTGGGTGTACGTAACAGGTGACTTACAGTATTGGGGCTTTTAAAGGATTTTCGGGCGATGCGCTTGGAGACCCATCACCAACAACCTTTATTTTACCATCTTTTCCCCACGCATCTTCCAAAAGTGGCTGAGGAATTTCTAATTCCTTAGCTCTGGCTACCCCTTCTAGGGATTTGCAGCCGTGAGTATATGTATGTATGGGAATTAGATAGGTCTTAATCATAAATACTCATACACACGCCATATACTCCAGAGACCATCGATCGCCACTTTGTACGATCCTGACACACCTCTTTAGCTTCGTTTACATCATCAATGTACTTTTATTCTTCATATAGTAGAATAGAATAGAATAGAAAAAATATTGCAAAATACTAATAAACGGCTTAAAATAACACTACCCCATTTCTACCCTTGGGTGATCGTAAGAGAAGGCTAAGGGTATAGGGGCTTTTCAAGTGATTTTTGGGCGACGTGGTTGGAGACTCGTCACCATAAACATTTATTATTACCATCTTTTCACCACTCAACTTCCAAAAGTGGCTGAGGAATTTCTCATTCCAAAGCTCTTGCTACTCTGTTTAGGGAATTATAGCCATGAGTATATGTACTAATGAATATTCATACTACGGACGCCTTTCTTTTTGCAGACTCTCTATTTAATCCAAATGTGTCCTCCTTGGTCATCCTCTACTCACATTACCTTCCACTTTCTAAAGATCTCAATCAAAAAAGTAAACTAATAACCTGCGTAGTATCAAATTTGTGGCTGACTCAGCTCTGTAAGGCAATACCCCGCTTCACTGATTCAAACACCCTTGCTGAACCTCTGTACTAGAGATGTACAAACGCTGTACTAGAGAATACTGAATATTCGGCCGCCGGACATTCGGTGAAAGATAGAATAGAAAACTCGTACAAAGTGGCGATCGATAGTCTCTGCCTACCCTAATGGGAACTAACGGCGTGAGAATATGCATGTATGTATGTATGTAAGAAGTAGAAACATTTACAAATAAACAGAATTAAATAATAAAAGTACAATTGGCGGTCTTATCACTAAAAGCGATCTCTTCCAGACAACCGTTGAATGGAGACCTTTGAATCCTTTAAAAGATCATTCTATTTTACGGTGCGTGTGGATAGGGCAGTATTGTTTGGCAAATACTGCCTTATTTTAGTCATAATTATATCATAAATATTTTTGTCGAATTTGATTCTTTCAAACAATATTTTAATTTAATCATATTGTTTTCACTTTTTTGTAGTTAGCAAATTACCTTCTCGATTCGGATGAATACTGCAAAGGTAAAATGTACCTAAAGCCGAAAAGATGTCAAATATTTGATACAACTGTACTAAGCAAAATGGTGATGAGCCTAGTTGAGGTGCAGTCGACATCAAATAAATTTATGCTCCGTCGTTGACTTTATAGATAAAACCTTTTATCGGTCAAGAATTATCGCACCCGTACGTATAAGTTGTATAGTTAACTTAAAGATAATCCAATAAAATATAAGATTATCACTAAATATGTTTTAAAGTTTATAATTGCTTCCTCAAGTCTACATGACATATACGATATAAGTTATTATGCTCTAGAGATACAATTTAATTATTTAGATTTCGGGAAAATTTGTGTTTACCCAGCTTACATCGTTATATGATTTGGAGCGTAAATATAGGACACATCCAATGTAGAGCTGCATTACATGATATTACTCAATAATCTGTGATATTACGGCTAAAATCGTTTAAAAGGATAAGCTTCATAATTATAGATTCCACACCCACTTTAAATACAAAAATTAAATAAATAAATAGAATAGAAAAAAAACATTTGAGTGCTGTGTAGTGTCGGCTTATAATAGCACTACCCCATTTATTTGGTGGGTGTACGTAAGTAAAAATATTATGTATGTAAGAAAGAATCAGGCCTCTTTTATGAAAAATTGTGACAGACATATTCGAAACCTAAGAGACAACAATCAAATATCAGTACCAAAATACAGGTTGTCAAAAGTAAATACATCTTTCATGGGGTTATGCGTAAAAATGTATAATAAAATACCTGAGGACATTTTAAATTTATCAGAAACAAAATTCAAAGCAGCAGTTAAAAGAAATCTTAGTTCGAAAGCCTATTACAATGTCAATGATAACATTAATGATGAAGTGGCTTGGTGTCATCAGGGCTCTGTTCAGGATGTTTCCGGGCTAACACCAAAGTTGTAATGGACGTAAAAAAAGATGTGTGTTGACGAGTTTCTTACGGGTTCTTCTCTCAACAAAACACCTTCCGAATCCGAAGTAAACCTAGTATTAAGTTAAAATTTGACGTTCAAAAAACAAAGATTTATCTTGATTATTTTATTTTATATTTTATTTTATTAGTGAGACAACTAACGGCTTTTAAGGGATTTTGGGCGATGGGGTTGGAGACCCATCACCAACAATCTTTATCTCACAATCTTTTCCCCACTCAACTTTCCAAATGGCTGAGGAATTTCTGATTCCTTAGCTCTGGCTACCCCATCTAGGGATTTATAGTATAGAAAGACTTTTTATTTTACATAAAACATAACATATTTACATAACTAATTAGACAGCTTTACACCGAAGTACAATTGGCGGTCTTATCGCTAATAGTGATCTCTTAGTTATATTATGTGAATTGGTCTCAATCTACGTCTCCAAAATAGCCTTAACACTCTAAGTACTCACACACCCGACACCCACGTATATAAATAGGTTAGTGAAATTTAACCTGACACTGGTTAACTGTCTATTTGAAATTTATTTATTAAGTAAAAAAAAACATGTTTTATTAAATGCATCAGGTTAACTTTTCTATAAAACCTATATTGTTGCATTGCACGAAAAAATCCTTTTGACACCAAAACAAATAAATTTAATTGGAGTGTGGTTTATAATTTCAAAACAGTGGCTTTTGTTAACGGCCATAACAAAAATTCGTCTGAACCTGTTATATATGTCGTAGGATGATTTGATGTTTAGGTTTTTTGCAAAAAACCTAGGGATTTTGCAAAAATCCGGATAATTAGACAACGGTTATGATATTTTCTAATCTTACTAGGTTTTTTGCAAAAAAACTCGTTGGTTTATTAAGATTGTACTTCTGTAGTGCTGATTGGCTGATTTCTGATTGCTCGCCTACACTTATTCTGATTGGTTCGTCATTGTGGTATTGTATTTGTGATATTATAGCTAGAGTTATAAAGGGTAAGAATGTTAATACTTATTTGATAGTAGGAATTAAATATTTTTCTTTACTCTCTTGATGGAGTAAAATTACAATCACGTTCGGACATATTATACACAGATCAAGATAACCCAAACTAAGTAACACTTGTATTATGGGATACTAACTCAGCGATATATTTAATATAATATAATACACATATGCTCATCACATAAATGTTACTCTCAGCGGGGTCAAACCCGCAACCTTCATACTGAAAAGCTGGTCACCTATCCACTTGGCCACGGACGTCTTCAATATAGTTAGGAACAATAAAGTAAGTACGTTTTAAATTGTAGTATTGAGGTATTATAGCTAGAGTTATAAAGGGAAATGACAATACAATTTTTATACTTGGGAAATTTTTGTAACTAAAATTAAAATAACAATCAAATTAAATATAGGTGGGAACAATGAAGTAAGTACGTTATAGTTAACAACCAATCAGAGATGACGTGTTTATGGGACCCTGCAATCGACCAATCAGTGTACAGTATTCATAAAAACTGACATTTCGTTTCGGAGTCATACTAAACCAACGAGTTTTTTTGCAATAAACCTAGTAAGATTAGAAAATATCATGACACTTGTCTAATTATCCGGATTTTTGCAAAATCCCTAGGTTTTTTGCAAAAAACCTAAACATCAAATCATCCTACGACATATATATATTTATGTGGTATGCATATTCATATATACGATACATTTTCCAAAAATATAAGTTTTATCTATCAAAGAGTACGTACAACTCAGCCATGTGGGTTTCGTCACGATTTTTTTCCTCACGTTGACAACTGTGATAATAAAACTTCTATCTAGAAAAAACAACGTGATGTAGGCCCGGGCTTGGGTTTGAACCCAGGCCTGTCTGCATGACAGGCGTGTTCTACCCACTGAGCTATCACGGTAGTTACACGGCTGAGCTACACATCCAGATATTATAAACATAACATAATCGTTCACGCCGTTTATCCCCGAAGGGGTTGGCAGAGGTACCAATACTTCTGCACTCACATGGCAGCGCCATCTAGTGTCCAGAGAAGGGACCCACGTTTTGCTTAGACAGTGTACTCACGTAATAGGGGGCAGGCCTATCGCCGTTTTGTACGAATACACTGTCACATGACTAAGTACAACTCAGCCATGTGGGTTTCCTCACGATGTTCTCCCTCACCGTTAACAACTATGATAAATTAACCACACATATGACTTGAGAAAAGACAAATTGGTGTAGGCCCGACCCAGGATTGGAACTCACGCCCTTCTGTTTTCGGGCGGGTGTTCTACCCACTGGACTATCATGTCGTGATATAATGATAAACACATAACAACTAAATGCAAAAATATTGTCATATAGGTTACCCACCATAACCACATTTTTGTATGAAGACTTAGCATAATATGTATGGTCGCTGGTTTAGGCAAAGCATCCTTAATTTAAACAATAAAAAATGAGTTTCATAACACGCAATAAAAAGGTTTTACATCCAGTCAATAAAAGAGGTCAGACGGCCACATAAACCAACCTCATTTCTCCGTGTACTTTACAATCGTTTTTATGTATCGCATATTAAACTAAACATCTTCTTAATAAAACCGGCCTTTGGACGATAAACATATCCTGTCTGATGTTTTTATTTCATTTATTATCTTTTTACGTCTACTTGTTGCTTAGAAATATGGATTGAGGGTTTGATGCCATATTAGGTCGAATGGTAGGCAGATACATGAGTTGCGACGAACTAAGTACAAATTAAGAAATACATACATACTCGTACATACATACATACATATACTCACGGCTGTAAATCCCTAAAAGGAGTAGCCAGAGCTAAGGAATCAGAAATTCCTCAGCCACTTTTGGAAGTTGCGTGGCGAAAAGATGGTAAAATAAAGGTTGTTGGTGATGTGTCTCCAACCGCATCGCCCAAAAATCCCTTAATAGCCCCATACCGTTAGTCGCCTCTTACGTACACCCATCGGTAGAAACGGGGTAGTGCTATTCTAAGCCGACACTACACGGCAAATTAAGAAATATAGCACAAAAAAACATACTTACATATTCGGGCAGCAAAAATAATTTAAACGAGGTTACAAAGTATTAGTGGGGAAAATATTGTTAAATATAGGATGTTAGGTATTGGGTAATTCTAGCCCAACAGGCCAAAAATCTAAATTGCTTTTATCGACACCCGTGGGAAAATATGGGTAACACAGCTTATATTTATATATATTTATTGTTTTTTACTTTATTATTTTTATTTCAAAAAATTGCCGTGTATTGTCGGCTTAGAATAACACTACCCCATTTCTACCCGTGGGTTGTCGAAAGAGGCGACTAAGGGTATAGGGGCTTCTTATGTGATTTTTAGGCGATGAGGTAGGAGACCCGTTACCAAAAACATTAATTATTACCATCTTTTCCCCAATGAACTTCCAAAAGTGGCTGAGAAATTTCTCATTCCAAAGCTCTGGCTACCCCGTTAAGGGATTTATAGCCGTGAGTATATGTATGTATTTCAAAAATAACAATACATCCTAAATTCATGTAAAATCAAACAAAAATAAACCACGACCTTTATCTATCCAAACTATTTCGATCCCACCTTATAAGGACTGACAATTTTAAATCTTATCTCAAAGTGGTATAGTTGAATTTAAAACGGCCTTAAAGTCTTATCGTCTTAAATAAACTTGTCATAAAAATAATCTCCGTAGTTGAGGTATCAAGCTTAGATATTACTTAGGGGCTGTCTCGTCGCCATTTTGTTGGCTTAAGAAAATCGTCTTTTGGTATCATTTCTCGTCACCTCAAGGCTGTTTTTCTGACAGGTGTAATCAGGGTTCGAATTACAGATTTCTAGATAAAACTAAGAAACTATTCCGTTTTTTTTAATCGAAGTATCAAGGTTATATAAACTTACCTACAAAACAACGCACGCAAATGTTATATCATAATATGTAACGCGGTACTATGAACATCTTCTGATACTTCACAATCATGTAGGCATTGTAAGTTAAGTTATTTTTTTCAACATTAACATATCTATACTCATACATACATACATACATATACTCACGGCTATAAATCCCTTAAAGGGGTAGCCAGAGCTGAGGAATAAGAAATTCCTCAGCCACTTTTGGAAGTTGAGTGGGGAAAAGATGGTAGAATAAAGGTTGTTGGTGATGGGTCTCCAACCGCATCGCCCAAAAATCCCTTAAAAAGCCCCAAGTCCGTTAGTCGCCTCTTACGTTCACCCACCGGAAGAAATGGGGTAGTGCTATTCTAAACCGACACTACACGGCAAAAATACCAATAAAAAGGGAGCTACATGTTCAGAATTAGAAACACTCAGCCACTTTTGGAAGTTCAGTATAGAAATAATATCTTCAGCCGCATCGCCCGTAAATTACATAAAAAGCCTTGAAAACACGAGATCACCTCTAACAGGAAAGAAGTGGGTTAGTGCTATTCTTAAACTACTCTACACAGTAAACTTGTCAGTTAAATAATTCTACAAAACAATCTACAAATCTCAAAACCAACAGTAATTATTCATATCTCTATTTCTATCAAACCATTTTTCCTCTCGGATAATTTGAGGAAAATGTCTTCCGACCGATTCTGCTGCATCACTTGGCTCATGGAGTGTCTGATGCTGTACTGGATCTGTTATCGGAGGAGAACACTCGGAGGATGAAAAATGGACACTGTGATTTGAAGAGGGGTAGTGCACTGACTGGTTAGGTCGTGGACTTTTGTAGCGAAGAAAATTAATAAAGTTGATAAATAGTAGTTTTTAATATAGATATTTTATTGATAAATAATATTCAGTATTTTGTAAGACTGGAAATGATCAACCACAAACATATTAAATGATAAAATATATGTATGCCGTTAATAGTAACTTATCAAGTCGATGAAGAAAAGATGGAGCAGATTAAAATTATAGTAAACTAAGTGTGAAACGTTAACATGCTGTTTAATTTAAAAAATCATGCTTTTCTAATAAAAATACATACATACATACATAATACTCACGGCTATAAATCCCTAGAAGGGGTAGCCAAAGCTAAGGAACTAGAAATTCCTCAGCTACTTTTGGAACATTGAGTGGGGAAAAGATGGCAAAATAAAGGTGAAAATAAAGGGTGGTGTAAGATGATGGGTCTCCAACCGCATCGCCCAAAACTCCCTTAAAAGCCCCAATACCGTTAGTCGCCTCTTACGTACACCCACTGGCAGAAATGGGTAGTGTTATTCTAAGCCGTCACTACACAGCTATAAAAATATAAAAAATGTTTATTTTATGTGTGGAATGTAAAATATGGGCAAAAATCTAAAAGCATTATTTTATCCCTAAACAATTATCACTCTCACTTAATTTAAACGAAACGCATCAATAGACTAGTCATTAGTTAAAATTTAAATATTTAAATTACTAAAGACACGAAAAAAAACACAAAAAAAACACTCCACTACTTGAATGGTCACCATCTCATACTATTGTTTTATCGTATACGGAACCCTTACACGACATTTGGATAAGGGTTCTCTCGCAAAATGACAAACGCCGCGTTTCGTTATGATTGATAGGATTAGGAGCTCTGTATGTCAATGATTTTACATCATTTTGGAATTATTATTCTATTTGTTTTACTAGTGAGCTGTCCCGGATTTGCACGGGTATTAAGAGTGGTCAAAAATGTACATACAAACATATATTCAGTGTTATAAATCCCAAAAAAGGTAGTCAGAGCTTCTGAATTATAGATTCTTTGCCTGCTTTTGGAAGTTGTGTGGGGAGAAGATTATTAACATACATACATATACTCATGGCTGTAAATCTCTAGAAGGGGTAGCCAGAGCTAAGGAATTAGAAATTCTTCAGCCACTTTTGGAAATGTGAGTGGGGAGAAGATGGTAAAAGTAAAGGTTGTTGGTGATGGGTCTCCAACCGCATCGCCCAAAAATCCCTTAAAAGCCCCAATACCGTTAGTCGCCTCTTACGTACACCCACCGGAAGAATTGGGGAAGTGATATTCAAAGCCGACACTACACAGCTGTGTAAGATTATTAACTAAAAAATAAAATTCAAAAACTAACAAATATTTTGTATATACTTACTTACTTATACTCACGCCCATTATTCCCATTGGGGTAGGCTGAGACTATCGATCGCCACTTAGTACGATCTTGACAAACCTCTCTTGCTTCCCTTACATTCATTATCCTTCTCATACATGCTCTTTTATTCTTCTCACTTCGGACCCCCGCCTTTATACCTTTATAAGAACGTTTTATATCTGGTCAAGAAACGTTTTACGAGGCCGTCCTCTACTAACAATGCCATCCACATTGGCTCTATATATTCTCTTTCGCTACTTTATTTTCATCCATCCTCTCTATGTGCCCAAACCACCTCAACATTCCTTTTTCTATCTTGCATACTACGTCATCTTTCAAACCTACTCGTTCACGGATCACAGTATTTCTCACTCTATCACACAGCCTTACATTTATTATTTGTATATACAAGCGGTTACTCCAATATTACAAATAGACTCTGCAATTTCATTAATGTGAACGGATTATTGGTAATTCAGAAGAAAAATCACTATCAGAGATACAAGATTTAGCTATGATATTTATTTTTTAATAATAAACATTGGTATGCTAGCTATTCTAGATAAATGGGATAGATCGCAAAAAATTCAATGAATTTTTTCTCTAGCATCTTAGTAGAATATATTTTCATTATATTATTTTATTATATTCTTGAGATTTTAACATAAGTGAGTTTTATCCATCATATACTCACGGCTATAAATCCCGTAAAGGGGTAGCCAGAGCTTTGGAATGAAAAATTCCTCAGCCACTTTTGGAAGTTGATTGGGGAAAAGATAGTAATAATAAATGTTATTGGTGACGGGTCTCCAAACACATCGCCCAAAAATCAGTTAAAAAGCCCCTATACCCTTAGTCGCCTCTTACGATCACCCACGGGTAGAAATGGGGTAGTGTTATTCTAAGCTGACACTACACGGTAATAAGTGAGTTTTACTCAGACATAAACCAAGTATAATAATGTTACGTTATGAATGGGTATAACAATGTTAAAATCTGAGTGAGTTTATACGTTGAAGATCGTAAGCTCAGTGGGTAGAACACTCGGTTATCGTGCAAACGGCTAGTGTTCAAATCCTAGGTCGGGCCT
Source organism: Bedellia somnulentella (assembly GCA_963576735.1). NCBI lineage: Eukaryota > Metazoa > Arthropoda > Insecta > Lepidoptera > Bedelliidae > Bedellia > Bedellia somnulentella. The sequence continues at coordinate 585,881 of OY755196.1, forward strand.
TCACCAATTTGTCTTTTCGAAAGACATATGTGTGGTTAATTTATCATGGTTGTTAACGGTGAGGAAAAACATCGTGAGGAAACCCACATGGCTGAGTTGTACTTAGTCATGTGACAGTGTATTCGTACAAAACGGCGATAGGCCTGCCCCCTATCACGTGAGTACACTGTCCATGCAAAACGTGGGTACTCTGAACACCAGGTGACAAAGTCGTGGATATTCCCCTTATAGCTTTTCGGGGATATTCGGCGTGAACGTTTATGTTATGTTATGTTATGTTACTACTATCTATAGGTTTGCTGAGTAGTACCGGCTTAGAATGTCACTACCCCTTTCTACCCACGGGTATCGTAAGAGGTGGCTAAAAGGGTATTGGGGCTTTTTAAGTGTTATATGGGCGATGCGGTTGAAGATCCATTACCAAAAACCTTTACAACTTTTCCCTCTCTCAACTTCCAATAGTAACTGAGGAATATTTCGAAGCTCTGTTTACCCCTTTACGGGATTACATACATATTGCCGTGAGTATGCTATGTACATATACATACATATAATCACGGCTATAAATCCTTAGAAGGGGTAGCCAGAGCTAACGAATTAGAAATTCCTCAGCCACTTTTGGAAGTTGCGTGGGGAAAAGATGGCAAAATAAAGGTTGTTGGTAATGGGTCTCCAACCGCTTCGCCCGAAAATCCCTTAAAAAGCCCCAATACCGTTAGTCGCCGTTTTTTTTTACGTGCACCCACCGGAAGAAAACGGTAGTGCTATTCTAAGCCGACACTACACAGTACATATGTAGGTTTTAAAAGAAATTATACCTTTTACATCCCTCATACGAGGCTTATTTTCTCTTTAAATTAAATATTTTCATACAACAGCATTGAAAGGAATCACATATTTTTGTACCAACTTAATTCGAGTTGATTTTCTATGCTAAACTCGCGTGCGTAAAGACCATTTGTAAATTCATTGTATATTCAATTTCGAGTAATACAAGTCAAATAATTACCGTCACTTAAACCCTATCCCATTGTAATAAGGTCGTGATTTACGTAAATTTATTTATCCGATTTGGCTGTAGAACAACATTTTCGTTTGTTAAATGGATATAAACTCATTCGTTTTTGCTTTGACTTTAATATGTAAAAGGGTAAATTGTGGTTTGATAGAAACAAATGGTTGGAATTCGGCACGTATTTCTGTGAGTTGTTTGATCAAAATAGACATGTGTGCTTAATTTACAATGCCTAACGCCAGATTTCTGAATTGAGTATTCCAGCTGAGAACAACTTAAGTATCGTTCTGTCGCATTGTAATCTTAACAACTGAATGAGACAAAACGATACTTAAGTCGTTCTCAGCTTGAATACTGAATTCAGAAATCGGGCGTAAGTTACTTTATGACGTGTAGTGTCAATTTGGAATAGCACTACCCCATTTTTTACCATGGGTAAAAAGGGGTAACGTCATTCTGAGCCGGCACTTTTAGGCACATTGAGCGCAATTACTATATCTTTGACACCAACATTAAATAACTTACCAATGCAACCGTTACACCAAACATATTATGTATTGTATAATATAGTAACTTGGATAATGTAAGTTACACACACACAAAAACACACACACATACAAACACACACACACAAACACACACACATAACTTAGATATTGTAAGTTGTGGTACTAATGAGGCCTACCGCAGACATCATAAATTTTAATTCGCTGCTATATTTCACACGTTAGACAATGCTTCTTTGTGAAGCGAAGATGTGATCAATTGTGGACGAACAAATTGTTTAGCTGTTTTATGATATGCTTGTTTGGGTTCTGGTTCTTTTGATGGGATGATGTCCCGTTTTGAATGGCCTTGTAAATTTATATTGCATTTTCGGAACCATCCGTGATAGCTCAATGGGTAGAACAGCGCTTATCGTGAAGACGATAAAGGCTCTAATCCCGGGTCGGGCCTACAGCCATTTGTCTTTTCTAAAGTCATATGTGTGGAAAACACATGGCGGAGTCATGTGACAGTGTATTCGTACAAAACGGCGATATGTCTGCCCCCTATCACGTGAATACACTGTCCAAGCAAAACGTGAGTCCAAAACCTCTGAACGATTGAGTCTTTTGATTAACAATTAATACAGAAACGTAATTTTAAGTACCGTATGAAACATATGTATTTCAGTGAAATATTTTCGCTTATGTATGGAAGCGAATGTTGGGTGTGGCAGAAGAAGCATGAGAGCAGAGTGAATGCAGTAGAGATGAGGTCCCTCAGAAAAAAATTGTAACGTTAGATTATGTGACCGAGTGAGAAATAGTGTTATTCGTGAAAAGTGTGGTGTGAAAGATGATATTGTAAGAAAGATAGAAAAAAGAATGTTGAGATGGTTTGGGCACATAGAGAGGATGGATGATAGAAAATTGGTAAAAGGGATCTATAGAGCTAGTGTGGATGGTAATGTTAGTAGAGGACGACCACGGAGAACACACTTGGACCAAATTGAGAGTGTGCTCAAAAAGGCTGGCGTCCGAAATATGAAGAATAAAAGAGCATGTATGAAAAGATTGATGGATGTAAACGAAGCTAGAGAGGTTTGTCAGGATCGTACGAAGTGGCGATCAATAGTCTCTGCCTACCCCAATGTGGGGTAGTGTTATTCTAAGCCGACACTACATACATACATATTTACTTACGCCATTTTAGTTCCCATTGAAGTGGGCAAAAAATATCGATCGCCACTTCGTACGATCCTTGCAAACGTGTCTAACTTCGTCAATCTTTTCATACATGCACTTTTATTCTTCTATTCCTTATAACTATTTTTTATATGAAAGTCAAATATTAGGTTTGTTATATGTTTACACCATCTAAATATCTTCATTTATTTACTACTACGTTGTTTAAGTTTTATATACATTCATACATATTCTCACGGCTACAAATCCCATGAAAGGGTAGCCAGAGCTAAGGAATTAGAAATTCCTCAGCCACTTTTGGAAGTTGCGCGGGAAAAAGATGGTGAAATGAAGGTTTTTGGTCATGGGTCTCCAACCGCATCGCCCAAAAATCCCTTAAAAGCCCCAATACCGTTAGTCGCCTCTTACGTACACCCACCGGAAGAAATGGGGTAGTGCTATTCTAAGCCGGCACTACACGGCAAACTTTTCTTTAAGTTTTCATGTTTATGACATCAGAATTACATTAATCATTAATTATTATATATATATATATATATATATATATATATATATATATATATATATATATATTTCTAAATCTCAAAACTATAAAAATTTACCAAGATATATAAGTTTAAAAATTATTAAGACTTTATAATTCTATATAATTCTGCTCGTTGTCGCTTATATGCGGGTAACTTTACTCGCTTTTACCAAAATAAAGGCTATTTTAGTACAAAACAGCCTTACTAGTGTATTTGTAATTTTAATACCTACGTGAATTATAATATTTGGAAATAATTTGGACAGAGGAGTATACATCTTCCAAAATTATGAACCTTGTTCTATACAGAAACGGGGTTTTTAAAAATATTTCTTTAATTTGGGCATAGAATAGTTTAGTGATATAATCATACTAGCTGACCCCACAGACTTCGTACTGTCAAAATTGTAGACTTTCACATCGTCAAACTGAAATATTTAACTGACCTGTTGAGGATCTCTGTCATGCGATGAGAAAAAATGTGTTTTTCATAGTGACCTCACAATTTTTTCGCTTTATAAGTTTTAAGTTTATAAGTATAGTAGTTTCGGCTGAGCATTGATTCTTAGTCAATTAGTCTATTTAACCATTTTTTAAGAAAATTATTGATCTCTTAATTTTTCTGGGATAAAAAGTGTCCTATTGTGTTAATTAGATCATTATCTGGCTTCCTGTAAATTTTATTTTAAATGTGTTCTGTGAATTAGTCTTCATTTAGCTACAAACACACAAACATCTAAACTTTCACATTTATAATATTAATAGGATAAGGCTTCAACATAAGCTTCTCGCGCAGGTGACCTCGCTCGCCGGCCAGCGCAGCGTCTTGTCTTGTGCTTCATGCACGCGTGTAAATTTTGTTAGGGATTAATTTTAAAATTGTATAATCTTCTAAGATGTTTATTTAAATTAAGTGATGTCAAGGACAATTTTGTTCTCAATTGAATACTCTCAATCAACAACAAATTTATTTGGATAAAGATTAATATTATGTTGATAAAACATTATGGCAATTATGCATTAAATTCGACCAAATTTATTTACCACAAAAATTGTTATAGTAAGTGAAACTTAAAAGTTAGACATATACTGTCGCGGGCATTTTTTTAGATCATTTAAAGAGAAATAATTCTTTAATACATTTTTTTTGGGTAACTTAAACCGTTTACGCAGCGCACACAACGGAAGCCTTAGTATGAATAATTGTCCCCGTTTTTGCAACATTATTCGCTGATAGTTTGCTCCTGTTGGTTGCAGCTTGATGATATATAGCCTAAAACCTTCCTCAATAAATGTACTATCCAACACAAAAAGAATTTTTCAATTTGATTGGGTAGTTCCTGAGATCCTAGCGTTCAAACAAACAAACTCTTCAGCTTTATAATATTAGTATAGATTAATATTATAAAGGCGGAAGTTTGTAAGTATGGATGTATGGATGTTTGTTACTCTTTCACGTAAAAACTATTGAATGGATTTGAATGAAACTTTACCACAATATAGCTTATACATTAGAATAACACATAGGCTATAGCTTATACATCAGAATAACACATAGGCTACAATTTTTGAGGTTTTATTAAATTAATTAAAAAAACGCCTAAAGCTTTGTCATAAGTAAATTTGACAGTACAAAGTCTGTCGGGTCAGCTAGTACATATATAAATAGCACCCACGACTAAGAAACAATCATTTATGCTCATCACTAATAAATAAAGAATAAATAAAGGAAAGAAAAATTTCGACACAGGCGGGGATCGAACCCGCAACCCACGGGCCGAGATGCTAGTCACCTATTCACTTGGCCACGGCCGTCGTCATTGTTTTATCAAACTTTTAATATTTAAACCCTTTCTTTTTTAGAATTCTTACATAAACCATCGGAAATTAAAATCATCACAGCAAGTAAGACAGAAGGCAAGTGATCAAATCGTATGTGTCATGTGAAACGTCGCTAAAATGTCTACATAAAATGAATCACCCAACTTTTCCAATAACTGCGGCGTAAAACTCGAATGACGTTTAATTGGAAGAAGTTCACGCTCTCAGTTGTCAATCTCAGAACAGCTGATCATCTCACGATATTGCTTTTCTTGCGTCAACTTTGATTTTCTCGAGTTTGGAAATAGAAAGTTAAGAAAAACAGTATTTTTGCCTTTACTGCAACATTTTTAATGAGTTTTACAAGTTTTTGGTTTCTAATTAACTGACTTCAAAGCTAACGGCAAGAGAGTAATTAAAGGGTTCAGGTTTGCTTCCCAGGGAATAAACATAACATAATAACATAAACGTTCACGCCGTTTATCCCCGAAGGGGTTGGCAGAGGTACCAATACTCCTGAACTCACATGGCAAGCGCCATCTAGTTTCCAGAGAAGGTACCCACGTTTTGCTTAGACAGTGTACTCACGTGATAGGGGGCAGGCCTATCGCCGTTTTGTACGAATACACTGTCACAAGACTAAGTACAACTCAGCCATGTGGGTTTCCTCACGATGTTTTCCCTCACCGTTAGCAACCATGATAAATTAACCACACATATGACTTTAGAAAAGACAAATTGGTGTAGGCCCGTCCCAGGATTGGAACTCACGCCCTTCTGTTTTTCGGGCGGGTGTTCTACCCACTGGACTATCATGTCGCATCTTACTTCCCATGGAATACATACTTCCCAGGGAAGTACTCTAAGAAAGTTGTTTGATGAGATTTTACGCATCAATGCACTCTTATATACAACACCATAAGTTTCCATTTGATTAGGCAAAGACTTCATTCCTACTATGTGAATTATCACGCATAATAATAGTAAAAAATATAATAAAAGGGGGTTGAAGAATTGGAAAATTCTTAGCCACTTTTGAAAGTTAACTGGGGAAAATTTGCCTGGCAATAGATCTCCAGCCTCATTGCCTAAACATTTATTGAAATATTGGTTTGCCTAAGTCGTCTCTTACGACACCGCTACAGGAAGAAATGGATCAGTACTATTCTAAGCCTACAATAATGAAAACAAGCATATACTCACCAATAAATATCTTGGAATTATTATTGACAGTGAACTTACCTTTAGACCGCACATAGAACTTATTACTTCAAGAGTTCGCAAGTTAGTCGCAGTTTTTAATAAGTTAAAGCACGCTATGGACAAAACTACTTTTAGAATAGTGTATTCTGCATTGTGCGAATCACTGTTATCTTACTGTATTGATTCTTGGGGTGGAAGTTCAAAGTCATTACTACTACCACTTGAAAGGGCACAAAGAGCAGTCTTAAAGGTTGGATTAGGGTTGCCTTTTCTTTATCCAACCACTAATCTGTACAGGGAGGCAGATGTTTTGTCTGTTCGGAAACTATTTATATTAAAATTGGTTTTAAAAATGCATAACAGTAGTCATAACAATGAAATCAATATACCGTATCCAAGAAGAAACTGTAACATTTTTAAGATGCCAAAACTTAAAACAGTTTTCTCTGGTAGATTTAGTTTGTTTTTGGGTGGTTTTATTTATAACAAACTTTGCAATATATTAAACATTAATGAAGTGATTCGTCATGAGCTCAGGAAAAGTTTGACGTGCTGGTTGAAACAGCTGACATATGGCGAAACAGAGAACTTTTTATTGGTGCAAAAATGACGCAATATTAGAGCAATACAGACATCACATTTGACATTTACACGCACACACGCATACACACACTCACATACATCCACACTCACCCACCAACAAACTCACACACACACTCACAAAAACATAACACTGTTTCAAAATATTTAGTTTTAGTTTTGTATTTTTAGTAGTTGTAAGTAACAATAGCTGTAATGTAAGAATAATTTTGTAAGCAATACTTTTTATAAATCAAATTAGTAATTGTGTGAGGTCTTCCGCAATACAGGTCTTATCCTAGTGCGGGGCCGTTAGAAAATCTGTAATATTAAATTTTTATGCTAAATAAACAATTTTTATTTTATTTATTATTTTTAATATTATTTTTTATAGCTGTATAGTGTCGGCTTAGAATAGCACTACCCCATTTCTTACGGTGGGTGTTCGTAAGAGGCGACTAACGGTATTGGGGCTTTTTGGGCGATGCGGTTGGAGACCCATCACCAACAACATTTATCTCACCATTTTTTTCCCCACTCGACTTTTCAAAAGTGGCTTAGGAATTTCCAATTCCTTAGCTCTGGCTACCCCATCTAGGGATTTATAGCCGTGAGTATAAGTATGTATGTATGTTATTTATTATACAGCGTGTTAGTTTGACGGCGATTGTTACTTCAATATTAATTCGTATATTAAAGTTTAATGCTTAATATCCACCATATGAAATAAACAAAAAGATTAAAACCGCTTTAGCAGAAAAACTTACTTTCTCCATCAGATGGAAAATTGTGGTTATCTACACTAGCCTAGCGCACACACTCCTACCCGTATAATGTCTCACCCACACACAGAGAACAGCGGGCGCGTCATGTGACCATCTAGTCTTGCGCACACTTGCTCGTGACCGTATAAACCGCACTATGACAGCAATGCAAAAATTTTTTGAATTTCGCGGCTATGTTATGTTTGATTTTTCTTTGAACTTATCAACGCGCCTAGTGTGGCTGTGGTCTTAGTCGCCTCGTATTTCAATCCAGTATTAAATATGGGGTAGTGTAATTCAAACATTTTCAAGTAAAAAGATTGATGGATGTAAACAAAGCTAGAGAGGTTTGCCAGGATCGTACGAAGTGGCGATCGATAGTCTCTGCCTACCCCAATGGGAACTAATGGCGTGAGAATATGTATGTAAAAAATCTATCTCTATTAATTAACACCGACGATTATAACAAAACTGTCGTCCTAAATAATCAGCTACCGCTATTTTTTTTGTTTTACTTTACGTCTCTGCCTCCCCAATGGGAAGTAACGGCGTGAGTATGTATGTAATGTATGTACTTCATGAGCGTAAGATAATAAAGTTAAAAACAAATAGAGACCCTCGAAACGATGCATTTACGTGGCATAAAATAAAGTGCGCAAGAGATACCTATTCATTCATTAACCGACATCGAAATTGGAGGAGTTCTTGGTGTTTACTAAACTCTCTCGGGGCTAAAGGGCTCTAAACGGGTGTATCTGTACTCTATCACAGTTAACTAAAGAATACGAATAAAAATAACTCACCCCGTTTTGATTGGCAGTGGCAGATCCGGGCTATCACCTTTATTTGCGCAAAACGCAGAACATTTTGAGAAATAACATTATAAAACACCAACACTGAACTTTGCTGATTCGTGTACGCCATATTTACTCAACACAATCACAACACAAGATACTAAAACTGAACTCACACTCCGAAAATTAATGCGAAAAATCAAAGTGACATCCAATCATAAGCGACACAAACACAATGAGCTACAAACAACTACTTAGTACTAATACTGTTCCTTTGATGTAATGCCGACAAGCCCGCCCGACTTGTTGATACATGCAGATTTTGAATTTCGCGGCGATCGATGTTTACGAATTATGAATTTTTCTCTGAAAATACTGCCGCATTCCAACGCAGTATTAACTATGGGGTAGTGTTATTCAAATTTATCATGTCAAATAATAACATGTAAAAAATAAGAAGATATTAGAAGCTAAGTTCGATTGATTACTTTACTGGCCTTGATTTGATTTGGCCGCCGATTAAAGGTCACGGCGGGTCGCAGCTGTCAGCTGAGTTGCCCGCCTCGTCATCGCGTTTCACGCATACATTGAGCGTGTTGGTGTCAATAGTACTACTTTCTTAGTGCAAATTTTAATAAAATTTGAAAAAAAATAAGTGTGTTTTTTTTCAACGAATTCTGCCTCTATACGTGATAATTAATCATACTTTTCAAGGAAAACAGTCATTACAATTACACCCTGTATAATTTATAGAAGCACCATAACGTTTTTAACGACGTCATTTTTAAAAACCGTACCATCTCTATAAATGTATTCATCCAAAATATTCACAAAAAATAGAACAAAACCACATTGTACATACCCACCTGTATTATTTTAGTATCATTTTAAACTTAAATAAGATAACATTTACACTATCCCGCAAAGCAAGCACGACCAACCTTTTAACTAGATATCGCGTGGTTTAAAACAGTCATCTCTTTCGCACTTACATAATATCGCATACTGTTATCTCATTCTAACCGATATCGTGACGATAAAATAGCGCGCGTGCTAGGTCTCGAGAACCAGTGATACAAAATGGCGCTTGTTAACATCCTGTGCTAAACAGGGGCGCGAATTAAAATAATGATGTGAAAACCTGCGCCTGCGCTTATTTAGTATTCAAATAGCATCGAGTCACGAAGCGGGGTGGTTTTGAGTAAACATTATGCGTTTTTTAACCGGCATAAGTACTTTTTTATACTTTGGAATATTTATTTATTTAGTGATTTTAGAACTGGTTTTATGTGAAGCGATTTCAATGCCACTCATCGATCGATTCTACTCTCATAAAAATAATCCAGTTCATGGTTTAACTACCAAGTTATGTTTATGATAATCACTCACTCTTAATTACCTTTTTTTTTCATACTTTTTTGTATTATAATTTTTATCAACAAATAACGGAACTCTTAGTAGGCTGCTAAGATTGTTACAACTCCTATTTTCTTCTTTTTTGATAACCCATTGTTACGCCCTACTGCGTTCACCTAGATAATTTGTTATATAAAAAAATAATTTATATAAAAATACACAGCCTAAAACCCCTAAAAAATATATCATTTCAAAACCCAAAAAACCTTATTAATTTAATTTAGCCTCCAAAAAGCCAGCACTAATTAGCCTAATTTGCCGAGACCCCAAAAAGTCAAGCGTTATTTGACCCGTCCGAATCCTCTTAATTTCGTATTCAAAAACAACCTGAAGTGATAATTCCGTATATTTTTCGTCCAAGTGTTGAAAAAGGCCCGGAGGCTTCCTTCTTCCTAATAACAGTAATCAAATTAACAAGACAGACGGGCCCTTTGTTCTGTCGATCACAGGTTTTTACGAATTCATATTTATCTTGGTCTTGGATGAGAATGTGTTCTTGTTTTAACTGTTTTAACGGATTCTTTTAAAATACGGAATGTTAAGTTTCAAGTCCTTTCTGAATTGCTGTTTAGTGTCGGCTTAGTACTACCCTACTACACAAGGCAACTAACGGTTATGGGGATTTAAAGGTATTTTTGGGCGATGCGGTTTGAGACCCCATCAGCAACCATCTTTTCCACACTCAACTTTCCAAAAGTGTTTGAGGAATTTCTAATTCCTCAGCTGTGGCTACCCCTTCTAGGAATTTATAGCCATGAGTAAATATATGTATAGTAAGGTTAACTAAAAAATAAAGAATTATTAAAGGAAATAAATATTTCGACACAGGCGGGAATCGAACCCGCGACCTCGGGTATACGCCCCCGACGCTCTGCCAATTGAGCTACCGTGTCGATGGCTGCCAGCGCGGAATTCTTCTATCCTTTGTTTCTTTCACTCTTTTAAGTAGTGTTTGCGTTCCCTACCTCCGAATTTTTTTACAAATTAGGAGGTAGGTTTATTCTTTATTTATTAGTAATAATCCCCACATGAGGTTTTCATGAACAAAAACATTCAAATTATAATAAGTTTTGTTGTTTTTCTAATCCGAGTTTAATTCTTCCAGAAATACAGAGCTAGATTTCTGACTTGCTATCAGAGTGTAGCCGACATGACGTGCTATTGAAATAAAATATATTTGTTTAAGAATAGAAGAGAACGGAAATAAGTCGTTGCTTTCATTGCAAACATAACACCAAAAATCCTTTACTAACTTTTCCCCCTCTCAATTTCTAAACAGCTTAAAAATTTGAAGAAGCTGTAGCTCTGTCTATCCACTATGGACTACAGAGGGGAAGCACGAGCGCTATTTTATCGACACGATAACGGTTAGAACGAGATGGCCGTATACGATACTAAGTAAGTGCGTAAGAGATGGCTGCTTTATCCCAGGCGATATCTAGTTTAAACACCGCTCGTGCTTGCCCTGCAGCCGTATTTACAAACCCCCACTGAGCCATCATCCGTTTTTTCCTGTACTTTAAGGCTGTAAAAGATCTTACAGTACCGACGTTTTAACTTAATGAAAATTAATTAATTTGGTTTGAAGGCTCATTTACGCCCTAATAGGTTTAATTAAGTTGCCAGAAGGAGAGAAGTGAGTGGGAATTTAAACATTTATATATTTAGATGTTCTTGTCACAATTTACAACTATATTTCCAAGCTATGTTAGTAGAGGAAGTCCGTGGAGGACAAAAGTAGATCAAATAGAGAATGTGCTTAGAAAGGCCGGCTTCCAAAGTGTGAAGAATAAAAGAGCATGTATGAAAAGATTGATGAATGTGAACAAAGCTCGAGGTTTGCCATGATCGTAAAAATAAGTGTCGATCAAAAGTGTCGTACTAGTATAAATATATACATATACTCACGGCTATAAATCCTTTGAAGGGGTAACCAGAGTTAGGGAATAAGAAATTCCTCAGCCACTTTTGGAAGTCGCGTGGGGAAAAGATGGCGAGATAAAGGTTGTTTTGGTGATGGGTCCGCATCATCACCCAAAAATCCCCTAAAAGCCCCAATACCGTTAGTCGCTATTTACGTACACCCACCGGAAGAAATGGGGTACTGCTATTCTAAGCCGACACTACACAGCACCTCTAGCATATAAATATATGTACCTCTATAAATGCATGTTACTAGCTGTGTCAACAAACATTATGTTTCCATATCGACGCTAGAAAGGCAGAATGTATTAAGCGCCATTTCATAAAATGTCCACCAGAGCAATTTAAAGTTTAATTTTTTTGAAAAAAAATCATATTTCTGTAACTATGGCAGATATTGCTTTGAAAATGAAAACAGTTATAATTGAAAAGATTTTCCATGTATTCCTGTAAAAATAAGAGTTCTAAATCTTCTATTTACAAAAATAAGGGACATAATACGTACGCATCTAAAATCTCGGTCAGGTAAAATTGGCTGAAGCGACATCATATTTTACGATTATTCCCATGCAAAATAGGTTTAACGACCAATTAGATGTGACCACCAGAGGGGCAAAATGTTTTAATTATTTTACGTTACTTTAAATATTCCATAAGAACGAAATAAACAGACTGTACAGAACAAATGTATCGGAGCAGAATGTCTTATGGCGTGAATTAACTGGTATTTGGACATAATATTTAAATTTTATTAATATATAAATATACTTATATTTAGTAATGGTTTTATTGCAATATCAATATTATTCTAAAGTAACAATCATATTTTAAGCTTGAATCTTTTTTGGTCGTATTCCTGATTAGATACATTCTTGTTTTGCCACATTTAAAAACGTTACAGAAATACGACGCATAAACATTATTATTAAAAATACAAGGGGAAAATCTACAAGTCCGTGATAATACCTGTCATGATGTATGGAAGTGAATGTTGGGCAATGAAAAAGACGGATGAAAGCAAAATGCACGTAGCAGAAATGAGGATGTTGATATGGATGTGTGGTGTGACAAGAATGGATAAGATTAGAAACGAGTTTATAAGAGGAAGTGTGAAAGTGGCTCCAGTGACAGAAAAGATTAGAAGTAATAGGTTACGGTGGTATGGTCATGTAATGAGAAGGGATGAAATGCATGTGACTAAAAAAGTTTTGAATATGAGTGTAGATGGGTACAAGGGAAGAGGAAGACCAAAGAAAGTGTGGATGAACTGTGTGAACGATGATATGGGAATAAAAGGTGTAAGCTCCGAAATGGCGTATGACAGAGACGAATGGAAGAAAGACACATGTTGTGCCGACCCCACCTAGTGGGATAAGGGCAGGAGAATGATATATGAAACATTATTATTAAGTATAGTTTTTATTTTTCAGTCTTCATTCAGTTTTTCTTGACCATAACATCGTATAAAATATCAGGTTTTCTTATCAGTACATACATACATATACTCACGGCTATAAATCCGGAGAAGGGGTAGCCATAGCTAAGGAATTAGAAATTCCTCAGCCACTTTTGGAAACTTGAGTGGGGAAAAGATGGTAAAGTAAAGGTTGTTGGTGATGGATCTCAAACCGCATCGCCCAAAAATCCCTTAAAAGCCCCAATACCGTTAGTCACCTCTTACGTACACCCACCGGAAGAATTAATCAATAAACTTAAGCGGGTACTTATCCCAAAAAAAACAGTCCTGTTACTTAGGGTAGAAAAAACAAATCATATTAAATATAGAAGCATCTAGAAAGCTTCATCATCAACATTATCTTTAATATCAGTATCTTGCAAAGTCTATTTAGCATTGCAAGGTTGTAGGCTAAGGTATTCTTCATTGTATCTCCGTGGGATGAAGAATTATATCTCCATGTTTTTATTTTGGGTGTTTTTGTTTGCTGTGTAGTGTCGGCTTAGAATAGCACTACCCCATTTCTTCCGGTGGGTGTACGTAAGAGGCGACTAACGGTATGGGGTTTTTAAGGAATTTTTGGGCGACGCGGTTGGAGACCCATCACCAACAACCTTTATCTCACCATCTTTTCCCCACTGAACTTTCCAAACGTGGCTGAGGAATTTCTAATTCCTTAGCTCTGGCTACCCCATCTAGGGATTCATAGCCGTGAGTATATGTATGTATGTTTTTGTTTTGGGATCTGTTATTGTATAAGTTATCTTCAAGGCGTCTGTTTCTACTGATAACTTCTTCTTTTTCTGCAAAAGCAGAGTCGCTCATGCCATTTTTTATTACAATGCTTGACATGTTCTCTTTAAAAGTTAATATTCGGACCTTACTGATTTTACCAGCAAGATTTTTTTTGAAATATTTATCAGCTATAAAGTCCCAAGCCTGGATTTGGGATTCTTTCTCGGCAGCTCAAATACTGTTGGCCATTTTGTGAAGGCGCAAAGACAATCATGTTTTCTACGCTTCTTTCGATTTCAGCATGAACACTGTCTAGAATAGAATAGAATTACTCTTTATTGTACATCAAACACAAATTTACAAAAGAAATTATCACACAGTTTACAGTGAGGTACAATCGGCGGTCTTATCGCTAAAAGCGATCTCTTCCAGACAACCTTTGGAAGGTCTACAAGTATAGAACTGTCTACAGGTATAGAAGTATGACCCGGAAGCAGAAAATTCATTCGTATTGTTTTAATATATTTACATGCCTGCACCGCTGTGTGAACCGCTGCAAAAACAATTTTGTTGCGATTTTGCCCACCGCAAAACTGTCACTATACACAAGTAAATTCTTTACCGTCTGCCGTTCATCAACCATTTTAATATACTTTGTGAGGATAGTCGCAATTTCATTACCACCTCGTTTCCCATCAGCTTCTCCCCATGTGTAACAATATACTTCTTGTGTTTGGCTTTTGTATATGGTCAGATTATAACCTGAATATTTGCGAGAGCAAGTAAGTAACTTTTAGACATTTTGTTATAAGTACGATGCTTTGGGCCTGTAAATGATGGTCATTTGTAATAATTGATAGGTACCGAATAATTATAATACCAACGAAGAAATCAAGTTCTGTACCTACGTAATCACACTGCGCAGACGGCGCCAAGTGGCACACCAACACACGCCCTCTCCGGATGAAGCCCCGCGGGTGGCTGAAGCGACAGTTTTTCAACCACTCCTATTTATAATATTAGCGTTTTTGACCAATAAAGCTTACGTATTACAGTCTAACGACCATATTCTGCTTTGTTAAGGTTCTTTTGAATTGTTTTATGTCGCAAATATAAATTATTTACAGATCACAAAAACAGCTTAAGTGCCATTTGTACCATAAGACTGATTCAAGTAAACTTGTATTAACAGCCAAAAAAGTGAAGAAAGCCGACCGGCAAAATAGTTTATGTACCAGTGAGCTTAAAATACAAACAAGTAAAACGTATTAACTCACAAAATGTGCTTATTGAAAGAAAGTCATTTTGGTTTATATCAATTATTGTTTATAACACAAGCAGGTAAAAATGCTTAACTGAGTAAAGATTGAAAATCAATATTTGATAAAAATGAATTAACGCAAAGTCTTTAACTATTTCAGGAAGGGTAAATTGTTTTATATTCCTTTCTTAACATAATGTATGTTTCAACTTACAAACCATATAAAAGGGTGGTTGTTAATACAAAAAAAAGTATCATTATTTCCAAAATCACCAACGTATTAAGCGCCAAAAAAGTGCTCAGATCAAAACGAGACCCACACCATTCGAAAGAGAAAAATCAGGCAATTCTAACGATGTATATAACTCAATTTCACCAAAAGTGGCGCTTAATACATTCTGCCTTTCTAGCGTCGATATTTCAAATAATGTATAGACCAACCCTTTTGTCATTTAGTGCGGGCTTAGAATGTCACTACCTCTTTCTACCCTCGGGTGTTGCTTCTCACCTCACTCTGATTCGGCTCTGCTCACCCCTTAATAATCAAAGCAATACTAAAATACTAAATATATTACTCATTCATACTTCTTACAAGAGAAGAAATGACAGCATTTATCGAAACAAACAAGACTGAAGGTGAAATATTAAATACAAAAATAAAAATATTACGTCTTGCGTGTCCAAAATTACGTTTCAAAGGGCGTTAAATTGTTGGTATCAAAAAGTTCGTGTCCAAAAACCTCACTCACTCAGTGAATTGTGATGGACTAACGAATGCAGATTTACTGCCAACATAACAACTTTTCTATTTTTTTGTAAATGGCATCTGTTCATATTTATGCTTGATATGCGTATGTTATTTATGTTTTTCAATTTGTTGTATCAATTAGCCTTACTTCAGTAAATGAGATAGTACCTGATTTATACATTTTTATATCATTAGTATATCATATTTTCATAAATATATATACTCTTGTGTATAATGTAAAAGGGTTGTTTTCATTTTTGGTCCACAGATTTATTTACTATGAACAGTTTTTTTAAGTAGGTATTCTGTCATTAGCTATGTATTGCTACAAAAGGATCGTCCAGTAAGTAATAGGGTAGTGTTATTTAATCTGCTTTTCGCAAATGTACATTTTAAATTTGAGCTGCAGTTGATTCGTTCACTTTTGCCGCCATTCCTGAAAATTCCAGCTCAGAACAGCGAAATAGGATTATAAATCAGATATCTCAGTCCAAATATTTTGAATATAATGTTATTGTAAATATTTGGATTACAACTGAAATATTTATTCACCTAATTTATGAGAATGGAATTAGGATACGTCAACGAAATGTCAAATTGTATTTGTTATTTTGGCGGGAGTATTTGTTTTGTTATATTATGGTGTTATGACTCTGGGTTTTGGTTCTTTTAAGCCGAATTTATGTTTTAAAGAAAGGGAAAAAAATAATATTATATTTTTTTATTTTTGCGTTTAATACTGACTCTGGAATTTTAGGTTAAGGAAGATGTCAATTTAAGTTGGTCAGAACTAATTACTCCATACATACTACATATAGGTACTGACTCAGTTAGTTCCCATTGTGGTAGGCAGATACTATCGATCGCCCATTTGCACAAACCTGGCAAACCTCTTTAGCTTCATTACTCCACTATATAGTAAAAATCATTTCCATCTTACTTTTCTCTGCCGAAAAATTCAGCTTTTGTAATAAAACTCATGTGTTCTAAATAACTAAAAGCTAAGTCACACAGAATATATAACAAAAAACAAAGCATGATGCAAATAAAATAAATATCACCCGAAAACGAACAATATGAATTGTATTCCTAGACAGTATTGTGTAAATCTGTACAACTGTTCTGGGATTTGTTTCACTTGAGACGAAACTCACAAACTCACGTATCTTTACAAAAACCTGTATCTTTCGAATTTGTTTGCCGATTTGTTGCTCAGTTTATTGATTTTCGTTAACCTACTAGAGTCGTTTTATTGAGGTAGGCAGAGACTATCGATTACTGATTAATTGGGGATTTGATGTATTGTAGTTAAATTTACCGTTGTTAAGCTACACATATATATATCGAGTGAAATACCTAAATCTTCAAAATAAGGTGCCCTTTTTATATAATTACGATTGATAGCTGTGTAGTGTCGGCTTAGAATAGCACTACCCCATTTCTTTCCATGGGTGATCGTAAGAGGCGAGGCGGGTATTTTGGACAATGCGGTTGGAGAATGGAGACCCATCACCAAAAATATTCATTTTACAATCGTTTGCCCACTTAACTACCAAAAGTGCCTGAAGAATTTTCTGATTCTGAAGCTCTGGCTACCACTTAAGGGATTTATAGCCGCGAGTATATATTACTTTTAAACTTTTACAAATATGAGCACTGTAAACTTGCTTTATTGAATTGCCCTAAAAGCCTTTTAAAGCTACTCGCAGATTCTCAGTAACACAAAGTTAATAGTAGCATGTAAAGTTAGATATATCTGCAAAGGCATTCTCATATTAAACGAAGTTTGTACTGCAATATGTATAAAATTGTTGAAAAGTTCAGTATTTTCTCATATAAATAACTTCAGAATACGTCACTAGTATTGCAATGCAAGTTATTAACTTTGCCTGGCGGAAGTTAAATTGGTTGGATATTAAACAAATTTTACTGCATTTTAAGCAACCGTGATAGCCCAGTGGGTAGAACACTCGGTTATCGTGCAAACGACTAGTGTTCAAATCCTGGGTCGGGCCTTCACCAATTTGTCTTTTCTAAAGACATATGTGTGGTTAATTTATCATGGTTGTTAACGGTGAGGGAAAACATCTTGAGGAAACCCACATGGCTGAGTTGTACTTAGTCATGTGACAGTGTATTCGTACAAAACGGCGATAGGCCTGCCCCCTATCACGTGAGTACACTGTCCATGCAAAACGTGGGTATCTTCTCTAGACACTAGATGGCGCTTGCCATGTGAGTTCAGAAGTATTGGTACCTCTGCCAACCCTTTCAGGGATAAACGGCGTGAACGTATATGTTTATGTTTTATGTAGTTATGTATTGTCAGTTTAAAATAGCACGATTCATCTCACGGAAGCCTTATGTGTTGGTTTTACTTTTGATTTTTAGTGCATTTTTTTCATCTAATCTTTACATACATACAAACTCACGGCTATAAATACTCGAACTGGGTAACTAGACCTACAGAATTAACAATATTGCGTTGCATGCATTACTGTCAATTTTACTGCCGACTCGTATTGCAGTTTTATTTACATAGATACATTTACTTAACGTTTGAAATCCTAAATTATTTGGAATTAAAATCATAATAACAATTCACTCTTAGGATATATGTATAACTTCAAAGTATACTCCAGCTGTGTGGAATTTCAATGCGGGTTAAAATCGTTCCCGTTGTTTTTCTCAGAGTTCAGTAGCAATGGATAGATGAAAATGTATGAATTTAAGGTTACATTTTACTTACATACATACATATACTCACGGCTATAAATCCCTTAACGGGGTAGCCGAAGCTTCAGAATCCAAACTTCTTCGCTCGCTTTTGAAAGTTCACCCGTGAAAAGAAATGGTTTATTGCTATTATAATTCGACAATATCCAGTTTTATGGACATAACTTATCTTTCACATACATATACATATATATATACTCACGGCTATAAATCCCCAGAAGGGGTAGCCAGGGCTAAGGAACTAGAAAGGTTGTTGGTGATGGGTCTCCAACCGCATCGCCGAAAAATCCCTTAAAAGCCCCAATACCGTTAGTCGCCTCTTACTTACACCCACAGGAAGAAATGGGTTAGTGGTATTCTAAGCCGACACTACACAGCATTCTAAGCCGACACTACAGAACTTACCTTTAAATCATGATGATATGATAGAAATAGAAATATGACCGCATGTATCAAATCGAAAGCCTTCAATATGTATTAAGGTATCAGCGTTGCAGTTTCGATTGAAATAGACAAAGCGAGTGAAATGAATAGAGCCTCTAAACTAGAGCCTCAACAAAGGCAGTTATTGCTAGTGGTGGGGTGGCTGTTAGTTATTATCCAGAAATACACTAATAAAGTGGCATAAGCATCTAAACTAAAACTTTAAGGTGTATATCTTCGAAGGGGTAGTAGAGATCTCATACTTCTGAACGGCACATGTTTTTTTAATGTTTTGCTTGCACATCACGTGATAGAGGGCAAGCCTAGCGACTTTTTGTACGAATACACTGTCACATGACAAAGTACAACTTGGCCATGTGGTTTTCCTTACGATATTTTGTTTCAACATAAAGAACGATTGTCGATTTAACCAAAGATATTAGTAAAGGCATTTTAGTGTAGGCCCGACTCAGCATTCAAACCCTCGGCTCTCTATCATATATTCATACATATAAACTATGATTATTTTATGTATGTATAAAGTGGCCACCGATAGTTTCCTAACTAGAACTTAGGCTAAATATATTCTTACATACATACATACATATGCTCACGAGTATAAATCCCTTAAGGGGTAGCCAGAGCTTTGGAATGAGAAATTCCTCAGTCACTTTTTAAAGTTGATTAGGAAAAAGATGATAATAATAAATAAATGTTTTTGGTGACGGGTCTCCAACCACATCGCCCAAAAATCACTGAAGAAGTCCCTATACCCTGAGTCGCTTCTTACCATTTATTTATTTATTTATTTATTTGAACACTTTATTGCATACAGAATAGATATAATGTATTTTACAAAAGTACAGAACATAAAAACTTAGTACACAAAGGCGGACTTATCGCCTTAACGCGATTTCTTCCAGTCAACCTTTATGATGAGGAAAAACAAGTACACAACTCTTAACTAGAAATAAATGATAATCAGTATGCAAAACCAAACTTAACTAAACACAACCTATTTACAACCTTAACCTAGATATTAATTTATATAACTAATATGTATAATAATAAATATTCTTCTACAGTATCTTAATAATATACATATATACACATATATATAAATAAATTATATATATTCTTATATAGTATAATAAATACAAATATATACATATACCTATCATTATAAAATCTACCAACCTAAGGTCTTAAAAAAATGAGATTTTAATTTATTTTTAAATATGCTTAGCGATGATGACAGCCGTATGTCAACTGGTAGTGAGTTCCACAAATTAACCGCTTTGACTGCAAAGGAATCACTATATGTCGTACTGCTATGAGGAGGTACGCTCAACAACCTATTCTCCTGCGATCGCAAGGCACGGCCGTGGGAGGACAAGTATGTGAACTTACACCGAAGATAATGGATACCATCACCTATGGATAGAAATGGGTTAGTGTTATTCTAAGCCGACATTTCACGGCACGTAAATATATTATTGTATGCATTATAAAATTATTCCCATCCCTAAAACCAATGAATTTAATTTCCGTATGTGTACAGTGTCACATTAATGCGTTTGCATGTAGTAGCCCCGTTTAATAACGCATAATGCACATCCAACTACGGGGCTGAATTAAGAGGATTACGTCAGCCTTTTGAAGTGAAGCCTCCAGTCTCCGCCACAGCCTTTCGTATTTAATGGCGTTGTCAGGCGTTTGTTGTTTCAGTGGCTCTGTATTGGAGATTTGAATACTTGTTTCCGTACATATATCTGGTTGTTTATGCTGTATGTTTATGAAAGCAGAGTAATTAGTATTTGTGAACATCATGTGACTCTGAAACATATGGGTTTATGGCTTGAAGTCTCTCAGCTGTGCAGTGTCGGTTTAGAATATAACTCCACCATTTCTTATCACAGGTTGAGTGATTTTGGGCGGTGAGGCGATTGGTCACCATTCTTTGTTTTACGTTTTTTTTACATACTATAATCCTAAAAGTTAATTAGAAATTTCTTAATCTGAATCTCCGGTCACCTCTGTTTTTGGGTTTCCTTTTACCATTAACAACTCTGATAACCTGAACACATACGTTATTTTGAAAAGACGTTTTACACACAGACACACAGATAAGACTCAAGATTAGAACTGTGAACGATTTGATCACTGTCCTTCTGATTGATCTATGAAAATTGTTCTTACAGATCCACAATCATAACTTGGCCGGCGGCGACTCTGGTACTACTGTCGCCATTTTGAAATTTCGGCCTGTCATTGTCAGTTAGTTCTCAACTAAATAAAAATTATAGGGTGACCTACGTATATAATAAATTATCACTTTCATTAATATTTTTTGTAGTGGAAAATTTTTTTCAAAGACAATTATTTTTATGATGTATCTTTGCTTATTGATAAACGCTTTTATTTCCAGTATTCAATATAAAAATTCATGAAAATTATTATTTATATTGTTAAATTTTATCTAAGTAGGCTAACACCGTCCGAAAAGTTGTGCGCGCATCGATAGTCATGCGGTGCGGGTTACGGGAAGTGGGGAAATGCTCCTGAATAAGATTTCACTTCGTATACACTGATGCTCGGGTTCTAATCCTAATGCGGGGATGTACCAATGTGTCATTTCTTAAGTCATGACTGTCTGACATATAAAAATACAAGGCAAATACGACGTGATAGTTTAATGGGTAGAACACCGGTTAACGTGCAAGCGACTAGTGTTCAAATCCCGAATCGGGCCTACACCAATTTGTCTTTTCTAAAGTCATATGTGTAGTTAATTTATCACGGTTGTTAACGGTGAGGGAAAAATCGTGGGTTTCACATGGCTGAGTTGTACTTAGTCGTGTGACAGTGTATTCGTAGAAAATGGCGATAGGCCTGCCCCCTATCACGTGAGTATACTGTTCATGCAAAGCGTGGGTACTCTGAACACCAGGTGACAAAGTCACGTGATGTTCAGAAGTATTAGTACCTCTGCCAAACCCCTTCGGGGGTATTCGGCGTAAACGTTTATGTTATGTTATATGTAACAAGGTTGTTAACAGCAATAAATAAGTGCCCATAAATTCACTGACCCAGCAAAATGAATGACCCAAACGATATCTGATGTTTAGAATTATTTTTTCTGTGCCACCTTTTTGGGGGATCTATGTGTGAATATGAAATATAAAAGACAGTACACGACAAGGTAAGCCTCTGATTTACAGGATTAAAAAAATGATTTTATGTAGTTACCCACTTATTAACTCTGAGTGTCACAAGTAACAAATCCTTGAGTATAAAATAATGAGTTTGCAGAGAAGAACCATTGGCAGTGTTATCGCTAAAAGCGACCTCTTCTAGACAACATTTGGGAGGTAAGATAAGCAACACAGTCATTCGGGTAGACATACCAGACAAGGGCAAAAATAAATAAATATAATTAGCTTACATTAAAACGAACTTGCTTACTTACAATAATAGTTATTACATACATACATACATATACTCACGGCTGTAAATCCCTAGAAGGGGTAGCCAGAGCTAAGGAGTTAGAAACTCCTCAGCCACTTTTGGAAAGTTCAGTGGGGTAAAGATGGTAAAATAAAGGTTATTGATCGGATTGTGATGGGTCTCCAACCGCATCGCCCAAAAATCTCTTAAAAGCCCCAATACCGTTAGTTGCCTCTTACGTACACCCACCGGCAGAAATGGGGTAGTGCTAATATAAGCCGACACTAGATAGCAGCTAGTTATTAATGAAATGAATATTATATAATTTGTTTTATTAAGACATTTCAATACTGTACTACATAAATTAGCCTGTATGATGTAAAATTATTTCCCTTATAATGGTTAATTTTAATTTACTGGCAATACTTATATCGATGACAGCGACGCCCTTACCGGCCAAGATAGGATTGTGGATCTGTATATTCATTTAGGGCTCAAAAGGTCTTGAAACCAGGGCCGTAAAACCATTAATAAAAAAATAAATTCATTTACTGTACTGATGAAACAAAAAAGTATTCGTTCAATATGATCTTAAAAAACATTGGTCCCTATTTCTTCTTGACTCGGATAACAATTGAGAGGAAAGTCCGCGTTTCGTGCAACTCTTTAATATAAATTATTCTCGGAGCGTTTCGTAAGAATTCGCGGATTTATGAAGCTACGTGCCCAAGCTTTTGGGTTTGGGCCAAGAGATGAGCTTATTGAAAGCTTAAATTATACAGAAGCTAAATGACAGAGTAGGTGAGCTTTTTCACCTTACTACCTATACCATAAATCACAATTAATGCATCTTTATTTTGTGCAACATAGCATAAAATATACCCAAGCCATTAGTTCCCATTAAAAAAGATAAAAAAATATTTCAAAATTAAAAGAATTGTTCTCTATTTTTTGAACGTCACAAACTTACGTATAAGTTAAATCTAACTCTACTGACTCTACTTCGGATTCGGAAGGTGTATTGTTGCGAGAAGAACCCGCAAGAAACTCAGCAACACACCATTTGGGTAGTTTACTATCGATCGCTACTTTGTACGAACCTGACAAACCTCTCTAGCTTCGTTTATATCTATCAATCTTGTCATACATGCTCTTTTAAACTTCATACTTCGGACGCCTGCCTTTTTGAGCACACTCGCTATTTGGTACAAATGTGTCCTCCGAGGTCGTCCCCTACTGACATTATTATACACATTAGCTCTATAAACCTCTTTTACCAATTTCCTATCATCCATCCCCTCTATGTACCCAAACCCTGTGGGTAATGTGCAACAGAATGCTGTTGTATTCTATTTTATACCCACGGCTATTATTCTATGGAGAGCTAGAGCTACACGACCAACAGTTCATCAGTCAGTTAAAAAAATAGTAGATTTGTTTAGGAAATCATTTTCCAACAAAAAAAAAGCTTATGGCGACGTAATAGCTCAATGGGTATAACACCGGCTATCTTGCAAACGACTGTTGTTCAAATCCCGGGTCGGGCCTACACCAATTTGTCTTTTCTAAAGACATATGTATGTATATATATTTATCATGGTTGTTAACGGTGAGGGAAAACATCGTGAGGAAACCCACATGGCTGAGTTGTTCGTAGTCATGTGACAGTGTAATCGTACTCCCTCCCAAGTGAGTACACTGTCCATGCAAAACGTGGGTACTCTGAACACCAGGCAACAAAGTTCGTGAACTTCACGTGAGTGAAGCATTAGTACCTCTGCCAACGGCGGTTTTTAGTATTCGGCGTGAAACTGTGTTTATGTTATAAAAAGCTTTCATCACTCAATAGCCTTTGTCGCCACATGACTACTACGGAAAGAGATAACATTGTGCTGTTTTAAGCCGTTAGTGGACTTGCACATACACTATTAGTATAGACAATATAAGTCATGACTAAGAAATATTTTTTACTTACCCGTCTAGTTATACACAGAAGAGGACACCGTTAGAATGCTCGACACAAAGCAAAAACGCGGATACCCGCAAATTTAAAATTATTTTTTACTGTATAATCTAATGCTTTTGTTAACTATTTTGGAACAATAAAGAATGTTTATGTTTATGTTTATGTTTAGTATCAAGTTCATTCGTGCTTCTAATATTTTAAAGAAACATATAAGATCATACAAATCGGCGATCAATAGTCTCTGCCTACCCCAATGGAAACTAACGGCGTGAGTATATGTCTGTTTGTACGTTTAAAATGTATTCATTTCGAAAATCTTTTTCATTCATCACTTTCAAAACTCATAACTTAAAGAATAAATAATATATTCTATTATCAGTTTTTCAAACTACTATTTCCCAATATTTTACTAACCCCACAATACAATTTTAACACTGCACTATGCAGATTTCATTCCCAAGTTCTTATTCCTGAGCTTACCGGCAAGATTACCGCTCCGCTTGTAAATTGGGCTCCATTCTACATCATGGATTATTCCAAGTAGTCGGATTGCCCCAACAATTGAGGCGAATGAAGAGAATGAGGCGCGAACGCGCAGTTACAAAAAATACATTAAAACTCTTCGAACGACACTTCGAGATAAGTTTGTTCGGAGATTATGAATGTATGTATGTTATTTACTCACAAAGTTTATCTGTATGGCAAATTGGATTGAACTTCCTTATATTCAGAGATCCGTGAATAGAGAGAGAAAACTTATTTAACTATATTCATCTTCTATCTATACATACATACATACATATTCTCACGGCGTTAGTTCCCATTGGGGTAGGCAGAGACTATCGATCGCCACTTTGTACGATCCTGGCAAACCTTTCTAGCTTCATTCACATCCATCAATCTTTTCATACATGCTCTTTTATTCTTCGTACTTCGGACACCTGCCTTCTATCTATACGGACAGATAATATCTAGAGTGTATGTTTGAAATGATAAACTAGTTTTGCCGTGTAGTTCCGGCTTAGAATTTCACTACTCCTTCTACCCACGGGTGTCGTAAGAGGGGACTAAGGGTATGGGGCTATGCGGTTGGAGACCCATCACCGACGATACTTGATTGCTACCACCCTCTCCCCAATTAACTTCCAAATGCGGCTGAGGAGTTTCTAGCTCTGAAGCTCTGGCTTCCCCTTCTTGGGGTTTATGTCCGTGAGTATATGTATATGTATGTATTGTTTAATATTCAATAGTGTCTGTTCGAAATAATAAACTAAGTTGGTATCAGACCGTTTCTCGTTTTTATCATTGTTGGCCGTGTAGTGCCGGCTTAGAAATATCTGTTATAAAATATTACATACATACATACACACTCTAACGGCTATAAATCCCTAGAAGGGGTAGCCAGAGCTAAGGAACTAGAAGGTCCTCAGCCACTTTTGGAAAGTTGAGTGGGGAAAAGATGGCAAAATAAAGTTTGTTGGTGATGGGTCTCCAACCGCATCGCCCAAAATCCCTTAAAAGCCCCAATACCGTTAGTCGCCTCTTACGTTCATCCACCGGAAGAAATGGAGTAGTGTTATTCTAAGCCGACACTACATAGCAAAGTAATATAAAATATTAGTGTATTAATATACCCCTTTCTACCCACGGTTGTAGTAAGAGGCGACTAAGACTAATTGTTAATAAAGGATTTTTATTTTTTATAAATTTTTAAGGGTGTGAGGCTTTACCCATCACCAACAATACTTTATGTTCGTCATTTTATGCCCTATCAACTTCCAAATGTGGCTGAGGAGTTTCTAGCTCTAAAGCTCTAGCTACCCTTTTTTGAGATTTATAGTCGTGAGTATATACATGTATGTATGTTAATAATATTAAAACTAAAATATAATTCAGTGAAAATGAACAGAAAATAACAAACTTATTTTAATAATTAAATGGCTGGTTGAAATGGCTTGCAGCTATGATTTTCATAACATAACATAACATATAAACATGAACGTTCACGCCGTTTATCCCCAAAGGGGTTGGCAGAGGTACCAATACTTCTGAACTCACATGGCAGCGCCATCTTGTGTCAAGAGAAGGTACCCACGTTTTGCTTTGACACCTCAGCTCAGCTCACAACTCAGCTATGTGGGTTTCCTCACGATGTTTTCCCTCACCGTTAACAACCATGATAAATTAACCACACATATGACCCAGGATTTGAATTCACGCCCTTCTGTTTTCGGGCGGGTGTTCTACCCATTAGACTATCATGTCGTATTTTCATCCAGAATTGTTCAAATAATATGTTTTAGCATGAACCTCATAAATAAGTATTTTTGCCATACTATTAGTTACAATAAAAGCAATTCAGTTACCAAGTTCAGAATTCATGAACCAGTCCGCCATTGCTATTGAGTGCGACATGATTGATGAGAACCACATTTATATTTCAACGGGAACTTCACCAAACATTTTATATGCATGGTTGACAGAGATTTGCGAGGTGCAGATGGGATGCAGTACAAGTTTTGCGGATGAGATATTACCTATATATAATGTAGCCGCGTAGTATCGGTTAAGAATAACTCTACCCCATTTCTTACCGTTGTAGTTGTAATAATATTAAATTATTATTTTTACCATCTTTTCCCCACTCAACTTCCATAAGTGGCTGAGGAATTTATCATTCCTTAGCTCTGGTTACCCCTTCTAGGGAAATATAGCCGTGAGAATATGTATGTATGTATATGTATGTAGTTGTAATAGGCGGCTAAGGGTATTGCGGCCTTTTATGCGTAGAGACCCATCACCTTCATGTTACAATCTCTTTCTCACTCAACTTCCAAAAGTGCTGAGGAATCTCTTCTTAAGCTCGGGCTACCCTTTATAGAAATGTATAACCGTGAATATATTCATGTATGTATATTGATTTACAAATAGCAAATACTTTTTTACTAACTCAGATCAGAATTCACATCATTCAGACGACATGATTGATGAGTACTACATTTATATTTCAAAGGGAAGCGTTCACCAAACATTTTCATATGTATGGTTGGCAGAGATTTGGGACGTTACAGAAGGTATACTGTAATAGTGTTTTAATAAGAGACTTGTCACTTTTTATATGAAGGTTACAGAATAAATAAATATACATACATACATACATATACTCACGACTATAAATCCCTAGAAGGGGTAGCCAGAGCTAAGGAATTACAAATCCCTCAGCCACTTTCGGAAAGTTGAGTTGGGAAAAGATGGAGACATAAAAATCCCTTAAAAGCCCCAATACCGTTAGTCGCCTCTTACGTACACCCACCGGAAGAAATGGGGTAGTGCTATTCTATGCCAACACTACACAGTATAAATAAATATACGGACATATTATACACAGATCAAGTTAGCCCCAAAGTAAGTAAGACTTGTATTACAGGATACTAACTCAACGATATATTAAATACGATATGATACACATATAAATAACATCCAAGACTAAGGAACAATCATTTATGCTCATCACACAAATGTTGCTCTCAGCGGGGATCGAACCCATGACCTCCGGACCGGGTAGCTAGTCACCTAACCACTCGACCACGGACATTGTAAAAATCTCAAACTCAAACGTTCACACCGTACATCCCTAAAGGGGTTGACAGAGGTACTAATACTTCTGAACATCACGTGATATTGTCCACGTGGTGTTCAGAGTACCCACGTTTGCTTAGACAATGTACTCACGTGACAGGGAGCAGGCCTATCGCCGTTTTGTACGAATTCGCTGTCACATGACTAAGTACAACTTAGCCATCGTGGATTTCCTCACGATGTGTTCCCTCACAGGTGTTGTAAAAATGTCAATGTAGGAATTCTCTCCTTTTTAATAATAATGCCGTGTTGCTTAAGTAAGTTTTTTGATTTCAGGTAAAACATCAGAAGCCAGAAGCACTTCGTTGGAGACTTTGGTATTATCCAAACAATTTAACTTAAGAACAAACGTACATGCATACATATACTGACGGCTGTAAATCCCTAGAAGGGGTAGCCAAAGCTAAGGAATTAAAAATTCCTCAGCCACTTTTGGAAAGTTGAGTGGGGAAAGGATGGTAAAATAAAAGTTGTTGGTGATGGGACTCCAACCGCATCGCCCAAAAATCCCTTAAAAGCCCCAATACCGTTAGTCGCCTCTTACGTACACCCACCGGAACAAATGGGGTGATGCTATTCTAAGCCGGCACTACACAGCATTTGTAAGTAAATTTCCTACGGTTCTAAACCAAGAAAATGAGGGTGATATATTGCTCTTGTAAACCCGCCACCCATGACTTTTTATATCCTATATATTTCCGATTTGGCTTCTTAAATTAGTTGAAAAATGTTGTGATTTATATTTTTTGAATATTTAATTGTTTTTTTTACATATTCAGTACGAATCCGTTAGTCACCCGTCTGTGTTTATTAATCTTTGGCCACACAAATGAAAATCCGAATTCAGTATGTATGAAATAGCTTAATGACTTTCGAGTCGTATGGAAATATTATTTTTTGTAGTAAACTTTTATTCATAGTAAATTTTCATTCGCTGTCATTCATTTTAGGACACAAATCTTTACATTCTGGTAAATAATGTTCAGAAAAGACATAAAATAAAAACATATAAAAAATATCTATGATAGTCCCTACCTACCCAAATGATAAGTAACAGTATTGCAGGGGTTAGTATGTAGGGTTAAGAGAAGTAGTAAAATTAAAGATTTTTGGTTTAAACTAAAAAAAACACTCATGGAGCGGGAAGCATACAAGTGGCTGTGTAGTGTCGGCTTAGAATAGCACTACCCCATTTCTTCCGGTGGGTGTAGAGGCAACTAACGGTGTTGGGGCTTTTAAGGGATTTTTGGGTGATGCGGTTGGAGACCCATCACCAACAACCTTTATTGAAACATTTTTTCCCTGCTCAACTTTCCAAAAGTGGCTGAGGAATTTCTGATTCCTTAGCTCTGGCTACCCCTTTTAGGGATTTATAGCCGTGAGTATATAACTAATAAAATACTAACTAAGAAACTAAACATCTGAACTCATCACTCAAAATAGAACATAACATATTATATTGCTTCTAATTTCTAAGTTACGCAAACAAGTAACACAGAATTGTAAGTCTTCTCATGTTTCGGAGTAATTTAGCTTAGTTCGCAGCTTAATTGTTGAGTTTCTGTTTCAGCCATCAAACACTCGAAACTTAACTTATATGTAGGGATTTTTAGGATAAATTTTAATCCCTTTGCTGTGTAATGTTAGGCTTAGAATATCACTTCTTCACGAGGGTGTGGTAAAAGCGACCTAGGAAAGTTAATATGACTAGAGACCCATCACCAACAACGTTAGTCTGCATTTGTTTTACCTTCAAGGTCCGAAAGTGACTGCAAAATATATATTACTGAAGTTTTAGACATATGTGTGGTTAATTTATCATGGTTGTTAACGGTGAGGGAAAACATCGTGAGTGATACTTACCACATGGCTGAGTTATACTTAGTCATGTGACAGTGTATTCGTACAAAGCGGCGATAGGCCTGCCCCCTATCACGTGAGTACACTGTCCATGCAAAACGTGGGTATTCTGAACACCAGATGACAAAGTCACGTGATGTTCAGAAGTATTAGTACCTCTGCCAACCCCTTCTGGGATATGCGGCGTGAACGTTTATGCTTATGCTTATGCTTTTAGCTATCTCGTAATAGATATTATAGCTGTGAGTATATGTAGGTATGTAAGTATTTTCTGTGATTTTAAAAGTTGATATTCAGTATTATGATTGATATGGTAAAGTTTTGTTTGCTGTCACCCTCTGGGTATTGATGGGCAATAAGAAAAAATATATCATATTTATGGTATTTGGTTTTTTTAAACAAAGAATACCAGACAGTCAATAACATAGCTGCTTTACCGTTTAATGTTAAATCAAACGATATAATACTAGTTTCTTGAAACATTAATTGAATCATCCAACCCTTGTTCAAAGTATTCGTATTCGTAGCATTAGTATACCAGCTACTGGCAGACCACTGTGGGAACAGCAAAGATATACCGGCCAGTACACCCTGCTGAGTACGAATTTAGAATTTGTATTTATGTTTAGCTAGAAAAACATTTCGATACCGCGATGTACGATTTTTTATGATGCTGCTAGAATGCGAGTGAGTTCGCCGTCTAGCGGTCGCCACACCACTAATCATCATCATCTTCAGCCTTTCGACGTCCACTGCTGTCAATAGGCCTCCCTCAAAGATCTCCACAACGACATTACAACGACCGGTCCTGTGCTGCCCTCATCCATCGGCTTTCCACGACCTTGACCAAGTCGTCAGTTAACACACATAATATTTCAAATATTTTATTTGTTTCTCTAGCGAATAATTGGACTGAGAATAATACAAGTATAAATATTTCAAACTACTCCTTTTTGAAAATTAATATTGGACAATCAGACAAATCAGTGTTGTGAGGTTACACTCACAACAATACGCTGAGTTAGCAACCCTTTCGTTGCAAGACTTTTAATTTTTATCTGGATTTACTGTACTTGTTGTTTGTTTTTGTGTTTAAGTGTTGTAAGTTTGTATGCAACGAATAAATATTTTCTTTTCTTTTAAATAAGCAAAACAAAATATCGTTGCATGGAATAAAAATCTGGTTTTGAAAAAGCACCCGAACATATTTATCAAAATAACATTTTCAAGCTTAACTTGATACCAGAAACTTGGTGAAACATTCAATTTTATTCAGGGAAATAAAGAACTGTATTTGTTTTAAATTGTTTAACGTTTTTGTGTATTTTCGTTTTATTTTCTATCCTATTTTATCATGTACTAGCTTTTTGCCCGCGACTACGTCCGCGTGGACTACATTTTTTTGTATCCGGTTTACATCCAATATACCAAAACTCTATCTTAACTTCTTTTTTTTTACATTTTTATTCCAGCGGGCGTTGTAAGAGATATAAAGAACATTGCGGCTTTTTAAGTGATTATTGGGCGATGCAGTTGGAGACCCATTTGACTACCATTTCCCCATTCAACTTCCAAAAATGGATAAAGAATTACTATCTCTGAAGCTGTAGCTATCCTTTTTTGGGATTTATAGCCGTTAGTATATACTCATGATTGATTGATGGATGATTTTCAATTATTCCTCTTTGTAGTGTCTTCTTGTCTTAGTCTTGCCTTATATCAGTCAATTGCATCAAGTTTCAAATTTCTAGATACAGTATATTTATAGATCAAAAATCAGATATTGATAATATTTTTAAATAAACTAAAGTTAGTATTAATTCTTAGTATAAGATCAATTTTTATTTCAATCGTTTGTTTACTTTATGTTTTGTGTAATCATGTTGGAAAGAAAGTCAAAAATAGAGATAGAACTATTTTACGTACATTAATTATAGAAGTAATAGTGTGTTTTTTACATTTGTTTTTATCGTTTGGATTGTCCACACTGTGTAGTGTTATTTCAACACAAGTATACCTGCGTAATAATTTTAAACCCCACACACAGAAAGAGATTGTTAGAGGTACCTACATTATTTTCAACCTGATAATAAGTAAACCTAATTACTTATTATCAAGCAAGTTAAACATAAATATTGTAATGGTATTATATTTTATACGTATAAACGAGCTTTTAATTAGTGTTATTATGTATGTTATTATTATAACAATGGTTTCGTATTTTATATATTTCAATGAGCGTTTTATTTATTCTATATTATACTATAACTTATTATACAATTCGTTGGAATATAGTGTTTTTGTAGTCATCTATTTATCATGCAATATATATATATTTATTTATTATTTTAATGATTCCTTCTAAGCATATTCAGTTGGCATTATTCAATGCGGGCTCTTTGAGTACGGGACATGATGAACTAGCTTCTATCACTTTTGACTTAAAGCCAGATGTCCTAGCGATCAACGAGACTTGGCTGCGGGCGGGGAAAGAAGATGTTGCCCCTACTTTACCGGGGTACCGACTGCGACATGTACCGCGATCAAGTAACGTGCGGTCGCGCGGGGGCGGGGTAGGTTTTTATATAAGACAGGGACTCAGTACCCGGGTATGCTCGCATCCACCTGCAACCGCGGTCGAACAAATGTGGCTACGCCTAACTGTAAACAGCTGCCGCCTTTTAATAGGCACAGCCTACAGGCCGCCATGGCAGGATGCTGAAATATTTTTTGACGCAATTACCGACTCTATTTCGTCTTTTACGAACTATGACAGACTAATATTACTCGGCGATTTTAATATAGACTATAACAATGTAAATGACCGGAACTATCATTCTTTGATACAATGTTTAAAATCTATTAACTTGTCTCAAGTAGTTACAGACCCGACTCACTTTACTGACCACAGCGAGACTACAATAGACTTAATCTGCACTGACTGCCCTGTTCGTAACGTGGCTGTTCATCATGTCCCAAGTCTTGGTCGCCATGCTTTTGTTACAGTAGAACTTGACATCAAAAAACCAAAACCTGTAACGAAAACCATTATATATCGCCCATTATCTGACATTAATATGACCAATTTTAATAAAGATTTAGCTGAGATAGACTGGAACTTAATTACACAGATGAATGACGTTGACCATATGTTAGGGACTTTTAACGACTTAATTACTATGTTGTTTGACAAACATGCACCTCTGAAAAGGATGGTAATAAAAGAAGGTCCAAAACCATGGTTGACTAATAACGTAAGACTTATGATGCGACTGCGTGACAATGCTCATGGAAAGAGTAAAATGACAAAAGACATCAGACATATACAATATTACAAAGACTTAAAACATTTAGTTATAGAAGCTATATATAATGAGAAACGGGCTTTTTTTGAGAATACTATTAACAAATGTGCAAAAGACTCCCGTGCACTCTGGAAAAATTTAAAGCGTACTATACTTCCTAACAAAACTACAGAACTACCACCCCATTTCTGTGACCCTGAGGAAATTATTACCCATTTTAGTAACATTCCTGGCTCAGCTAACGCTAAATTATCAGATTTGACTTACTTTGAATTTCACAGACATGGACAAAATACTTTTAGACTACAGACAGTGACGACAGACAAAATAGCGAAAGCTATAACTAGAATTAAAACCAAAGCCAAAGGACTTGACGAAATTAATATAGATATGTTACTTTTAACGCTACCGACAACACTTGACGCAGTGACTGCTATTGTTAATAGAAGTATGGTTACTAACAAATTTCCAACCATTTGGAAAATAGCGAAAATATCACCATTGCCTAAGAAACCTAACCCAGTCCTTGTATCCGATCTACGAGCAATTAGTATCCTGCCTTGTACATCGAAGATAGTGGAACGGGTCGTGTATGATCAACTTGTTGAGTACCTGGAGGAAAACAAAATACTACCTGATCCTCAATCTGGCTTTCGGAAAGGGCGATCAACTGCAACAGCTCTCTTAGACGTAGTTGATAATATACTTTATGACCAAAATGAAGGTAAGAGTACTATACTTACTCTGTTGGACTTTTCCAGGGCTTTCGAGTGTTTATGCATACCCCTGACGCTATCTAAGATGGCGTATTACGGGTTTGATGCTGCGACGATTCGTTGGTTTGACAGTTATCTCTCTGGTAGGTCGCAATTTGTGGAACTTCGAGGCAGAAATGGCAGCACAAACACATCGTCTGCTAATGAACTAACACGAGGAGTACCGCAAGGTTCAATTTTGGGACCTCTTTTATTTATATTGTACACAGCAGATATAATCAGCAGTATAAAAAGCAGCAAATTTCATCTTTACGCCGATGACTTACAACTGTATATCTCGACTGTACCTTCTAAAGCTATGGAGGCTGCAGAAGTACTCAATGCTGAGCTAGAGCGAATTGTTGCCTGGTCGGAGAGAAACTGTCTTGTCCTGAATCCTAGCAAGTCTAAGTACATGGTACTTGGGACTAAGTTTCAGATTCGTAATACATTGAATGTTCTTTCGGCGAATAGTATAGCTATCAGGGGACAAATCATAGAAAGGGTTGAAGAAACAAAAAACCTCGGCCTTCTGATGGATGGGGAACTTCGGTTCGAAAACCACGTTTTGACAGTAGTAGGTAATTGTTTCTATCGGCTCAAAGTACTTTATAATATTCGTGATTTTTTGAGTGTGGATTTGCGTGTTCAACTCTGTGAATCGCTAATATTATCAAGGTTAAACTACTGTGACGTTGTCTATGGTAGCTGTATTCTTGGTCGATCACAGAAATTGATACAGCGTGTGCAAAACGCATGTGCACGTTTTTGTTTTCGTATCCCTCCTCGATCCCATGTCACTCCGTATTTGGACGACGCTAGACTATTGAAAATGCAGTCACGTAGGAAACTACATCTTGCAACGCTGTTGTTCGGTGTAGTAAAGTTTGAAACTCCAAGATATTTATTTAATAAATTTCAATGGTCCAAGAGTAACTACCATTTTAAAAGCAGAGCTATCTTACCAATGCACCGCACGGCAGCGTTTCGAGGCAGTTTCAGGTTTGCGGCGTCTAAGTGCTGGAATGACCTTCCCCCACCTATCCAAAATGCTCCCAGTAAGTACACTTTTAAGCGAAAGCTTAAAAACTACTTGCTGGTTAAGCAAAATCCTTCATTTATTCCAGCACGTCCTTGTTAACAATTATTTATTTATTACCAAATCTGTTCTTGTATTTTATTAAATTTTCTTTGTTTATTTATTTTTTCCTTTTATTAAGTAAGTACTACAACATAATGATAATTAAAGTTTACTATAACTATTATTTATTTATTAATCTTTATTAACATAACTGTTTTTACAGTTTGTCTGCAGGTGGAGTCTCTTATGTATTTATATTTATGTATTATGTATGAATATTTTTAGTATATAATTATATGTGTAGTTTTTATACAATAATTTAGTAACGCGGTACTTTCTACTGCTATTATTTATACGAGTATGTTATAAGTTTTCTGTTTCATTATGATATTGTGACGTCTTTTCTTTTATATTTTTATTTTGGGGCTGACTGAAAATCAGTGTTGTGGGGTATTCATTTACTTCACAACGATAATGCTGAGGCAGCTTCCAAATTCGTTGCTACTACGCAGGTTATACGGCTATAGTTTTTTTTTCTGTTATATCTTGGAATTAGTGTGTATGATATTGTCTTTTTATTATTATTTTTCTATGTGTTTGTATTTACTTATTTTTGTGCTGTGTCTTCCTTTATACGTGTGTAGCAGCGAATAAATGTTTTTCTTCTTCTTCTTCTATACTATGTTTCAATCCCTTATGGGTTCCAAAAAACCTTGTTAATTGTTCTTAAGAATCATGAGCAAACCATTTTGTACCAAGTTTCTATATTCAAAAATGAGAATATCTTTAGTAATGGATAGCAGTTTGGCGATCCGGTGCTGCCCCCTACAATGAATGTTGCTGATGTGTGAGAGATTGCAGCCAATCAGTCATCGGTCAATAGATGGGGGTACTAAATTAAAATTGAGATATGTGCTATTATTTACTAACTATGCATTCTGAGGCTTAACAGAATATTAATTTATGTGTAAGTATATCTATGAGAATATTAGTTTAAAAATAGTTAAAAAAATTAAAGCTATAAACATATTCTCAAACCTATCAAATGAATACGCAAAATTCATACATTATACTTTCAATTATCTTTATTCATACATATTCGCATAGTTGAATGTAAAAAGAGAAGGAATAGTGCTTCCTATTATTCTAAGCTACCACAAAAGCAAAAAATATCGCAAAAAGATTGCGATACCCGAGATTCGAACCTGGGGCTTCCGTTCGATTAGTATTAACCGAACAGTATACCGCTACGCCACGAAGACGTTAGTGTTGGTTTCAAAATTTTGATGAGCTATATATCTAGTAGTCACACTCGTACCATCGACAAACAATTAAATGGGCATTTAATTTGATAAAAATGTATGAAACTCTTATTTTTTTCAAAAAGACTATTAATGAAGAGTCTGATAAAGTCGTTCCATGAAAAAATGAATCGTGTAAATATGGGGAGCCATATAAAAGATATGTTTTTTTTATGTTCCTGTAGGAACCGTTGCGAAATCCGGGATAAATGATATCCTTTATGTTGGCCAGAAGTATAAGCTACATTCATACCAAATTTGATCAAGATCCGTCTGGTAGAATTAACGTGATGACCGGACATACAGACAGACAGACATTTTTTTCAAAGAGCGCAATTTTGGCTTCAGTATCGAAAATTAAACACATTCCACCGGTTTTTAATTTTTTCTCTTCAATGTACAGTTTTGACCTCGGTACAGTCTTATTATAGTATAGATAGATGTAATTTATGTTTAATGATATATATTTAGGAATAGTTAGTTGACACAGCCATAAAACGTTTTGGGATGTCTGTGTCCCACACAACGGGAAACCATTTTGAGACACAGTGAATTGTAGTTTTAATAACTGCAGATATTGAGACAGACACACATATACTTGCGGCTATAGATCCCTAGAAGGGGTAGCCAGAGCTTTAGAATACGAAATTCGTAAACCCTTTTGAAGTTCAGTTGGGAAAAGATTGTGAAACAAAGTCTGTCGTTAATGGATTACCAAACCGCATCGCCCAAAAATCACTTTACCAATTACAAACACCTCTTACAAACACCCATTGAAAAAAAAATGGGATAGATATGTTCAACACCAGCACTTCAACAGTTAAGAGTTTACTTACCATTTTTTACTTGTCATAAGAAAACTCTCAATAGAGTTGTGTATAAATTTGTTTCTTTTTACTATTACTTGATTATTTATAATAGATTTTTTGTTTTTGTAATATATATATATATATATATATATATATAATAAATATATGTTTTTAGTTTTGAATAGGCACTAAACTAGATGTAAGTTAAGCGCTCAATTATTATTCTTTAACTTTTGTAGGCTATTGGTGAAGACTTTTAACTGGCATCGATGTCATGTACTGTTTCTTATGTTGTTATTATTTAGCTGTACGTCTTCCAAATAAATAAATAAATAGTGATATTCTAATCCGATACTACACAGCTCTAGTATGCTTATCGATCACTTGAATAACATAACATAACATAAACGTTCACGCCGAATATCCCCGAAGGGGTTGGCAGAGGTACTAATACTTCTGAACATCACGTGACTTTGTCACCTGGTGTTCAGAGTACCCACGTTTTGCATGGACAGTGTACTCACGTGATAGGGGGCAGGCCTATCGCCGTTTTGTACGAATACACTGTCACATGACTAAGTACAACTCAGCCATGTGGGTTTCCTCACGACGTTTTCCCTCACCGTTAACAACCATGATAAATTAACCACACGTATGTCTTTAGAAAAGACAAATTGGTGTAGGCCCGACCCAGGATTTGAACACTAGTCGTCTGCACGATAACCGAGTGTTCTACCCACTAGGCTATCACTTGAATATTTTATACTATCGTCCTCAAATGTTAAAGAGGCCATATAATTACTTCATCTGTTAAAATTTCAGTTATGTGCCGGACGGTTTGACGAAAGACATTTCAATCTTAGAAACTCCTCTATAAAAGTCCCCATTTCTATAATCGAACGAAAACGACCGAAATAAGTGAAAATAAATTCTTAACCTTAAATTCTAGATAAAACATTCAATTCCAGCTCGAAATAGTTAACTTTAAAACGAGTGGCTACTATTTTCTTTTTTCTCCAGTGGCTTTTTGTTTCCGCAACAAGGGAAAGAGGTCGAGCATTGTTAGTGGTTTGCCAAAGAGGTTAGAATGAATTGGTATTAAAACATTTTAGGTTTTTTTAGGTTTTCGTTGAGTTTTTGTGATGTTATTTTGGAATTTTAACAGTTTTAGGTTTGAGTTTGAAATTAAGTGAGGTGACAAAATTACATACATACATACATACATACATATTCTCACGCCGTTAGTTCCTATTGGGGTAGTCAGAGACTATCGATCGCCACTTTGTACGATCCTGGCAAACCTCTCTAGCTTCATTCACATCCATCAATCTTTTCATACATGCTCTTTTATTCTTCGTACTTCGGACACCTGCCTTTTTGAGCACATTTTCTATTTGATCTAAATGTGTCCTCCGAGGTCGTGACAAAATTAACGATTGTAATATATATTTTCAAAAACGATAACTAAGCCAAGATGTGTTGAGGTTTCAATATCATAATCTTCAGCCAATAGACGGCCACCGCTGGACTCAAAAATTCTCAAAGACCCCCAAACCAACCCGTCCTGAGCTTTATTCATCAAATTCGGTGCTCCAGCTTGTACAAGCAGTACCATTGCACACTGCTTCATCCGGTATGTGACCGCCATTCCAGAACCTTCAAGCTCCGTAGATTTTGGTACATGCATTAAGACCTGTCCATAGCACCTTAAATTTTGCCTTTCTTAGGGCTATGTCAATACTGACATGATAGTTTATATGTAGTTTATCATAATAACGAAACTGTAAAACTAATGTGAAATATTTATTAAATTTTATTCATAACTCACCCCAGTCGCTGGTTAAGTATAGAGTTGGGAAAAACAGTATTTGTTCGGACAAAGCATTTCTTTAATTATATAATAATTATCGTTGAAGATTTTAAAACTATTTCTTTGCACCTTGTATGTAGTGCCTGTGACTTTCCTGCTCAGCAACTTAGACATATGTTGTATAGAACTGAATTTTTTTTTTTATCTGAACTCAGAAATTTTCACTATGGTGATTTATGATTTATGATGGTTGTGTAATTAAACATTTTCTTTTTAAAGTCATTCAAAGTTCAGTAAAAAAAACACGCTTCGGCGAATTCAAAAGTTGAAAATACTAAAGTTTTAATTCAAAAAGTTCTTATTTAGCAGACCTCCTCGTTGTATATAAATATTACAGCAAAAAAGCGAATAAACATTTCAAGTACAAGTTTCCGTGTTAATTAACACGAATGAAATGAATGCCAATAGGATGCAATCCTAGCAGAAATAAATGGGTACAAGCCGCTTCTTGGCTCAAAAAGGTAATTACCGAGCCCATTAAAAAAGGGGCGGACGAAAAAAAAGTGGCTTGACACTTGATTCAAAATGGCGCTCATTAAATATTAAAATGGCGGAAGATTATGACGATCTTTTAAATTATATTTAATTTTCATATAGGAGTAAATAAATGTTTTTGTAGTAATAGTTTTACTTAGTTTCATGATATCATTATTTATGCCAGTTATGTATTATTATGTCTGCTGTGTAGTGTCGGCTTTGAATAGCACTATGTCATTTCTACTTGTCGGTGATCTTAAGAGCCGACTAAAAAGGTATAGGGGCTTTTAAGTGACTTTTGGGCGATGCGGTTGGTACATATCACCACCAACAACCTTAATTTTACAATCTTTTCCCACCCAACTTCCAAAAATGACTAAGGAATTTCTTATTCCGAAGTTCTGGCTACCCCTTTTAGGGATTTATAGCTGTGAGTATATGTATCTATGCATGTATTGTTCTGCTTAGTGTACCGGTCTCTTAGGTATTTAGAAATTGCAGCATATGCTTGCAAACTGAAGCATGTTGATACAAACAAAATTGGAAGGCATTCTGAAGGCTTGCTAGGGCTTGCAACTCACATCCGCAATATTTATTAATTTTTGTCTACTTCTTTACATAGTACAGCACCCATGGAAATGGTTAAATATGAATTCTAGATGATGTTTCTCAGGTAAGAATTTTTTTGGTCATTTGTTATCGTGTCGTATTTGGTATTTGGCATACTATTTACAGCATTGCCCATTAGTCTCAATAGCCCCATACCCTAAGTCGCCTAACGACATCCACAGGAATAAATGGCTGACTGTTATTCTAACCCAACATAGTTAAATCGATAATCATTTCGCAAAACAATTGTCCGACAACCCTATCTATCCTCGATATTGTTCAATTCTTGTATGTGATCAGACTGTGCTATGACAGCCAATGGATTATCCAGAACCTACGTATAAAGATAGTGGCTTCAAATTTCGGAGATCTTTTGTTTGAAAATTTGCGTTCGGTTAGTGCTTAAATGAACACGGACACGCTAATGAATCTTATATAAAAATAAAAGAAGAAGATGCGGCGTGAGCGTACAAATTGTCAACTAAATATGGGCCTTATCGGTTTATCACAACACCGCACTAAATCCATACGAACTGATACGAACACACACGACATGACGCAAAGATAAAGTTAGAGCGATAGGCTCGTATAGTCTGTCTCTGTCACTTAAACATGTCAGATTTCAAGGATAAAATGGCCGAAATTAATAATATTTTGCTTGTAAATATATTTTTGGTGTATTTACGCATGAAACGTGATTCCCTGTGATTTGTTTTTACGCCTTGAATGATTTGTGCACTGAATAAAGGCACAGCCAGGCATTTTAAGCGCGAATTGTATGAAAATTTTAATTTCGATGTCAAAGATTATGTCAGCTCGTCGACTTGAAGTATCGTAGCGGACTAAACTCGACTGAAGCAAACCAAGTACATTGTACTCAGTTTAGTAGGACCACGCGCGGGCAGAGGTTGGCGCATCTTCTTCTTTTATTTTTATCTAAGTAATGAATATATAAGTTTTACAACCTAGATCTAAAGATTGTTGAGTTGTGTATATTTTTTAACTATAACAATACGGAATACCCTAAGAATTTTGATGATTATCACTGAGTCAGTGACGAAATCAGTGTTTTTTAGATATAAATAGAATCTGAAGTATAAAAGCTAATGTAATTAAAACTTTATACGTTCAATAAGTTCACTATTGACAATATATCCCGAAAATTTTGTTGATGTAGCATAATCCAAACCCAAGTTATGAGGGTTCAAAAAACAACGAAGCGCTTCGAGAAAAGGTAGGTAGTGCCCGAGCGCTTCGCTTGGTTCGCCTTGGCGGGGGCACTTCGATGCCCCTAGATCTAAAAAAAAATGAGAGAAAAATGAGCTAAGACTAAGATAGAATTATTTTTATTTTATTTTATAATTACGGAAAACTTACAGCTAGTTATAGTTAATTAGCAACTTAAAAGTATAACTAAAAGCCAATTTATCGGTTTTCACTGTCACAAAACTTAATAATAATAAAAAAACACAAGGTTGTACACTCATAATTATGCTAACAATAGTTACTTCTTTATGTAATTAATCATAACATATAATAGGATGTACCTTTTATAAAAATAAAATAAATCTAAAGGTATATTTCTATATAACTATATAGAAAACATGATAAGACATACTCTATAGTTAACTGCTACTACCGCTGCGCTAAAGAAGATACAAAATTGCGTATAAAAGTGGATTTAACCGTTTCAAAACTACTGCAAAATATATCGACCTCGGTAACATTTCGAAAATTCGAATATCTCAAATCCGAAATTCACTATTCAGAAAACTGTTCACATAATTTACGTATCACAGATGCTTTATTTTCCAACACTTCATTAGTACATAAATACATTTTCTAGAAGTATCACTTCCCAGAAAAACTAAAACCAGATTATTAAAATGAATTTTTTGCTTTTACCGACTACATCTTTTACTATAATCTCATTATTCCAAAGGTTTAAAAGACCGAAGTAACTTTATCTATAGTCTTACATATCGTAATTCTCTTTAACCAGATATTTTTTATGTAGAACGCGGATGCATGCCTGTTTGTATGTATACTTGCTTGCTTGTTTGCATGCTTGGTTGCATGTGGGGGGGGTGCAGGGGGGCAGAGCCCCCCTGCTTGGGGGGGTCGGGGGGCGAAAGCCCCCTGCAGACAAAGAAAAGTCAGTTACATTCAGTTAGGTTAGGTTAGGTTAGATTATGTATAAAACGAGCGAGCGTAGCGCAGCGGAGCGAGCACCTAAATGTCTGATGCATGGTATACTACTAAGCGGGGTATACTATTACTTAAAATATGCCTGCAAAATTATTCATAGCAGTAGGTATCATTCAATAGATCTGTATTTCAAATATATGGAAAATGATTTTTTGGTATAGTGATTATTCGGAAAAGCAATATTGCGGAATTAAGGTATATCTGGTTTTCGATTCTTCGGAAATCCGTTCTAGTGGTTAATCAAAATGATAGTAAACAAAAACAAAAACCAAACGATAATCTGGAATGTAAGAATTTGATATATGAAATTTCGATGAAACAATATTATGGCAATTAAAAAAAAGGCGATTAGTTTTCGGTAAAATAATATTCGGGTTTAAAAGTTTCGGATATACAGTATGTAACCATCGACCTCGTTTGAGTTGCAAAGACTGTTAATTGTATTGTATTGTTGTCATCATATTCTTAAGGGTCAGTCAATGTATTGTGTCTTACCTGTTATATGATGCTTTAGAATAAAATAAAATACTACAATAATACAAAAAGTATAGCCACGTATAGAAATATAAAATAACTTTTATTTCAATAGCAATAAAACATACACAGCACATACATTGCTGTGTAGTGTAGGCTTAGAATAGCACTACCCCATTTCTTTCGGAGGGTGTAAGTAAGAGGCGACTAACGGTTTTTAAGGGATTTTTGGGCGATGTGGTTGGAGACCCATCACCAACAACCTTTATTTTACCATCTTTTCCCCACGCAACTTCCAAAAGTGGCTGAGGAATTTCAAATTCCCTAGCTCTGGCTACCCCTTCTAGGGATTAGTGAGTCGTGAGTATATGTATCTATGCAATAAAACATCCTTACCTATTTTATTATAATCTTAAAACTCAGTAATTTGTAACCCAAAGCGTAAATACTCCTTTCTTATCGTAATATTAGTAATTTCCTTAACTGGGGAACTCTCAAGATAACTCCAGTGGAAATGGAATAAAACAAAGGACTTGTCTGAATATATTTTAGTTGCTGTCTGGATGTGGCTTGGTTTTAAATGAGAGAAAATACGTGTTAACTTTAAAGCGGAAAGTTTAAACGAACTATTAATAGAATGTATTATTTAATGTGCCATGTAGTGTCGGCTTAGAATAACACTACCCCATTTCTACCCGTAGGTGATCGTAAGAGCCGACTAAGTGTATAAGGGCTTTTTAAGTGATTTTTGGACGATTTGGTCGTCCAAAAATCCAAATACGATAGCTGTGTATTTGGATTTTTGGACGACCAAAAACCTTTATTATATCTTTTCCCCACTCTACTTTCCAAAAGTGGCCGAGGAACTTCTAGTTCCTCAGCTCTGGCTACCCCTTGTAGGGATTCACATAACATAACATAACATAAACGTTCACGCCGAACAACCCCGAAGGGGTTGGCAGAGGTACTAATACTTCTGAACATCACGTGACTTTGTCACCTGGTGTTCAGAGTACCCACGTTTTTCATGGACAGTGTACTCACGTGATAGGGGGCAGGCCTATCGCCGTTTTGTACGAATACACTGTCACATGACTAAGTACAACTCAGCCATGTGGGTTTCCTCA
Organism: Bedellia somnulentella; assembly: GCA_963576735.1. Taxonomy (NCBI): domain Eukaryota; kingdom Metazoa; phylum Arthropoda; class Insecta; order Lepidoptera; family Bedelliidae; genus Bedellia; species Bedellia somnulentella. The sequence goes on from OY755196.1 coordinate 629,900, forward strand.
CGATGTTTTCCCTCACCGTTAACAACCATGATAAATTAATCACACACCATTAAATATGTCTTTAGAAAAGACAAATTGGTGTAGGCCCGACCCAGGATTTGAACACTAGTCGTTTGCACGATAACCGAGTGTTCTACCCACTGGGCTATCACGGTTGCATACATACATATACTCACGGCTATAAATCCCTAAAAGGGGTAGCCAGAGCTGAGAAATTAGAAATTTCTCAGCCACTTTTGGAAGTTGAGTGGGGTAAAGATGGTAAAATAAAGGTTGTTGGTGATGGGTCTCCAACCGCATCGCCCAAAAATCCCTTAAAAAGCCCCAATCCCGTTAGTCGCCTCTTACGTACATCCACCGGAAGAAATGGGGTAGTGCTATTCTAAGCCGACACTACACAGCTATATAAGTACATACATATTATAAACCGAACAAGTTAGTCCAAAACTAAGTAGAACATGTTTTATGGGATACTAACTCAGCGATATATTTATTATGATATCTATATATATAAGAAAGTGGTGTTAGTTACACTATTTATAACTCGAGAACACATGAACTGATCTGGCTGAAAATTGTTGGAGAGGTACCAGGAAAAGGACATAGGATATATATCATCACGCTAAATATCATTTGGGGTGAGCAGTAAAAAATATTTAACACCATCCTTGCGAAGCCGGGGCGGACCACTAGTAATACTTATATAAATAACATGCAAGACTAAAAAATAATAAGTAATACTCGTCGCACAACTGTTGCTCTCAGCGGAGATTGAACCGCAACCTCCGGACTGAGACACTAGACACCTATCCACTCGGACACGTTTACTTAAACGTTTACGCCGTATATGAAGAAGGGGTTGGCAGAGTTCAGAGTAAAAAAATACACATTGGTGTTGGCCTCGGGGATCGAACCGACGCCTCTCTGTATGATCAGCCCGGCTAGTACGAGCGGTGTTTAAACTAGTTATCGCGTGGGATAAAGCAGCCATCTCTTACGCACTTACTTAGTATCGTATACTGCCATCTAGTTCTAACCGTTATCGTGTCGATAAAATAGCGCTCGTGCTTGCTATACAGTTTATGTTCGAACCACTGAGCTATCTTGGTTGTTTATAATAAAGTAAAATTTGCATTTTTTTGGACTAAGTCTAAGGCAGTAAATATTGTAATTTAGTTTCGAGAAACTTTCTTTACAAATTGCGCTTTAGAAAAATGCTGAAATTTTTAATATAAATACCAATAAGATATATATATATATATATTTAAAGATATACGAGATGTTAATGTAGCTTTACCATAACATAAACGTTCACGCCGAATATCCCCGAAGGGGTTGCCAGAGGTACTAATACTTCTGAACATCACGTGACATTGTCACCTGGCGTTCAGAGTACCCACGTTTTGCATGGACAGTGTACTCACGTGATAGGGGGCAGGCCTATCGCCGTTTTGGACGAATACACGGTCACATGACTAAGTACAACTCAGCCATGTGAGTTTCCTCACGATGTTTTCCCTCACCGTTAACAACCGTGATAAATTAACCACACATATGTCTCTAGAAAAGACGAATTAGTGTAGGCCCGACCCGAGATTTGAACACTAATCGCTTGCACGTTAACCGGTGTTCTACCCATTGAGCTATCACGTCGACGTCATGTAGCTTTAAGTTACATATAATTAACTTTAATACACATAATAAACGTAACTGGAATCATAACGAAAAAGAAGTATTAATATATAGACATACAAGCTGAACCGGCAAACGTTGTTTGCCCCATATGAATTATTTCTATGTAATTTCTAGTCGATAAAATAAAATGTTAGGGGTGTACAACCCTTATCACTTAGAAGCAAAAAGGAATGTTATAAACCTATTCTCAGACCAACTGAATGTGTATACAAAATTTAATTTCAATTGGTTAAACCCTTTCGAAGGAGTTTCGTGACAAAAAATGTGACAAGTGAATTTTATATATTAAATTGCAAAGAATAAAAAAACATGTACGAAAAGTTTTATGAATGTAACTGAAGGTCGTGAGGTTTACCAAGCTTTTTCAAAGTGGCAATCGATAGTCTCTGCTCTGCCTACCCCTGTATGTACATTTTATACTATCGAATTGGCAAACGAAAACCCTTTTCTATTAATACATACATACGAACATATACTCACAGCTATAAATCCACTGAAGAGGTAGCCAGAGCTAGGAATTCCTCAGCCACTTTTGCAAATCGCGTGGGGAAAAGATGTTGAAATAAACGTTGTTTGTGATGGGTCTCCAAGCGCATTGCCAAAAATCTCTTAAAAACCCCAGAACCGTTAGTCGCCTCTTACGTAAACCCACAGAAAGAAATGGGATAGTGCTATTCTAAGCTGAGACTACACAGCTATTTTATTTTTCCTATTATTTCCTTGGCACGCTGAGGGAAGCGAAGGAGTGAAGATAATTAAATAGGAAGAGTATAAAAAATGGCGCAAGATCCCGATAAGAAACTGGGACGAGACTGAGGAATGAAATGAGGGTTATTTCTTGAATACTAAGACGGGGCTTGACGGAGGAATTTTATTGTGTTTCACTACTAAATAAGTTTACAGGAAATGAGATGTTAATTCTTTGTATTTTTAAATGTGGATAATACACACACGTTTCAGTTCAATAAATGATTTGATTGATTTATATTGATAATTAATTGATCTGTTGTATGAATACATAACAAAAACATAACATATACTCCCGCCATTAGTTCCCATCGGGGTATGCAGAGACTATCGATCGCCACTTTGTACGATCCTGGCAAAACTTTCTAGCTTCGTTTACATCCATCAATCTTTTAATACATGCTCTTTTATTCTTCATACTTCGAAAAGGCAGGCGCCTTTAACACACTCTCTACTAACGTTACCATCCAGACTAGCGCTAAAGATCCCTTTTACCAATTTTCTATCATCCACCCTCCCTATGTGCCCAAACCATCTCTACATTCCTTTTTCTATCTTTCTTACAGTATCATCTTCTACACCACACTTTTCACAAATAATATTTATAACTACAATAATAGACTACAAAATTTACTCAAATATAAGTAAACTTAAAAGTACTCCATTCTATTTCTACCTCCATTGTTCACAAGTCAAGTCAGTTATCAGATAATATTCAACATTGCGTTAACTCTGCACACGAAGAAACCGGATAATAAAATGGAAGAAAATATGAATTATTTTTATAATAGTAATTTTATAATTCAGAGATATGTAGGAGAGAAACTGCATGTCTTGAATTTAAACGGTTGATAGTTTAGTAGAAAAAAGTGGATGCACAAAGTTATAGAAGAAAAAGCCGCAGTCAGATCAGAAAAAAGGGTCTTTGAATATAACATGGTCACTTAAACTCACGGCTGTAAATCTTACGAAGGGGTAACTATATTTTAACAAGCCAATTTTATGAATTGCTTAAGGAATAATTTCTAATTAAAGTATGGTTGTCGATGAGTCTCCAGTCATATTGGCCAATCATTTAAAGACAAACATCATACATACATATACTGACGGCTATAAATCCCAAGAAGGGGTAGCCAGAGCTAAGGAACTAGAAGTTCCTCAGCCACTTTTGGAAAGTTGAGTGGAAAAAATGGCAAAATAAAGGTTGTTGGTGATGGGTCTCCAACCGCATCGCCCAAAAATCCCGTAAAAGACCCAACACCGTTAGTCGCCTCTTACGTACGCCCACCGGAAGAAATGGGGTAGTGTTATTCTAAGCCGACACTACACAGCAGCATTTAAAGACATGTGTAACATGTCGCTCAAACGTAATCAATCATAAGAAATGGGTTACGCCATTCTAATCAAATTGTCCTGTAAATAAATTTCTCTCAAAAAAACTCATTGGTTTAAGCCCGACTCAGGATTTGAATCCACACATCACTGCATTGTAGGTTAGGTTCGTTCCTTAAAAAAGAGCAGGCGTCCGAAATATGAAGAATAAAAGATCATGTATAAGATGATTGATGGATGAAAACAAAGCTAGAGAGGTTTGTCAGGATTGTAGAAAGTATCGATTGATAGTCTGCCTATTAAAATGGGAACTAATGGCGTGAGTATATGTACTTACATATACTCACGCTATTACATTATAATACTTATATGTATTTATGTTCTTTCCCTGTTCGAAACTAAACTAAAATAAAAGACCAAATTCCAAAATGTTATGCCTCCTTAAATTTATTTTAAATATTTAACAAAGCTAAAAATTATGATTTTCATATCATATTGTTAAGCAATGTTACTTATATTCTTTATGGATTATAAAATTTGACACACAAAAGGCTCATTTATTTAAAGTAAGCATATTAGGCATTCCGTGAAAACGCTATAAAGAATTTCCTGCATAACATCGGGACGAAAAGAGGCAATAATCAAAAAAGCTCTTTAGGAAAGCTCAAAGATATTAGCAAACCAATTGAGGAAATTGTTCCACAAGCTTTCGCCGTCATTTAGGTAAACGGAGCTTAATGATTTCAATGTAAATAGGTGTGAGAATATTCGCTTGGATTCACTAAAGCTCGAGTGTTTCGTGTGATGGAAGTCGATGAAAAAGCTTTTGTTGTGCCACATGTTGGCATCGTATGAATATCTTTTTTTAGAAAAGATTTAGATGGTTACTATACGTGTTCTTTTAACCTGTTATTTGCTTTTCTTTTCCCGAAAGTGTCATAAAAGTCGATAAAGAAAACTAGCCTTTTTAACCGACTTCAAAAAAAGGAGTGTTCTCAATTCGACCGGTATATATTTTTTTTTTTATTTTTTTTTTTATGTTTGTTCGCCGAGTTCTTCGCCATTTATGAACCGATTTTGATTATTATTTTTTTATTCGAAAGAAGATACTCCCGGATTGGTACCATGATGAGGATATCAGGGTCTGATGATGGGATCCTGGAGAAATCGAATACAATTCTCTCAAATTAATTTGAGAGAATTGTAATATTTAGGTAGGTTGAACTGACGCGTGTGGAATAAAGAAATTGCTAAGGTATTAATCACAGTACTCATATTCAATTAAAAAAATTATTTCGTACTTTTTAGTACTAGATTGTTTATTTTCGGTTGTTTTTTCCGAAGTCGGTTTTCTTTTTGTTAAAAAACATTTTTGATTTAAATCTTTTTGTTCATGAAAACCTCATGTGGGGATTATTACTAATAAATAAAGAATAAATAAAGGAAAGAAAAATTTCGACACAGGCGGGAATCGAACCCGCGACCTTCGGGTATACGCCCCCGTCGCTCTGCCAATTGCAAAAAGCATACATTCATACATATACATCATACATGTTCTTTCACTCATTCTTCAGATTGCGGACGCAAGCCATATAGAGGTGACTCAAGCTATAATGATAACCAGTGTGAAGCCATTCTCAAACGATTCTGGGAATCTTTTTTTGCAGACGTTCTACTTGACGAGGGTTAACGATATCAAGGAACAGAGATATATATGAATTTAATTTGGCTGCAAAGGTCGATCCAGAGCTGCTCTATCTTGACTAGGAAAAAGAAAAAGGAAAATAGAATTAGATAGATATGGTTGATTGTTTTTGTTATCACTGTATTTGTCGTGTAGTGCCGGTTTAGAATGGCACTACCCTTTTCTATCCACGGTTGTCGTCAGTGGCGAGTTAGAATATGGGGTTTTTTTAAGTGGTTTTTGGGCGATGCGGTTGAAAAGCCATCACTAACGATACTTTATTTCTACCATTTTGTCTTGTCCCCTATCAACTTTCAAAAGTGGCTGAGGAGTTTCTAGCCCTGAAGCTCTGGCTATCCCCTTTAAGGGATTTACGGCCGTGAGTATGTATATGTATGTATGTATGAATTTAAAGCTGTTCATAATCCACCACGCTCTGGCCTAGTTCGGGTTAGCAGACTAACGACTAGTACCGTCATAGTAGCCGGGACCGACGGCTTAACGTGCCCTTATAAGCTCGGAATCATCTGAAATTTCTGATTATCAAATTGTTCATGCATAAAAAATTAGAAAACAAGGAAGAAAAACTATATTCTTCTCTTGAGAAGACAAACAATATAAAAAAAACAGAAACCAAAACAACATATATATGTCGCAGGCGGATTGTATAATCCACCGTTTTACATTACGGATAGCCGTTTTCTAATGATACCGTGATAGCCCAGTGGGTAGAACACTCGGTTATCGTGCAAACGACTAGTGTTCAAATCCTGGGTCTGGCCTACACCAATTTGTTTTTTCTAAAGACATATGTGTGGCTAATTTATCATGGTTGTTAACGGTGAGGGAAAACATCGTGAGGAAACCCACACGGCTGGGTTGTACTTAGTCATGTGACAGTGTATTCGTACAAAACGGCGATAGGCCTGCCCCCTATCACATGAGTACTCTGTCCATGCAAAACGTGGTTACTCTGAACACCAGGTGACAAAATTTAAATCTTTTTGTTCATGAAAACCTCATGTGGGGATTATTACTAATAAATAAAGGAAAGAAAAATTTCGACACAGGCGGGAATCGAACCCGCGACCTCGGGTGAACGCCCCGACGCTCTGCCAACTGAGCTACCGTGTCAATTGGCTGCCAGTGCGAAATTCCTCCATCCTTTATTTCTTATTTAAATCTTTTTGTTCATGAAAACCTGAGGTTTTCATGAACAAAAAGATTTAAATTATGTGATAGTTAGGCGTTTTCAACATTTGCATTCTATCTGAAAAGGTAGACAAGTGGCCTTTCGAATTAGTAATAATTCGGAGGTAGGAAACGCAAACACTACTTAAACGTGTAAAAAAGAAATAAAGGATGGAGGAATTTCGCACTGGCAGCCAATTGACACGGTGGCTCAGTTGGCAGAGCGTCGGGGCGTTCACCCGAGGTCGCGGGTTCGATCCCCGCCTGTGCCGAAATTTTTCTTTCCTTTATTTATTCTTTATTTATTACCAGGTGACAAAGTCACGTGATGTTCAGAAGTATTAGTACCTCTGCCAACCCCTTCGGGGATATTCGGCGTGAACGTTTATGTTTATGTTTTCTAAAACAGCGCCGTATTGTTATGCGGTGGTTCAAGCGTTAGCAATAATATGTAAAGCAATAATATAGCTATATATATATATATATATATATATATATATAACATAACATAGCATAAACGTTCACGCCGTTTATCCCCGAAGGGGTTGGCAGAGGTACCAATACTCCTGAACTCACATGGCAAGCGCCATCTAGTTTCCAGAGAAGGTACCCACGTTTTGCTTAGACAGTGTACTCACGTGATAGGGGGCAGGCCTATCGCCGTTTTTTGTAAAAAAAAAAAAAAAATTTAAAATTTGAAACTATTTATTTTAGAGGTTTTTAACATTTATGATTATAATACGAATACACTGTCACATGACTAAGTATAACTCAGCCATGTGGGTTTCCTAACGATGTTTTCCCTCACCGTTAGCAACCATGATAAATTAACCACACATATGACTTTAGAAAAGACAAATTGGTGGAGGCCCGTCCCAGGATTGGAACTCACGCCCTTCTGTTTTTCGGGCGGGTGTTCTACCCACTGGACTATCATGTCGCTTTATATATATATATATATATCTATCTACTAATATGTCTATCCAACAATAAATATATATATATATATATATATATATATATTATTGGATAGACCAGTAATAATGGCTGTGTAGTGTCGGCTTAGAATAGCACTACCCGGTACTGGGAGCTCAACTGTATTGGGGCTTTAAAGGGATTATTGGGCGATGCGGTTGGAGACCCATTACCAACAACCTTTATTTTAACCATCTTTTCCCCACTAAACTTTCCAAAGGTGGCTGAGGATTTTCTCATTCCTTAGCTCTGGCTACCCCATCTAGGGATTTATAGCCGTGAGTATATGTATGTATGTATGTATGTATGTATAACCTACAGAGTTACAAGATTTATGTTTAGATTTCCATTTTTTCAGGCTGTCCCATTTCAACCATTTAAAATCTAGCAATGTCTTATTGTTCAAAATAGCTCTGCAGTCGTCAAAATAGCGACAGAATGATTCAAGTGGTAGTTACTATTTCAGCTATTTAATACTGAAACTTGGTGGAAACTTAGTTCATTGTTTCAGAGTTTAATAGCGCACATCTGTTTCACTTTCTGTTTGGGACAAACTTTCAACCCTTTAAGGGTAAGCAAGGTCATATTTATAGAAAACTCTTGCGATATTTATATCACGGCCATAAATCCCACGAAGGAATAGCGAGAGATTCAGAGTTACAAATATTCTGCTGCCTTTTTAAGTTAAAAGGGTAAAAGGTGGTAAATTGTTTCATATTAAATTGTATTTGTTTACTCAAGTTCAAAAATTAACGCCGATTATCTATCAAGGGGTTGGCTTAGGTACTAATACAGACGTTGTCATCTGGAGTTCAGAGTACCTATATTTTGCTTGGACAGTGTACTCACGTGACCGGGGACAGGCTTACGGATACACTGTCACATGACTAAGTACAACTCAGCCATGTGGTTTCCTCACGGTGTTTTGCCTCCCCGTTAAAAACCATAATAAATAAACTGCACATATGACTTTAAGACAATTTGGTAGGTCCGACCTGGGATTTGTACCCACGCCTGTCTGCATGATAGACGGGTGCTCTATCCATTGTTCTATCTTGGCTATTGTATAATGTTGTGTATGTGACATATTAACGTGGCTCCTATTTCATATAACGGTACCTGGAAATTTTACATCTAAAAATCCTTAGATTCGTTTAAGAAGGGAAAAAGCGTTAAGTAAAGCTTTTGTTTCCAACTACATTACTCACTCAAGTTGAAAAACCTTTTGTCACTTTGTACGAAATCCACAACGAACGAGAGGGTAGTGCCATTTTAACCCTTAACAACTTAGTTATGCATTTATTCATTACTAGTGGATCGGCCCCGCTTCGCACGGGTAGCGTAGTTTTAAAAATATTGGAGGTTTCTTCAATCACTGCTCAAGCGTTATGAAATTAGCGCCTTTATTACAACTTACAGCACTCATGTCTGAATATAGTGTTACTTTGTGATTTTGAAAGCGCTTTTATCATCGGTTCAGATCAATATCTCCGAAATTAAGCTTATTTTTAGGTTTTAATTGATGCAACTACTGGCGCCATCTAGTACGTCATATGTAAATTACTAAGGATTTGGTTTTGATCGCGTGCGACTGTTATGTTGGGACTATTAATTTTGGTGTTTCTATACCGATTTTTATGATTCTTTTTTTATTGAGTAGGTAATAATGTTAACTTTTGAAATAAGGGTGATTGAGAGTATTATAAACGTAAGAGAAAACAAATATAATCAGAATGCGCCGAACTGCTAAGCTATCAGGAGTTACTCGTGTTGTTGTGAGTCAACCATAAAAGATAGACATATACTGTTGCGGAATATTTTTTAGATAATTTTATGTAGAATATTTCCGTCATACGTAATTTCTATGTAACTTTGACCATTAAGGCTGCAAACGCGAGGGAAGCTTAAAAAATGGAGTAACTTCTGCCGTTTTCCCAAAATTTCCCAAAACTCCCCTTTACTATTCGGCTGGAAAGTATACAAAAACCTGCCCCGGAGTATGAAAAATAATTGTACCAAGTTTCGTTAAAATCCGTCGAGTAGTTTTTGTTTCCATAAGGAACATACAAACCGACAGACAGACAGAAAGACAGACAGACAGACAGACAGACAGACAAAAAATTTACTGATTGCATTTTTGGCATCAGTATCGATCCCTAATCACCCCCTGATAGTTATTTTGAAAATATATTCCATGTACAGAATTGACCTCTCTACAGATTTATTATAAGTATAGATAGATTTATCGAAGTACCTTTAAATCAATTAAAAAAGTTTTCGTAGCAAAGATTTCTAATTGAGTTTCCTTTTTAATCCATAAAATTACGTTACAAGGAAAACACATAAATAAACGGAGCACAAAAATGGCAAAAGCAAAGGAATTTTCCCTTTTCATTTCCGAATAATTTTTGTATTGACACGAAATAAATCTGTTCGGAGTCATCTTTACAATTTTTTGCTAAAATAGAAGTTCATTTGTTCGTGATTTTGTACGGTTGGAAAAAAAGTATTTTTTTCCGGTTAAATAAGTTAAGCATACATACATATACTCATGGCTAAAACTCCCTAGAAGGGGTAGCCAGAGCTAAAGAATTAGAAATTCCTCAGCCACTCTTGGAAATGTGAGTGGGGACAAGATAGTCAAAATAAAGGTTGTTGGTGAGGGTCTCCAACCGCATCGCCCAAAAATCCCCTAAAAGCCCCAGTACCGTTAGTCGCCTCTTACGTACGTACACCGGAAGAAATGGGGTAGTGTTATTCTAAGCCGACACTACACAGTTAAGCTATAAACAAGTTAAGCGTAGAAATAAAATTTACAGCATGTATGCTATGCTAATATCACATGTTATGTTTTCACTGTACTTACCCACATTTTGACTGGAATGTGTTTTTATGTAATACTAGTGGATCGTCCCAGCTTCGCACGGGTAGCGTTGTTTTCTTAAATATCTGAGGTTTCTTTCTTCAGTCACTGCTCAAGTATTGTGAAATTCAGCGCAATGTTATCAATTTATTAAATTTATAGCACTCCCTAAACAGTGTAGTTTGGTGATTTTGAAAGCGCTTTAATGAACGGTTCAGTATTTCCGTTTAATAGCAAATTTTGGAATAAACCGCTATGAAGTATTTATAAATAACAATCTAAAAAATAATTCATTACGTGATGTAGGATGCAACTACTGGCGCCATCTAGTATGTTATATGTAAATTAGTAAAGATTTGGTTTTGGTCACGGGCGCGATGGCTTATTTTATGTATAATTTCGGTGTTTGTCTACCGATTTCTATGATTCTTTTTTTATTGAATAGGTAATAATGTTATTTTTTTTAAATTAGGCATGACTGAGAGGTTTACAAACGTAAGAGTAAACAAATCTAATCAGAATGTTCCGAACTGCTAAGCTATCAGGAATGACACGTGTTATTGTGAGTCAACCGTAAAAGATAGACATAAACTGTTAAGGATTTTATTTTAGATAATTTTATACAAAATTTTACCGTCATACATGATTTCTATGTAAGTTTAACCATTAAGGCTGCACACGCGACGGAAGCTTAAAAAATGTAGTAACTTCTCCCGTTTTCCCAAAATTTCCCAAAATTCCCCTTTAATACTCTGCTGGAAAGTATACAAAAACCTGCGCAGGAGTATGAAGAATAATTGTACCAAGTTTCGTTAGAATCCGTCGAGTAGTTTTTGTTTCCATAAGGAACATACAAACCGACAGACAGACAGACAGACAGACAAAAATTTTATTGATTGCATTTTTGGCATCAATATCGATCCCTAATCATCACCTGATAGTTATTTTGAAAATATATTTAATGTACAGAATTGACCTCTCTACAGATTTATTATAAGTATAGATTACATACGTACATTTACTCACGGCTATATTTCCTTAGAAGGGGTAGCCAGATCTAAAGAATTAAAAATCCCTCAGCCACTTTTGGAAAATTGGGTGGGGAAAAGATGGTTAAATAAAGGTCTCCAACCGCATCGCCCAAAAATCCCTTAAAGTTACAATACTGTTAGTCGCCTCTAACGTACACCCACTGGAAGAAATGGGGTAGTGTTATTCTATTCTACGCAGCCAAAAGTTTTATGTAATAATAGCAATAGCAAAAACTGTATTACTTAGTTTCATTTTCTGATTATATTTTCCTTAGCCATAAGAGTTTCCTCACGACGCCTTTCCTGAAAACACCGATAAGTAGACCATGTGTATTCCCTGGAAAACGAAAGAAGAAAGAAAGAAAGAAAGAAAACAATATTTATTCGGTGCATTGGATAGGTACAACACACAAAAAAAACATTTGTACAACACATAAAACAATACATTCTTAATACAACTGAAACTGTAACGCTATTAACATGCGAACCTATAAGGATTTTAACAATTTTAGTGGGAACACAAGTGGGAAGAATATTACTTGAACCTATTATATAAACTATGGTTACATAACAAAAATCTCAGGAAAGCTAACCTACAACAGTTTTTTTTATATAGCATTATAACAAAATATACATTATGATATAACTCTAAAATCAACAACGTGTTACAAAGAATAACATATATATTAAGTACTCAGTTCTCAATACTACAAACATACATATACTCACGCCATTATTTCCTATTAGGGTAGGCAGAGACTATTGATCGCCACTTTGTACGATCCTGGCAAACCTCTCTGGCTTTGTTCACATCCATCAATCTTTTCATAAATGCTCTTTTATTCTTCATACTTCGGACGCCGGCATTTTAAGCACACACTCTATTTGGTCCAGGTGTGTCCTCCGAGGTCGTCCTCTACTCACATTACCTTCCACGTTGGCTCTATAGATCCCTTTTACCAATTTCCTATCATCCATCCTCTCTATGTGCCCAAACCATCAATACAAATTTAAACATATTCATATTAATATAAGTACAGATTGTTAAAGAACATTTTATTAAGCTTTGTCTATCCTATTGAAAATTAATATTCACTGAGCGATCAAAAACAATGTTTGAAATGAATTTTAATCTATACTTATAATAAATCTGTAGAGAGGTCAATTCTGTACATGAAATATATTTTCAAAATAACTATCAGGTGATGATTAGGGATCGATACTGATGCCAAAAATGCAATCAGTAAAATTTTTGTCTGTCTGTCTGTCTGTCTGTCTGTCTGTCTGTCTGTCTGTCTGTCTGTCTGTCGGTTTGTATGTTCCTTATGGAAACAAAATCTACTCGGCGGATTTTAACGAAACTTGGTACAATTATTCTTCATACTCCTGCGCAGGTTTTTGTATACTTTCCAGCAGAGTAGTAAAGGGGAATTTTGGGAAAAATTTGGGAAAACGGGAGAAGTTACTACAAGCTTCCGTCGCGTGTGCAGACTTAATGGTTAAACTTACATAGAAATTATGTATGACGGAAATATTCTTCATAAAATTATCTAAAAAAAATCCGTAACAGTTTATGTCTATCTTTTACGGTTGACTCACAATGACACGTGTAATTCCTGATAGCTTAGCAGTTCGGAACATTCTGATTATATTTGTTTACTCTTACGTTTGTAAACCTCTCACTCATCCCTAATTTAAAAAAGGTAACATTATTACCTATTCAATAAAAAAAGAATCATAGAAATCGATAGACAAACACCGAAATTATACATAAAATAAGCCATCGCGCCCGTGACCAAAACCAAATCTTTACTAATTTACATATAACATACTAGATGGCGCCAGTAGTTGCATCCTACATCACGTAATGAATTATTTTTTAGATTGTTATTTATAAATACTTCATAGCGGTTTATTCCAAAATTTGCTATTAAACGGAAATACTGAACCGTTCATTAAAGCGCTTTCAAAATCACCAAACTACACTGTTTAGGGAGTGCTATAAATTTAATAAATTGATAACATTGCGCTGAATTTCACAATACTTGAGCAGTGACTGAAGAAAGAAACCTCAGATATTTAAGAAAACAACGCTACCCGTGCGAAGCTGGGACGATCCACTAGTATTGTTAATAAATTATTATTTGATGGTTGCTGTTGACCGTACTAAACTTCTTTTCTCGCAAATACTTTACTGTTGACATTTGGAAGCTTTTCAGATTAAAAATAATAATTAATGGCAACAACAAGTCCGTAAAAATATGCATTTAAGTTAGAACGGAGAAGCCGTGATGGCTCAGTGGAAGAATCACCAGTTCTCATGCAGGACAAGTGAGTTCAAATCTTAAGTCGATCCTTCTCAAATGTGTCTTTTCTAAAAGCGACTGAGGGAATACTGCATTATTCTTGGCCATGCGATATTACATACATACATACATAAATACATACACTCACGCCTATAAATTCCTAGAGGGGGTTGCCAGAGCTAAGGAATTAAAACTACCTCAGCCACTTTTGGAAGGTTATGTGGGAAAAAGATGGTGAAATTAAGTATGTTGGTGATGGGTCTCCAACCGCATCGCTCAAAAACACCTTAAATCACCAATACTGTAAGTCGCCTCTTACGTTCATCCACCGGAAGAAATGGGGTAGTGCTATTCTAAGACGACACTACACAGCAATATTGTATTAGTACATAACGGTAAAATTCCTGGCCCCAATCAGATTATGCACTATTCAAGCAAAACTTGGGTATCCTGAACCTGAACATGAGGTTATCAAAAGATCACGTTATGTTTACAAGCATTAACACCACCCCTTTGGGACTTCTGGCGATTAATAATGCAACTCAAATAAACCTAACTCAAACGTTCGCGCCCTAGATCCCCGAAGGGGTTAGCAGGGGAAGCGTATCGCTGTTTGGTACAAATGCACTGTCACATTGCTAAGTGTAACTTTAGCCACGTATGTTACCTCTCGATGTTTCCTGTCACCGTTAACAATCATGATAAATTAACAACCCATATGAGTTTAGGAAAGAGAAACTGGTTTAGGCCCAACCCAGAATTCTAACCCTCGTCGTCTGCACCATAAACGGTGTTCTACCCACTGAGCTATCACAGTTATAATGAAGGCACAAGTAAATCAAGATTTTATTAATGAAATTACAGTATAGAATATAAAATATACGTTGACACCTATTATACATACATATATTACAATACAAGGAGTTTTGGGCGATGCGGTTGGAGACCCATCACCATCAACCTTTATTTTACCATCTTTTCCCCACGCAACTTCCAAAAGTGGCTGAGGCATATTTAATTCTTCTCGGGATTTATAGACGTGAGTATATGTATGTATGTATGTACGTGTATGTGTATAGTCTTTATAAATAACTTAACTCCTCCGACATCCATCAACCTTTCAATATTAAACAAAATTACGTCCGATGAATCTGAATAAAAGTTAATGTGGGGTTGCAAAATAAAATAATAATGAATGAAAGCCTTTCGAATTTCAATTTAGTACGCACATAACCTTTTCTCATAATACTTTGTGTAAATGTAAATCTTTTATGTGTCGGCCCTCTTTTATAGAACCTTAAAACGAAGGCTGTTTTAGAAGTCGCTTTTGAGAGATTATTTTCGGCTTTTTTCTGTGTATTATAAAAGTATTACTTTTTCATCTTTTCTTTCATTAGCTTATATACGGTTTTCCATTTTGTTAGGGGTTCAAAATTTGTAATAATAGATTTTGATTTAGTTTGAGTAGTAAAAATGAGAACGGGGATTGGTTAGAAGTTCGGTAAAATATATAGAAGTGCGGATAAATAAAAAAAAGTGTTCGAAAGTCACGAAAGAATTAATAAGCTTTAATAATTAACCAGCAGCAACAAGTATTTTATCGCATATGTTTGGTTTAGGCTATCACTAATCCACTTCATTAATACATACATACATACATATACTCACGGCTATAAATCCCTAGAAGGGGTAGCCAGAGCTAAGGAATTAGAAATTAAGTGAGTTGCAATTGTGATGACAAAGTTTTTTCATAAATTGATGTGCAATGTGGTTGTGAATGTGGACCCACTTAAAGAAGTGGCTTAAGTCCATTGGTTATTGAGAATCCCTGGCTACCCCTTTCATGAAATGGGCGTACATGTATAAAATCATATTGTATCAAATATATAGTACCATAAAACTTTAGAAGGATATATAAAACTTGTAAAACAAAAGTCTTAAGCAACAAAACACAAGAGAAAAGAAAATGTATTTCCCAAAATATGTAACGGACTTTTTTATATTGTTTATGACATCGACTACACAATAAAACGAAACACACAAAAATCTTTCTATCTCCTTCTGTTTTCTTTGAAATAGAGCGAGACATTGATACGTTTGTTTATCTCGAAAACTGGTATAAGGTAGTTGAGATATACTCGTATTCTCTAGTTTATTATGTTATTTTTCTGTAATTTTATTGTTTGGGAAAATGTGCTTGTTGACGCGAAAAATGAGAGTTCATTTCTACTAAAGTAGTTAAACCCTATTACTACTTTCCACTTTGGTAGTTCTGTAAGAGAGAGCTTTTGTACTGTTTTCATTTATATATTTTCTTGCTTGGTTAATTTTGGATCTTCTAGTTACGTCAGCTGAGTAATTTCGGTTTGAAAAATTATACAAAAATAGATCATATACTCGAACTTACCGCTATAAATCCCTCGAAGGGGTAACCAGAGCTAAGGAATCAGAAATTACTCGGCCACTGTTCACGCGGAATATCCCCGAAGGAATTGGCAGAGGTACTAATACTTCTGAACATCACCTGACTTTGTCACCTGGTGTTCAGAGTACCCACGTTTTGCATGGACAGTGTACTCACGTGATAGGGGGCAGGCCTATCGCCGTTTTGTACGAATACACTGTCACATGACTAAGTACAACTCAGTCATGTGGGATTCCTCAAGATGTTTTCCCTCACCGTTAACAACCATTAGGTAGGACTGCTTATTATAACTTGTACAATATGATATGCTGTGTAGTGTCGGCTTGGAATAGCACTACCCTATTTCTTCCCATGTGTGTAAGAGGCGACTAAGGGTATTGGGGCTTTTTAATGGATTTTTGGGCGATGCGGTTGGAGATCAACAACCTTTATTTTATGATCTTTTCCCCACTTAACTTCTAAAAATGGCTGAGGAATTGAAAATTACTTAGTTCTGACTACCCCTTCTAGGGATTTATAGCCGTGAGTATATGTGTGTATGTATAATATGAATCCTATGAAATATTATTGGAGCCGTCTTTGATTAAAAAAGATTCAACGGTATTACAAAAATGTACATTTATTCCACTGAAATTGAACACCTTTTTTTAAGGTTCGAAATATTCTAATTACGAACTAATTTTCTTTAATTAAGGCTCTGTTATTTCCTAAACAAGTACCGTAGCGGGGTCAAACAGCCTTTTCGATGCTAATTACGAATTCAGAAGATTTATTTAGTATGGGTTCCGTCGGTTTAATGTGTAATTATAAATATTTACACTGCTGGCTTATAATGCCATTTCTTCCCAAAAAAAACGTAAAAGAAATTATATTTATTTTATTAAAGTGATAAGCGAGAAAGATAAAAGTCAAAAAAGTCAAAAAGTTTATTCTTCAAAATTAAGTTAAAAACAAACATTTTTTGAACGTCAATTTTTTTCAATTTATCGTTAGTCCGTTGCTTCGGAAGGTGTTCGTAAAGAGAAGTGCTTCTTCTCTTTACGAACAAAGAAACTCTTTACATTCACATTTTTTCATTTTTTTAAAACATGGTTTGTACAATTTCAGTTTATTAACATGTTTTTACTTTATAAAAGATTTACTATGCGACAAAACCAAACGCTAGTTTGACATAATAAATAAAATAAATGGCTATTTTGAATCACGCGATATCTAGTGAAAAGGTCGCTTGTGTTAAAATAAAATAGAAAATTATTTTTTGTACATCATCTGTGATGATGATGATGATACAGACATTTATACAGATTATTTCTTAGATAGAAGTACAATTGGCGGTCTTATTGCTTAAAACAATCTCTTCCAGACAACCTTACTATAAGCTATACTGGTTAAAAATTGCCTTGTGATATTCATAGTTATAGCAAGTCTGCCATTTTGTAGGAGATTTACGATGTATACAAAATTACTACGCATTGAGAATGTTGATCCCTAAAATTAATGTAGGCAAATTGTTCTCCTTAAAAGTTATAAAAACTAAAGTTTCTTCACAACGTTTTTTAAATATTTCTTGTACCTTACTCTCCACCTCTCTAAATTTTTAAAAAGCTCCGAATTTGTAAGTTCGTTTATTTTCTGTTACATCAGTTCTAACTAAATATAGGACTTAAAAATATGAATTAAAATGATAATTATAGTAAAGTGTAAAGAGTAAACATGGTACAATAAATTGTATCCAACCACATGCCTAACAATCACTTAAAAAGCCTTAAATCCTATAAAAAAACATTAATATAAAGTAAAAAGATAAATCTTTGCATTTCGAACTTCAAATTTCAACTTTAACTAAGTTTACTTCGGATTCGGAAGGTGTTTTGTCGGGAGAAGAACCCATAAGTAACTCTTCGACACACATCTTTTTTAAGTCCATTACAATGTTGGTGTTAACCCGGAAACATCCTGCACATAGCCTTAAAGACATTAAGCCATTTTATCATTAATGTATTTATTAACCTATCCTTACGCCCGATTTATGAATTGAGTATTCAAGCTGAGAAGGCCGTAAGTATCGTTTTGTCTCATTCAGTAGTTAAGATTTCAATGCGACAGAACGATGTTCATCTAGAATACTCAATTCAGAAATCGGTCGTAAGTCATCTTTTACAGTAGTGATGTCACGTGGTACTCAGAAGTATACCTCTGCTACCCCTTCGGGTATATACGGAGTGAACGTTTTAGTCTAGAGTTTTACAGCATCCTTCGAAAGAAATACGTAAGTGCTATTCTAACCCAACTCTTCACAGCTCTCAATTTAAGCTTTTTGTTTAGTTTTGCTTCCTTTAAGAATCCTATCCTCTTTTTGGATGCATTCCGTGTTTTCATTTCGAAGGAACATAGAGCAATCCTCTTTTAGTGCTATCCTACACTCCCTAAGGAATCCACTGGCGAGATTGTAGCTTTCTGTAGCCAATTTTGTGTATGTTAGTTACATACATACATACAAATTCTCAAACCATTAGTTTCCATTGGAGTAAGCAGAGACTAACGATCGCCACTGGCAACCTAGCAACCCTTTCAAGCTTCATCTACATTAGATACAATATATATACATACATACATACATATTCTCACGCCGTTAGTTCCCATTGGGGTAGGCAGAGACTATTGATCGCCACTTTGTACGATCCTGGTAAACTTCTCTGGCTTCGATATATATATATTTATAGCTTTTTACATATATAATATTCTTTTTAAACACTCGCGGTTCGTTAAATGGTTTTATTTAACTTATCCCGTTTGTTTAATATATCACGTAATGAATTTCACAATTTTCTACTGTGTAGTGTCGGCTTAGAATAGCACTACCCCATTTCTTCCGGTGGGTGTACGTAAGAGGTGACGAACGGTATTGGGGCTTTAAATTTTTACCATCTTTTCCCCACTCAACTTTCCAAAGGTGGCTGAGGAATTTTTCATTCCTTAGCTCTGCTACCCCATCAAGGGATTTATAGCCGTGAGTATATGCATTTATGTATGTATGTGTCATTTCACAATATATTCATTTGGTCTTGACCTTTTATTAAGAATACAGAATAACGTAAGCTTATTTACTGAGTCAATCATGCTTAAACTACTAAAGTGTTAGTCAAAAAAAAGTCAAAAGTCAAAAAGTTTATTTTTCAAAATAAAGTTAAATACTATCATTTTTTGAACGTCAAAGTTTTAAATTAATCGTTAATCCGTTGCTTCGGAAGGTGTTCGTAAAGAGAAGAAGCAACAAAGATACTCTTTACATTCACATTTATTCTTTTTTTTTTTTATCTCTGCCATCCCTTCAGGGATGTACGGCATAAAGTTTGAGTTGATAATAGTTAAATTAAATTATAATGATTATATTTTCTTACTCTTGCTCTTGGATAATTTAAAAAATTTGCGTACGATTCAAGTTTAGTTCCAAGAATACTTAATTGTACTAGCATTTAATTCTGATAACTTCAATTTCTCTGAGATCTTATTATCCAACGGTTATCTTGATAAGATCGTTTTAAGTAAAGAGATCAAACATATTACTACTTTATATAATTAATTTCTGTACAGTGTGGAATGAAAAAAAATATAAAAAAAAGGAAACCAAAATAGCCCAAATTCTTCTTAACCAAACTTTTCTTCTTTTTACATATATACTCACGGCTTTAAATTCTTAGAAGGGGGAGCCGGAGCTTCGGAATGACAAATTCCTCAGCCACTTTTGGAGGGTGAGTGGGGAAAAGATTGTATTAAAAAGCTTTTTGGTGATGAAGTTGTTGAAGTCTCAACTCATCACTTAAAAAGCCTCAATACCCTCAGTCACCTCTTACAAACACCCGTGGGTAGAAATGGGGTAACGCTTTTCTAAGTCGACAATACACAATGATTTCTATACATATTTTTTACATCTAAAAGTATTTAATTACCCTCAGAAAATCTCCATTCGCTACATAAAATTTTATGCCCCTACTATACTGTTAATAGGGTAGTGCTATTCTAAGATGTGTAGTGTCGGCTTAGAAAAGTACTACCCCATTTCTTCCGGTGGGTGTACGTAAGAGGCGACTAACGGTATTGGGGCTATTAAGGGATTATTGGGCGATGCGGTTGGAGACCCATCACCAACAACCTTTATTTTACCATCTCTTCCCCATGCAACTTTCCAAAAGTGACTGAGGATTTTCTAATTCTACCGCTCTGGCTACCCATTCAAGGGATTTATATCCGTGAGTATATATACTATAGGTATGTTAATATACCCGCTGAGTTGGAAAGGCCAACGCTGAGTCGCCACTACACCAAATTAGCGGCAATCGCTGTTTAGCAGTAAAATAAAAACATCGGGAAACATCCCGCTTCCATTTGCTTGATTGTGTATCTGAAGTAACGCTACATTGGATTGTGGCCGGGAAAAGAGCGGGAAAATTGTTTAAAAATGATAATGTTTGATGGTTTTTGCGAGTAATTTTTTACATAACAACCGTGATAGCCCAGTGGGTAGAACACTCGGTGATCGTGCAAATGAATAGTGTTCAAATCCTGGGTCGGGCCTACACCAATTTGTCTTTTCTACAGACATATGTGTGGTTAATTTATCATGGTTGTTAACGGTGAGGGAAAACATCGTGAGGAAACCCACATGGCTGAGTTGTAGTTAGTCACGTACAAAACGGCGATAGGCCTGCCCCCTATCACGTGAGTACACCAAAAATCCATTAAAAAGCCCCAATACCCTTAGTCGCCTCTTACGACACCCGTGGGTTGAAAGGGGTAGCGACATTCTAAGCCGGCACTACACGGCAAGTGGGAAAAACTTTGTCTATGTTACCTTTTATGCCAGCCGCAGAAGTACATGTGTTAATGTTTTTCGTAGCATATACAAAACAGCTGTCGATCAGTTCGTAAGCATATTGCTTATGCCCATCGTAAAAAAAGTAGCTAGTTTTATGTGTCGTAATTTTAACGTTCTAAATTTCACTTTAGCAAGGTTTACAATGAAAACATACATAGATACATACATATACTCACGGCTATAAATTCCTAGAAGGGGTAGCCAGAGCTAAGGAATTAGAAATTCCTCAGCCACTTTTGAAAGATGCGTGGGGAAAAGATGGTAAAATAAAGGTTGTTGGTGATGGGTCTCCAACCGCATCGCCCAAAATTCCTTAAAAAGCCCCAACACCGTTAGTCGCCTCTTACGTACACTCACCGAAAGAAATGGGGTAGTGCTATTCTAAGCCGACACTACACAGCAATGAAAACTGATTTATAAATATGTAACAGGGCTAACAATCGTATATTTTTGCTCATCTCTCTTTCCATTCAAATCGCTTCTTTCCTTACCCTTCCTCAAGTTTTTTCGAAAAAGATTTCTGAAGATTAATTACTAATCTAAATTATTACCAGCGGATTCCCGGGACATGACGTGACAGGGCACTGTAGTAATTAATCGGATACCAAGAAACGCTCTGTAAAATATTATTTCGCGATTAATAAAATACCTCTGTTCCAATATTATTGTGCGGAAATCTTTGTTAATTCATTAGAGTGAAATTCCTTTAATATTTAAATTAATATCCTATGTAGCGGATAAAACGGTGGCCTTTAATGAAAGGTGCTTTTGATGAAATTGTTTTTAGTGATAAGACCGTTAGATGTATTTCTATTCAAGAACATAATGTCTGTAAAATAGAATAGAATAGAATAGAATAACTCTTTACTGTACATCAAACACAAATTTACAAAATAAATTATCATACAGTTTACAGTGAGGTACAATCGGCGGTCTTATCGCTAAAAGCGATCTCTTCCAGACAACCTTTGGAAGGTGAGATCGGTAAACTAGTTATCTGGGTAGATGCACAAAACAAGCTTACTTTAAAACTAACTAAAATGTTTAATTTGTGAACAGTAGTCCCGCCTTTACATAGATAGAGTTTTGCTATCACTGCTCATCCCCTAAAACGTTTAGTGTAATGTTATAAAGCCTAAGTTTCTCCTGAGGTTGTTAGCTTTCTATTGATAAAAAAGTAGTGAAATTGGTGATATAAAGGATAATTAGTGATGGGTATATAACCAGCTACATCGACCAACATGCATGCATATACTCACTCAATCCCTAGAAGGGGTAGCCAGAGCTAAGGAATTAGAAATTACTCAGCCACATTTGGAAAATCGAGTGGGGAAAGGATGGTAAAGTGAAGGTTGTTGGTGATGGGTCTCCAGCCGCATCGCCCAAAAATCCCTTAAAAGCTCCAATACCGTTAGTCGCCTCTTACGTACACCCATCGGTAGAAACGGGGCAGTGCTATTCTAAGCCGACACTACACGGCATTATCGACATCGACATCGACATCGACCAACCATCACATCAAAAGTTCTGAGAGCTTTTACCCACCTCTTACCACGCCACGTTACTACATGGTTAACGCTTCACTCAACTCAAGTCAAAATTTCAGTCCGTAGATCCCCGATGGTATTAGCAGAGGTACTACTAGTTCTGATCATCACGTGACATTGTCACCTGGCTGTTTAGAGTACCCACGTTTTGCTTCGACAGTGTCACGTGATAGGGGGCAAGCCTATCACAGTTTTGTACGAATACACGGTCACTGTCGTACACATATGACTTGAGGATATAAAAATTGGTGTAGGACCGACCCAGTATTGGAACTCACGCCCTTCTGTTTTCGGGCGGGTGTTCTACCCACTGGACTACCATGTCGTTTTATATAACTGGACTTTACAAACTAAAAGTCCATATTACTTCCCGTTACTTCAAACAAAGTATACAACTTTTAAAGTTACCGGCTAAGTTATATTGAGTCTGCTGAAGTTAATAAAATTTATGAAACAAAAACTCAGAATAGTCCGAGCTAGTTGTGAACTTTGGAATAGGTAACATCCTGGTTAGATGTTACTATTATTGTTGTTCGGAATTTCTAGTTTGTTCTGGAAGTTTTATCTATGTCACGGTTATGATGTCAAAAAGGTGGTATTTTTTTTAACTTACTTACTTACTTATACTCACGCCCATTATTCTCATTGGGGTAGGCAGAGACTATAGATCGCCACTAAGTACGATCTTGCCAAACCTCTCTTGCTTCCCTTACTTTCATACATGCTCTTTTGCTCTTCTCACTTCGGACCCCCGCCTTTGTAAGAACGTTTTCTATCTGGTGAAAAAACGTTTTACGTGGCCGTCCTCTACTAACAATCCCATCCACATTGGATCTATATATTTTTTAAGGTGATAGATAAAGAAACCTTGATAGATCAGTGGGTAGAACACCGCTTCTCGTGTAAACAATGAGGGATCAAATCCCAGGTCGGGCCTATACTAATTTGTCTTTTCTAATGTCATATGTGTGGTTAATTTATCATGGTTGTTAACGGTGAGGGAAAACATCGTAAGCAAACCCACAATACTAACTTATACTTAGTTATGTGACATGTATTCGTAACGGCGATTGGCCTGCCCCTTATGCCACGTGATTTTCAGAAGTATTAGCACCTCTGCCAACCCCTTTGGTTATATACGATGTGGATGTTTTGTAAATTGCATTAATGTCTGCTCTATTTGCAAACCAAATAAATAAGTAAAAATAATAATAGATAGAAAGAACCTCAAACGTCACGATCGATAGTCTCTTCTGCCTACCCCATTGGAACTAATGGCGTAAAAATATTTAATGTAGATGAATAAAATAATGCTGTGTAGTATCGGCTTGGAATAGCACTACCCCATTTCTTCCGGTGGGTGTACGTAAGAGGCGACTAACGGTATTTGGTGTTTTAAGGTATTTTTGGGCGATGCGGTTGGAGACCTATCACCAACAACCTTTATTTTACCATCTTTTCCCCACTCAACTTTCCAAAAGTGGCTGAGAAATTTCAAATTCCTTAGCTCTGGCTACCCCTTCTAGGGATTTATAGCCGTGAGTATATGTATGTATGAATGAATACAATAAAAAGCTTATCTTTCCAACCGTGTAAAAATATATCTTATCGTATTTAATAACGCAGTACATTTCACGTCATCGCGAGAAAACACGGAAAATCCGTGACAAATGACATAAAATGAAATGTTTCATTGAAAAACACATTTTATTACTTATTTGCATGACATTTGACAAATGGTTGTTGTGATTATCAGTATTTTTCATTACGATTTCAGCAAAGGAGAAGTTATTTATATTAAAGTCTTAGAATGGCTGAGCTGATTTTTCTTATGTTACAACACGATCCTGCTTTTCGATTGAATTTAAAAAATGTTGCTGATTAGTGTCGGTTAACAATAGCACTACCCCATTTTTCCTATTGGTGATCGTAGGAGGCGACTATCGATATTGGGGCTTTTGAGGGATTTTTGGGCGTTGCGGTTGGAGACCCATCACCAACAACCTTTATTTCACCATCTTTTCCCCACGACATGATAGTCCAGTGGGTAGAACACCCGCCCGAAAAACAGAAGGGCGTGAGTTCCAATCCTGAGACGGGCCTACACCAATTTGTCTTTTCTAAAGTCATATGTGTGGTTAATTTATCATGGTTGCTAACGGTGAGGGAAAACATCGTGAGGAAACCCACATGGCTGAGTTGTACTTAGTCATGTGACAGTGTATTCGTACAAAACGGCGATAGGCCTGCCCCCTATCACGTGAGTACACTGTCTAAGCAAAACGTGGGTACCTTCTCTGGAAACTAGATGGCGCTTGCCATGTGAGTTCAGGAGTATTGGTACCTCTGCCAACCCCTTCGGGGAAAAAACGGCGTGAACGTTTATGTTTATGTTTATGTTTTCCCCACGCAACTTCCAAAAGTGGCTCAGGAATTCCTAATTCCTTAGCTCTGGCTACCCGATCTAGGGATTTATAGCCGTGAGAATATTTATGTATGTATGTTAAAAAAGCGGTATAGCAAATATTGTTTTTTATTTTATGCATGCTTTTTTAGTTTTCCATAGTAATTAATTAATATCAGACACAATATTGTTGGACCAAATGACACGTATTATATTCGAATTCACTTAAAAAGGTTTAAAATAACTAATTATGTTATGCTGAGTTAGCACCGTTTCGCTGTTTAGAGATCTTTCTATGCGAATGGTCAATTTATGTTGTTATTTAAAAAAAAAAGTCTAACTTTGATTTATAGCACGTTCTGTATTACTTTGTTTTCTCTATTATTATTCTATATTTTTATCATGTTTTTTTTTCCAATTTGTTTGTGTCAATGCTTTTATTTTTCTTGTTATGTTCTACTGTATTTTTCTTGCTCATCTGTGCGGCGAATAAATGTCTCTCTTTCTCTTTCTTTCTTTCTTTAAAATAAGGTTCGGCAAAATAATGTGTCATTGTAAAATAAAAATATTTCGAAACAGTCATATTCATTTATTTTTTAATGCGTTTGTGCTGTATGAGGCTTTTTAAGTGTTTTTTAGGCGATGCGGTTGGAGACCCATCACCAACGATACTTTATTGCTACCATCTTGTCCCCTATCAACTTCCAAATGTGGCTGAGGAGTTTCTAGCTCTGAAGCTCTGGCTACCCCTTTCATATATGTATGTATGCTATTTATATCATATCGACAATTTAAAGACATTTGTGTAGTTAATTTATCACGGTTGTTAACGGTGAGGGAAAACATCGTGAGGAAACCCACATGGCTGAGTTGTACTTAGTCTTGTGACAGTGTATTCGTTCAAAACGGCGATAGGCCTGCCCCTATCACGTGAGTACACTGTCCATGCAAAACGTGGGTACTCTGAACGCCAGGTGACAATGTCACGTGATGTTCAGAAGTATTAGTACTTCTGCCAACCCCTTCGGGGATATTCGGCGTGAACGTTTATGATTATGATGACAATTTCACGAAAAAATATACAATCTTTTGCTTTCCACCTTATTTCAATATTCATCCCAATTCATACCATACCTACATCCATATTGTTCCAACCCCAACCAAAGAACAAATACAGACTGAAGAGTGTCAATACGGAATCCAATTGGAAGAATCGACACTCAATGTTCTTACACCTGGTCTCTAGAATTATGTCACGTGATCTTGTTTGCTGGAACAGTAGCTTAACTTCTATTTTGTAGAACTTTACGAAGTGACAGATATATTCGATGTCTTAAATACAGTTTGTATAGAATTTCGCCGAAATTGTAGCCATCTTTCTTGGGGTTATGCTTTCAAACTAAGGACCGGCGCTTACTGCCGGCATGGCATGGCAAAGGATTTCGGTACAGATATAGCATTTTTAATCTTATTACCATAATCCTTTACCATAATCCTTAACCGAAATCCTTTGCCATGCCATGCCGGCAGTCAGCGCCGGCCCTAAGGTTAATACATACTACATATACTCACGGCCATAAATCCCAAAAAGGGTTAGTTTTAGAGCAAGATACTCCTCACCAACATAGGGAGAGGAAGTTGATAGGAACAAGATGGTAGAAATAAAGTATCGTTGGTGATGGGTATCCAACCTCATCGCCCATAAACCACTGAAAAAATTCCCGTACCCTTAGTAGCCTCTTACAACACCCGTGGGTAAAAAGGGGTAGTAACATTCTAATCCGGCACTACACAGAATATATACTCACTTAAACTTAGTTTCCCTAACCATTACCTACAATTGTATATGCCTCGGGCCTTATTTTTAATATCTTTAATAAACATAACATAATAAACATAACATAAACGTTCACGCCGTTTATCCCCAAAGGGGTTGGCAGTGGTACCAATACTTCTGAACTCACATGGCAGCAGCGCCATCTAGTGTCCAGAGAAGGTACCCACGTTTTGCTTAGACAGTGTACTCAGGTGATAGGGGGCAGGCCTATCGCCGTTTTGTACGATTATACTGTCACATGACTTAGTACAACTCAGCCATGTGGGTTTCCGCACGATGTTTTCTATCACCGTTAACAACCATGATAAACTAACCACACATATGACCAAGATTGCCCGATGCCAGTATTAGAACTCACGCCCTTCTGTTTTCGGGCGGGTGTTCTACCCCCTGGACTATCATGTCATGTCGCTTATCTTTAATGCTTTCATTTATTTATCCTATTAATAGCGTTACGTAAAAAATTTTCATCCCATGTGCTATACAGAGTGAGCTTACACTAGCACCATAAAATCTTGACGTTTCCTATTCATAAAATAAACTCCTAAGGAGGAAGCAGTAAATATTGAAATTATATTTAAGACATTACTTTCGTATCCTTTATTTCATTATTGTTTTCTCAAGAGACTAATAAATTGTTACATTTAATAGTCTCAAGAAAGATTCGTCCTATTTTTGTAACAGGTTTATTTATAACTGAGTTTTATTACTATAAATAATTTCTTCATATTTTTTTTATGAAGAAATTATGAAGAAATTATGAAGCGACATGATAGTCCAGTGGGTAGAACACCCGCCCGAAAGCAGAAGGGCGTGAGTTCCAATCCTGGGTCGGGCCTACACCAATTTGTCTTTTCTAAAGTCATATGTGTGGTTAATTTATCATGGTTGTTAACGGTGAGGGAAAACATCGTGAGGAAACCCACATGGCTGAGTTGTACTTAGTCATGTGACAGTGTATTCGTACAAAACGGCGATAGGCCTGCCCCCTATCACGTGTGTACACTGTCTAAGCAAAACGTGGGTACCTTCTCTGGACACTAGATGGCGATGCCATGTGAGTTCAGAAGTATTGGTACCTCTGTCAACCCCTTCGGGGATATACGGTGTGAACGTTTATGTTTATGTTATGTTTTTGAGGTTCATAAATGATCATAAATGTGGTTTTTAGGCGCATGCGTACATGATGTTACAAACTACATACAACAAACAAACAAACAAACGAATCTTTCTTTTTCATAATATAAGTATACGAAAACTTGATTAGATTCCACGAAATCACATTTAATATTTTCTAATATTTTCACGATTGCACATTATAATTGAAACAACTATTGATTTTCGGATATTTTAATCGCGTGTTATTACATGGTTTTTTTCAAGCCCGACGTTTCTAAAACTTTTCAGTTATCATGGTCACGGGAAGACTGAGGTGTTATTTGTCATTATACAGCACTACAAAATTATTAATACTAACTACCTTCACAAAATTTAAGTTACATTTGCGTTTAATATTTGCTATGTACAAAAAGAGCTAATGTTATCTGGAGTCTTGCTAGTGTTCTTCCCTTGCTTGGTTGTGTTAATGATCGGGTTCCAAGCAGGTGGTAATTGTCAACCATCACCTCTATTAAAGTTTGAATGTTGCTTTATTTCAATAGAAATACATTGGTGAAACAAAGCGTAGCAATATGTTCTTTTACGCGAGTAGCTACGCGTAAAAGAATGAAGAATAGGCATTCATACATACATACATACATATTCTCACGCCGTTAGTTCCCATTGGGGTAGGCAGAGACTATCGATCGCCACTTTGTACGATCCTGGCAAACCTCTCTGGCTTCGTTTACATCCATCAATCTTTTCATACATGCTCTTTTATTCTTCATACTGCGGACACCTGCCTTTTTGAGCACATTTTCTATTTGATCCAAATGTGTCCTCCGAGGTCGTCCTCTACTAACATTACCTTCCACATTGGCTCTATATATCTCTTTCACCAATTTACTGTCATCCATCCTCTCTATGTGCCCAAACCATCTCAACATTCCTTTTTCTAAGAAGAATAGGCGTCCTGGAAGATCTGCTTTGTATGAGCACACCTTCGATAAGCCAAACTACCACATGCGTTTTGACAAACCTACAATTCTAGCAAAAGAGAATCGGGCTTTAAAAACCATGTAATAACACGCGTTTAAAATATCCGAAAATCAATAGTTGTTTTAATTCTTTTATTTGTCGTTAACTAGATAAATTAATAAATATTTTAAATTTGATATTAAATATATGTAATATATTTTGTTCTTTCTCATTTCATTCATAAAACTCCTTATTTTACCTTTAAACAGTTTAAAAACAAGAATCTACTGTACTATCCTCCGAACTACCCTACATATTGCAAACGTAAAGATCTAGTCCAGAACACTCAAAAACCAATCCTACACCCTTTTAATAAAATCCATATTCCTCTGTCGATCGTAAATTTCCCGTAGAATCTATTGTGAGTCTCAACAAAGGGTGATTTTCCAACTCAAATGGATGAACTAAACTCATGTCACGTGGTTTCAATGCTGAAAAGTGGACAGTGCTGACTTCTGAGGATAAAAGAGGATTAATGGAGATTTATACCTGAGATGAGGAAAAAAGAAAATAAAATTTCATTCATCAGCTTTGCAGTAAGGATATTTCAAATACCTTTACTTTACCATCTTTTCCCCACTCAATTTTCCAAAAGTGGCTGATGAATTTCTAACTCCTTAGCTCTGGCTACCCCTTCTAGGGATTTATAGCCGTGAGTATATGTTATGTTATGTTATATTTCAAATATTATGATAATGTACCCAAAAAGTGTATAGTCGGCTTAGAATAGTAGTAATTTATTACTTTTCATGGGTGTTGGACGAGATGACTAAGGGTTTTGGGGGCTTTTGAAGCAATTCCTGGAGATTGTTGCTGAAATCATATCACCAACAATCTTCATCACGAAAACCTTCGTTTTACAATCTTTTTCCTACTTAACTTCCAAAAGTCGTCGCTGAGGAATTTCGTATTCTAAAGCTCTGGCTCGCCTTTAGGGATTTATAGCATTGAGTATATGTATGAATGTCTTATTTGAGTTAGTTATAACAAAAAGTTTGTATACTGCCGTAAATTTTGATTTTGTATACTTTATTCCACACTTTGGTCGTGAATTTTTTTTCATGCTCGCAGCCTTCTCTGATCAATTTATAAAACTTTGATTTAATAAAAAATACAAGATTAATTTATATTTATTGTTATTTCTATTTGTTTCAGGTAAGGAGAGCCCCAAATTCATCAGAACTTGATGCAACAATCTCAGAATAGAAAGTAAATAATAAAAAAAAACGTTTTTTTACTAGCAACAAGAACAAACGCGGTGGTAGGTAATTTTTTGCAGTTTTTTGTCTTGTTCTGCCTTGCGGCATATAAATATTACATTGTTGTTATTTTAGTCACAATATTTAATATCAAGTTTAATTACTAAAAAAAAGATTAAAATTAATTAAAAGGAGCTGAAATAAGTGAAGAATCTCGGTGAAATATCTTCACACATGACCCTGTCCATAAAACGAGTTCTTTCCTCGTTTTCCTTTAAATTGCCCGAGCTACCTTTTGAATACATACATACATACGTATACCCAGAGCTGGAAACTCCTCAGCCACATTTGGAAGTTGATAGGGGACAAGATGGTAAAATAAAGGTTGTTGGTGATGGGTCTCCAACCGCATCGCCCAAAAATCCCTTAAAAGCCTCAATACCGTTAGTCGCCTCTTACGTACACCCACCGGAAGAAATGGGTTAATGCTATTCTAAGCATACACTACACAGCATTAATATGAATAACATCCAAGACATCCAGATCACATAAATGTAGCCCTCACCGGAGATCGAACCTGCAACCTCAGGACCGAGAAGCTTGTCACCTACCCACTCGGCCACCGACGTCGTCTGCAATTTAATAATATTATTTCAGAAATATGTTTTAATTCTGATGTGCAGTAAAAAGATTTCTTTTCTATTCTATTATATATTGAATAACGTCTCTTCTTCCTTTGTCGAAATCTCAATTTTCTTATGTTGGTTTCGACAGGAAAATTAAAATACCTTTGCATATATCACATATCAAATCGTATTCGCAATCCTTTTGCATGTAAGATCGGTTTCAAAGACAGAAACTAGAAATTGGATATCCTTCTGTTTCTATAAGTGGTCGGTGTGCCTTAACAAAAGGAGCCGATTTGGTAACGAAAACCGGATAACCCGGTTTTATCCAGAAACCGGACATCCAATGCAAAATTATTCAGTCTGTGGATATTACACCATGTGTCATCCGATAGATAATGTTTTAAGGTATTAAGTAATATGTTTACTTTACATGGAATTCAGTTAAACATAGACTCACGGTATTAGTTCCAATTAAGGTAGGTAGAGACAATAGATCGCCACTTTGTACGATCCTGGCAAACCTCTCTAGCTTCATTTACATCCATCAATGTTTGCATTCATGCTCTTTTATTCTTCATACTTCGGACGCCTGCCATTTTTCGTTCAATTGATTAGAATAAAGAATGGTGGGTCATATGGTTCCACCTATAATCACTTAGAAAGTCAATCCACCCCATCAACAAGCATATACGTCTAGAGAATCGTAAACACGGATTGTGCGGGTTGCCAATAAGGTAGGCAGAGACGAGAGTAACAGTATGAAAGTAAGCTTAGTAAGATCATAAAATATATTTTCATATAGGCTCAAGTCTGTTTAATTTATTCCTTTTCTCTTGCTATTTGGTTTTTAGTAAGTTACCTTTAATAATATTTTATAATATATTTTGCTAAGAGAGTTAGCTTAGATATCCAAAGGGATAATCCAGCCAGTCTTCTTGGAAACATGCTGCCAGGCGGCAGTGACTTTGAAAATATGTGTATATAGGTTAGTTTAGTTAAGTTAAAAAAAATAGTTCGATTTTATACTTTTTATACTAAAGCTTGTGAAGTTTGTAAATATATAAATACATAATTCTCATGGTCATCAAACTTATAAAGGTGTAGCCGGAGGTTAAGAGCTAATAACTCGTAAGCCACATTTGGAAGTTGATAGGGGACCAGATGGTATAATAATATATAAAGAACATTGTTTTTTGCATAAATAAATTAAATATATAAGTCACAAATTATGAAATTTATCTTTCTTTTTAAAGTAAAGCATACTCCTTCCAATTTTTCCCGTCCGTTAAAGGACCTCGTGGAAAACATGGAAATTAGGTCGTTGTTTCACCAAACTATTTCACGCTTCGCAAATTTTACACAGTTTCGCTACTAAGTTGCCGATTTACTCCATCATTTTACGTCGATTCTTTGGACTACTTTCAGAGCATTTAGAGGAACAGTGCACAAACTTTAGTACAACAAAGTTTGTTTTTGGGTATTTGCGTAAGTAAAGTAGGGTATAGAAGATTATTATTTGCCACTGAGTACAAACACTACGAAAATTTACTTTCACCCATAAATGATTTCATACATGAATGATTCAAATGGTTGTTGTAATCATTTTAGAAATCTTAATAAATACTTTTATTTTAACCACTCTAACATTAGTTGCTTGTTTAAAAAAATGCATAAAGAAAAAGAATGTATTCTTTTAAACTAGAATTGAATTTTAAAAACAATTCAATCGTCAAATAAAAATACCGTAACATTCTTACAGAAAAACTCTCGTAAACATCCGAAAAACATTTACGCAAATACAAGCCCGGAAGCAAACCGGAAACCCGGTTTATAAACGGTGAATGTTAATGTACTGTACCCATTGTTACCCCGACACGGGTCGCATGTGTGACCAATGTTTGGTGACGGCACGTTAACTTGGAAATATAGCCTTCCTTACGACCAATGGTGCCCTGGTACTTACATTTGCAAATAAACTCACACCCTTTACTACAATCGGGGTAAGAATGTGGAACGGTTTTTTTTGGTTAAATAATTTTGGTATTATTAACAGTGAGAGAAAATTTTGTAAGGATACCTCATAGCTGAGTATATTCACGGCTACGACGGTTGTTAAAATTCTTTATAAATATGTATAGCTTATCTCATGGAACATTACGGCCGTGATAGCTCAGTGGGTAGAACACCGCTTATCGTGATTATCATTGTTGTTAACGGTGAGGGAAAATATCGTGAGGAAACCCACATGGCTAAGTTGTACTTGTACATGTGATAGTGTATTTGCACAAAACGGCGATAGACCTGCCGCCTGTTGCGTGAGTATACTGTCGAAGCAAAACGTGGCTACCTTGAACATCAGGTGACAATGTCACGTGATATTCAGAAACATTGGGAACTCTGCCAACTCCTTCAAGGATATACGACGTGAAATTTTGGATTATAATAAGAGAAACATGCGAAATTAAATTATAAATAAATTTATCATTAGAATTATAAATATGGTTAAATTATATCACTAATCGACTCTGATACCATTTTCGTTCCATTTTTATAAATTTAGAAAGCTCAGTTTTGCCCTCTTTATTTTACGAACGTTTCAATGCTTCAAATATCCTGATTGTTCGTGGAAACATTGAGCGCACCTTTTCCTCATATAGAGCTATTGAGGATGCCGTTGGCTGGTTTTTGCAACATCGTACGTACAGAACTGATGTTGTATTTTTAAATTTTTAGAATTAAACCATAAATAAGTATTTAAGACTTTATTTTATTTTAAGTATTTTGTAGTCATGAGCATTTATTTAACATTATTGATACTGAATAGTGTTTTTTTTGGTAATGTGTTTTGGGGCTTAACACTATATTTTTATGGTAAAGGTATTGACATACATACATGTACTCACGGCTATTAATCCCTTAACGGGGTAGCCAGAGCTTTGAAATGAGAAATTCCTCAGCCACTTTTGGAAGTCGATTGGGGAAAAGATGGTAATAATAAATGTTTTTGGTGACGGGTCTCATACCACATCGCCTAAAAATCACTTAACAAGCCCCTATACCCTTAGTCGCCTCTTACGATCACCCACGGGTAGAAATGGGGTAGTGGTATTCCAAGCCGATACTACACGGCTACAAAAGGTATTAAATTTTCAATAATATTAACGTTTGGTAACAATAAGCTATCTTTTAGTTACTTTCATTTATATTTAAAGATTATTATTTAACTCAATAGAAAATAAAATAATTCTGGTGAATTTTATGAATACATATTAAGCCTAGGGGTCTAGATTTAAGTTGTAATAATGTAATAAATAAAGAATCTATAAACGAAAACATATTTAATAGAAATAATATTGACACAGTAGCTCAATTAGCTGAGCGTCGGGGCGTATACCCGAGGTCGCGGGTTCCCGCCTGTGTCGAAATTTTTCTTTCCTTTATTTATTAGTAATAATCCCCTCATGAGGTTTTCATGAAAAAAAGATTTAAATTTTGTAATAATGTAATTGTTTTGGGTGTTTTTTAAATTATACCTTGTTTAACAAATAAAAAAAATAAACCAAATACAAATCATAACAATCAATAATCTGAAATAAGTGACAATAAACAGGTCGTAATAAAGTTTTAGTTATTTACATTTCTACTAAAAGTTTTTATTTTAAAACAATCTACGCGAAATATTTACAATCTAATACATAAAATTCACGTGTCACAGTGTTTTGTCTACAAACTTATCTGAAACGGCTAAACTGATTTAAATACAATTTTGCGTACACTTTGAATAGGTCTGAGACTAGGTTTTAATAGACCTAAATGAGAGGTTGTCTAGTCCATCCCTAGTATTATTTTTTAAAAATACTAGAAAAAAATATGACAAAAGAACGTTCGCCGAGCCATAAGTGTCACTATAAAAAAAAAAAAAATTGGTTATCTTTGATCCTCTGGTTAACGAGTAAGCAATTACTAGTATAACCCTTTTTTATTTCATTGTTCTAAATCTCAAAACATTAAATCAAGCTCACATTACCCTAAAATGGTTCATTAAACACAAAGAATTTCGTAAAAGTAAACCCAATTCTCTATTCACCATTCGAAATGAATATCTCAATCAAACAAAACGTAAAAAATACGATTTCATAAACACGTGTGTGTTTTTTTTTATATCTCATAACCCCTGTCAAAGGCACAATGCCATTCAGCCGCTAACATGAATAGGGAGGTATACCTTTGAAGTTTTGGACCGTTTTATTGTATCCTTCATCAAACATACAAGAATGGAGAAAAAATCTCGATACACCTCCTTTTATAAAATTCCAGTGATTTTCGATTGCCAGCAGTTTCGTTTGCCTTGTATGGGTTTAAAGGGATCCCATATTTGAATAGGCGTGGCGTGTGTATGATTATTTGATGTGTGAATCTTTTGAAATTGGAACGTGATATTTTGACTGACGCGAGGTATAAAGGTTTTGGCGGGAGTAATGCGTAGAATGTGAAATCGAATGTGTCAATATTTGGCAATACTACTTATAAAATATTGTTATCGATATTAATCGTGAATAAGTTAGATAGATATAATATATATAATATAATACGTAGTATACAAGAAAGAAAAAGTAATGTTGAGGTGGTTTGGGCACATAGAGAGGATAGATGAAAATAAAGTAGTGAAAGAGATATATAGAGCCAATCTGGATGGCAATGTTAGTAGAGGACGGCCTCGTAAAACGTTTCTTGACCAGATAGAAAACGTTCTTATAAAGGCGGGGGTCCGAAGTGAGAAGAATAAAAGAGCATGTATGATGAATGTAAGGGAAGCAAGAGAGGTTTGTCAAGATCGTACTAAGTGGCGATCGATAGTCTCTGCCTACCCCAATGGGAATAATGGGCGTGAGTATAAGTAAGTAAGTAAGTTAGATTTTTCTTGCAAAATAACTTTGAAAAAAATGTTTGGGAATGGTTTACAATTTGTTTGTTGTTTTGTTCCTTTTTTCCAATACATTTTCCTCTTGATCTGTCCAGTTTCGGCTTACAATAGCACTACGCTATTATGCCAGGGGTGTCCTATGAACTTGGCAAATGATAACGATATGAAACAGCCTTTTAAAGATATTTCTTTCCAATTTAATTAAAAATCTGTCCTTACCTACTCAACTTCCACATCGAAAAAGAACAGTTTATTTAAGGCCTCTTCTTTTTATTAGTCAAATGTGTTATACGTTATTTGTTAAATCTTTGAGTTAAGATACTTAAAAGTCGTATGTAATGTAATGCCTTTGAGCTAAGTCGAGCCCAAATACTAAGCCTCCAAAACTTGCGACCAACTTCCAAAATACCTGTAATTTTATTTCCAAAACCTTAAGAGGGAACAAAACAATTATTTAGCCAAAATTTACTAGTAACTTCGACACGTAGGCAAATTTCGTCAGTCTTACTTAATCCGGGACAAATTCCCAGAACTATTAAATTCTGGGACACTGAGATGCGGTTCGTAAATTACCTAGTTAATTACTTGGCTTGCAGACCAAATGGAATTAGAGCTATTGTTGGGAACTCTAAATAATATATGTTTTAGTTTGTGCATGGTAAATGAGCAATAGGTTTATTTCAACGGCATCGCATAACAATCACTTTAATATACTAAGGGCTTGGTGAGAAATTGGATGTAATATGAATGAAATACTGATGCTCATAAAACGCCTTTATTTATGCTGCAATAGTAGTATGTGTTAATGCTGTGTAGTGTTGGCTTAGAATAGCACTACCCCATTTCTTCCAGTGGGTGTACGTAAGAGGCGACTAACGGTATTGGGGCTATTAAGGGATTTTTGGGCGATGGGGTTGAAGACCCATCATCAACAACCTTTATTTCACCATCTTTTCCCCACGCAACTTTCAAAAGTGGCTGAGGAATTTCTAATTCCCTAGCTCTGGTTACCCCTTCTAGGGATTTACAGCCGTGAGTATATGTATGTATGTATGAATGTTAATTTAATTAATTCAGTGAACTAAAGTATAGTACCGCTGTTATCCTTCCAGAATATTTGTCGAGAAGGTTACTATTGTGTAAAGTAAAATACACGGAAACCTACCTTTGTCTCGAAATAGCTTCCGGATTTTCGCTACCTAATTGTTGTGCCCTTTTAAAAGGGTTTGGGAATAAAATTACAGATGTTTTATTGTTGTAATTGTTCGGCAAGACTTGGGAAAAGCCACAAACATTTATTCATAGAAGTGGCGGTATGACACGAATTTTACCAGGAATATACATACATACATACATATACTCACGCCATTAATTCCCATTGGGGTAGGCAGAGACTATCGATCGCCACTTCGTACGATCCTGACAAACCTCTCTAGCTTCGTTTACATCCATCAATCTTTTCATACATGCTCTTTTATTCTTCATACTTCTTTACCAGGAATGAAATACAATAAAACTTTTGCAATGAAGGTATCGTACAAAGTGGCTACTACCCCAATGGGAACTTATGGCGTGAGTATATGTATTTATGTATTGCGACATACAGCGGTGTAGTGTCGGCTTAGAATAGCACTACCCCGTTTTGACCCTTGGGTGTACGTAAAAAGCGACTTAGGGTATTGGGGTTTTTTAATGGTTTTTCGGGCGATGCGATTGGAGACCCATCACCAAAAACCTTTATTTTACCATCTTTTCCCCACTTACCTTTCAGAAGTGGCTGAAGAATTCGAAATTCTTAGCTCTGGCTACCCCTTGTATATAGCTACATACAAGCCACAACTATGATTGCAATCAAAGCCTACCAAATTGATCTTATTTATTTTGCAGTATCTTTATGCCACATGTAGTTACGCTCTAGCTAGGGGATAAGCAATTCTTTAGCCAATTTTGGAAGTTGCATAGGGAAAAGATGGTGAAATAAAGGTTTGTGGAAACAGCAAAGATATACTGGCCAGTACACCCTGCTGTGTACCAACTTATAATTTGTGTCTATGCTTAACTCGAAAAACATTTACACTCCGCGATGTAGGAATATGAGTGAGACGCTGCTATGTGCGTTTGAGTCCGCAGTAGTGTGCGCTCTAACATGACTCCCACAGGTTGTTGGTGATGGGTCTCCAAACCGCATCGCCCAAAAATCCCTTAAAAGCCCCAATACCGTTAGTCGCCTCTTACGTGCACCCACCGGAAGAAATGGGGTAGTGCTATTCTAAGCCGACACTGCACAGAAAATTTAGTTATTTATAATCGATACTACACCACAATTACATTGTAAAACTTAGTTAACCGTTGGAAATGTATGAGTTTATCCGGTCAACCAAACATACAGGATGATAACAACTCATTTATCGTAATTATGTTCATCAAGCGAATTAGCTGGCGACTAATTATTATATGCGATGACTGCATTAGTGGAACATCGAGCTTGTTTAGATATCTGTGTTGTGGGATTAACTAATGTAATATATATAACCGTGATAGCTCATGCCGTGTAGTGCCGGCTTAGAATATCACTACCCCTTTCTACCCGAAGGTGTCGTATGAGGCGACTAAGGGTGTGGGGCTTTTTAAGTGGTTTTTGGGCGATGCGGTTGGAGACCCATCACCAACGATACTTTATTTTTTTTAATCTTCTCCCCTATAACTTCCGAATGCGGCTGAGTAGTTTCTAGCTCTGAAGCTCTGGCTACCCCTATAAATCCCAAAAAGGCCAAGGAATTTATTAATTCCTCAGTCACTTTTGGAAGTTGAGTGGGGAAAAGGCGGTAAAATAAAGGTTTTTGGTGATGGGTCTCCAACCACATCGCCCAAAAATCCAATAAAAAGCCCCAATACCCTTAGTCGCCCCTTACGACACCCGTGGGTAGAAAGGGGTAGTGACATTCTAAGCCGGCACTACTCGGCAAACGGAATGTATTAACGATATATTTTGCTACCCCGGTCTACCAGTGGGTGTTTTATGACAATGTTTGGGAAGACTTGGGAAAAGTCACAAACATTTATTTATAGAAGTGGCGGTATGACACAAATTTTATCAGGGATGTAATACAATAAAACTTTTGCGATTAAAATTAAGCTTTGAAGTGCCGCCTTAGAAGGTCACAACCCCTATCTGCCCGTGGGTAAGGGTATCGGGGCTTTTTAAGTATTTTTTGGGCGATATGGTTGGAGACTCATTACCAACAATATTAATTATTACCATCTTTTCCTCACTCAACTTCCAAAAGCAGCTGTGGGATTTCTAATGCTTAGCTCTGGTTACCCTTACAGGATATGGGCTTATTTCAGAGGTTTTTGGGCGATGCGGTTGAAGACCCATCCATAACGATTCTTTATTTCCACCACCTCCTCCCCTATCATACATACATACATACATACATATACGTACGATCCTGACAAACTTTTCTAGCTTCGTTTACATCCATCAATCTTTTCATACATGCTCTTTTATTCTTCATACTTCGGACGCCAGCCTTTTTGAACACACTCTCAATTTTGTCCACGTGTGTTCTCTGTGGTCGTCCTCTACTAACATTACCATCCACACTAGCTCTATAGATCCCTTTTACCAATTTTCTATCATCCATCCTCTCTATGTGCCCAAACCATCTCAACATTCCTTTTCTATCTTTCTTACAATATCATCTTTCACACCACACTTTTCATGAATAACACTATTTCTATATTTCCCCTATCAAAATGAAAATTTGGCTGAAAAGTTTCTAGCTCTTAAACTCTGGCTACTATTTCTATGATTTATGGCCGTGATTATATGTATGTATAACGACTAGGATATAAACCATATACAGGATTTAAAATACTCAGATAATGGCTGGCCACGGATACACTAAATAACTATCATTTAAACATTAAACATTATTTATCTACAGAGCTTTAGCACCAGAGCCAAGAGAATGTTCGAATAGACAAAGCGAGGTACTCTCCTAACTAATTTTATCAAATACAAATGTGGGGTTATTTGTCTGTTTGTTATTTAATTACTTTTGCCGGATTAATTCATACATAGAATGGAATAGAAAACTCTTTATTCTGTGGATTCTGTGGATTCTTTATATATATATATATGTAAAATATTGACACTTGGTTTGGCGGCTGTCACCGTATGTGTTGTGTAGTGTCAAATTTTAATTATTGTCATTTTGTAAACAATTTCATATTTAATAATTTATGATAAAATAATATTTAAGTGGAATAATAGCTTTATGTGTTGTTTCTCTTTCAGGTAAGTTAATTTGTTGTAATGAGCATGTAAAGTTAATTAGATAGGAATATTTTTAATAAAAGTTTTCAATCTGTTTCAGAGCAACAACAATCTTTTATTTCACTAGAAATAATACGTTATATATATATATATATATATATATATATATATATACATACATACATACATACATGTTCTCACGCCGCTATCGATCGTCACTTTGTACGATCCTGGCAAACCTCTCTAGCTTCATTCACATCCATTCATTCACATTAATCTTTTCATACATACTCTTTTATTTTTCGGAGACCTGCCTTTTTGAGCACATTTTCTATTTGATCCAAATGTGTCCTCCGAGGTCGTCCCTTACTAACATTACCTTCCACATTGGCTCTATAGATCTCTTTTACTAATTTACTGTCATCCATCCTCTCTATATGCCCAAACCATTTTAACATTCCTTTTTCTATCTTTCTTACAATATCATCATTTACTAAATATACATATGGTGTTCTGTTCCTTAATATGGTCTTTAAATTAGTTGTTGGTACTTCAAACTAATTTCTATTTGACCCAGTTTGGTACTGAAAATTAACATAATTAAGTGCTTTGGTGGACACATGACGACGTCCGTGGCCGAGAGGATAGTTGACTTCTTCGTCCGGAGGTTGCAGGTTCGATCCCCGGAAGCAACATTTGTGTAATGAGCATAAATGATTGTTTCTTAATTTTGGATATTATTTATATGTGTATTATATCATATTAAATATATCGCTGAGTTAGTATCCCATAATACAAGTTCTACTTAGTTTTGGGCTTATTTGCCGTTTAGTGCCGGCTTAGAATGTCGCTACCCCTTTCTACCCACGGGTGTCGTAAGAGGCGACTAAGGGTATTGGGACTTTTTATTGGATTTTTGGGCGATGCGGTTGGAGACCCGTCACCAAAAACCTTTCTTTTTACCATCTTTCCCCACTCAACTTCCAAAAGTGGCTGGGGAATTTATAATTCCTTAGCTCTGGCTACCCCTTTAAGGGAAATATAGCCGTGAGTATATGTATGTATTTATGTTATTTGATCTGTGAATTATATGCCGTATAATTAAATACATAAAAAAAACGGTTTCGGCTACTATGAAGACATTTTATACGTCTCGTTTCGTGGATTTGAACCAGTGATATGCAGGTTTTAGACCCAACCTGTATTACTAATATACTAGAAAGGCACAGAGAGTCACACAACATACAAACATAAACTCACGGCTGTAAATCCCTAAAAGTGTTAGCCAGAGTTAAGGAATTGGTATTGGTGTTGGGTCTCCAACTGCATCACCCAAAAAAACATTTGATAATTATTATTAATTAACAAGTGAAAATATGTTTGTTTGGTTGTTTTTAATTTTCTAGTTTATATAAATATTATAGATAGCTGCTGACGTACTGTCAACACCATGTAGGGCTCATAATGAAAACCAGTTCTGATTTTGTGTATACCCATAGACAAATCAGAAATTACTGATTGTGGGCCCAATTTAGCGAAACCATTTCTTTAAATAATGTCATTGAATACTATATGTGCGTGCTAAATAAAAAAAAACTATTCTTTTTCTTAAAATTCCAATACCCTTAGTCGCATCTTACGACACCCGTGGGTAGAAAGGGGTAGTGACATTCTAAGCCGGCACTACACAGCTAAATAAATACACAAACGCATATAAATACTCACGCCATAATTTCTTATGGTAGGCAGAGACTATAGATCACAGTAAGATAACAAATGAAATGTCGAGTTACTCCGTATAGCTGACTGCACTCAAAGATGGCGGAAACTGTGACGTCATCAATCATGGCCGACGGATAAAGGCGGTTCGGTACTGATGCCAGAATTTGAATCCTTTTACTTGCAATTTCTTAGTAAAATTGGATTATTACACAAACTGTTTTGTGTGTTTCAAGGATTCGTAATAGGAGCGTATGTCTGTTATATTATATATGAGCATTAACACATACATACGTTTACTCTATAAATCCCTAGAAGTGGTAGCCAGAGCTAATGAATTAGAAATTCCTCAGCCACTTTTGGAAGTTGCGTGGGGAAAAGATGGTGAAATAAAGGTTGTTGGTCTGGTGATGGGTCTCCCACCGCATCGCCTTAAACTCCACTAAAAAGTGCTAACCCTTAGTCGCCTCTTACGTAAACGCACGGGAAGAAACGGGGTAGTGCTATTCTAAGCCGACAATACACAGCGCTAAAATTGCCCCTACTTAAAGATGGCAGAAACTGTGCCATCATCAATCATGGCCATACATACATATACTCACGCCTATAAATCCCTAGAAGGGGTAGCCAGAGCAGAGAATTAGAAATTCCTCAGCCACTTTTGGAAGTGTGAGTGAGGAAAAGATGGTAAAAATAAAGGTTGTTGGTGATGGGTCTCCAACCCCATCGCACAACGATCACTTAAAGGCCCCAATACCGTTAGTCGCCTCTTACGTTCACCGACCAGAAGAAATGGGGTAGTGCTATTCTAAGCCGACACTAAGCAGCATTCTTATATGATTTATATGATTTCTTAACATAATAAGAATTATCACACTAATAGATTTACGACCGACTTCTGAATTGAGTATTCCAGCTGAAAACAACTTAAGTATCGTTCTGTCGCATTGAAATCTTAACAACTGAATGAGACAAAACGATAGTTAAGTCGTTCTCAGCTTAAATACTCAATTCAGAAATCGGGCTATAGTGCTACAGATTTTTGACATTATCACTATAAACCGTATACCAATGGAGGGTCTCATTTTCTAACAGGGTTATCATTCAAATCTATCAAGATTTTTCTTCACTCTCTTATAAAATTAAACGTGATAATAGCACCCCTCAAAAGTGCAGCACTTTAATTATTTACAAAGATTATCCCCTTCGATCATATATACCAAAGATGCCGCACTCCATACAGATTCAACGCACAAAAATGGACCGCGAGAATGACAAGACTTTTTGACAATTAAATATTTATTTTTCTACAATTAGAAAGAAAAAAAGAAAGAAAGATAGTATTTATTCATTGCCTAAGGGCGCAACTGTGAATTATCGACCTTACCGCATTTTCTTAAGACCTATTATTTATTGCCAGATCCAACACGCGACTGTCAGTGAAACTGTGCTTATCATATTAAGAAGCACAGTTTGGCGGGGCCGTTTTTCGTGCTTTGTTGGTGTATCTTTGGTATATATGATCGAAGATTATCCCTTACAAACACACAATCTAACTTTTAAAAAATAGCTTTTGAAAATATTATTATGAGGGTAAAACCTTAGTAGCTAGATAAATAGGATCAATAGTACACTTAGGATAACAGCATAATAACAAATAGAACATTCAAAATGGTTGTCGAGTTACTCCGTTTAGCTGACTGCACTCAAAGATGGCGGAAACCGTGACGTCATCAATCATGGCCGAAGGATGAAGGCGGTTTTGTGCTGATGCCAGAATTTGAATCCTTTTACTTGCAGTTTCTTACTAAAATTGGATTATCACACAATATTCTTATCATTTTTTTTAATTAACTATTTGCAAATTTTGTTCGATGTATATATTTTGCTGGGAAAAATGGGTTAGTTTTAATTCTCCGCAATTAATATCTGTTTCGCTCAGTCCTACATCAGGGTGAGTGAGAGGAAGAGAGACGGAATTATCGCGCTTGCAGTAAGATTCACAAAATATTGCTTCATTTGGCAACAAGAATATTAAATTTTAAAACAGATTATCCAAATAATGGAACTTGAAATGATGCATGAATATATGCAAAATGAGTTTATATTTACAGACCAGCGGAATTATACAGATTTAATACAATAGAGCATGTTGGCAGAAGTTCTTTGCATCAGTATATTTACATGAAATGGTAAATAA
The DNA here is from genome assembly GCA_963576735.1 of Bedellia somnulentella. Lineage (NCBI taxonomy): Eukaryota > Metazoa > Arthropoda > Insecta > Lepidoptera > Bedelliidae > Bedellia > Bedellia somnulentella. The sequence continues at coordinate 673,905 of OY755196.1, forward strand.
AATGAAGTACACTTCAACATATATTTTATTCAAGTCGGATTAAAATCATACAAACAGAGTTTTTACAGTTTGCAAACTACCTAAATGAAGGTTAATTTTCGGGAGGATGTATTTAAAATTGAATAAAAATAGGTAAAAAACTTTTTAAGTTAAACGGTTTTATTATTAACGTACAGAGAAATTTTTAAGATAAATGTACTAAAAACCTAAAAATAATAATAAAATAGATACAGTCGTGGGAATTATATACATATGCATAGACTAGACTAAAATAAAACCGTGGGGCATGTCAATTGTCTACAATCGTTGTTTAAAATGTTTGTTTTGTAATGTTACACTATAATTGGGCAGTTGTTCAACCGAAAACGATGGACATGTGATAAATAGGGCAGAATCTGGAAACGAGCTAGCAAGCTCGATTATAAGCGAGTTTTAGGGTTTCATAGTGTTGAGCTTGTAGTACTTTTATCATATGTTTTGTCGATTAAAGACGAACTGCAAGCAGTAATCCGATTCATCGCCAGCCAGCAGTGTAAATTTCCAACGAGAAACTAGTAGAAACATCTCTTTTATTTACATGGAGTGTATGACTATTGGAATTTCCATGAGCAAGAAAATAGTAAGTAATTTCCTCACCGTCTGCGGGCCAACTGCCCAAGGACAAATTAAACGTTTCGTTTCGTTAAGTCGATAATTTGTAGACAATTGACGTGCCCCACGGTTTTATTTTAGTCTAGTCTATGCATATGTATATAATTCCCACAACTGTATCTATTTTATTATTATTTTTAGGTTTTTAGTACATTTATCTTAAAAATTTCTCTGTACGTTAATAATAAAACCGTTTAACTTAAAAAGTTTTTTACCTATTTTTATTTTCTAGTTTTTAGTTTTTATTTCGCATTCTGTTTAATTCATATAGTGCTTCATTATTGCAAGGTGTCTTGCCCGTTAGTTTATTGCAGTCAAACTCCTCTATACGTAGTCCCTGCAAAGATCTGACTCTACTAAGAGCCACGTAGGCGTCTTCAAACAGTTTCGCACCTAAGTATACGACTGCGTAATCCACAGTGCTGCCCTGAATTTTATGTATTGTAGAAGATGATAGTATTAAAGGCAACATTCTTCTTTTCTAAATTTAAATCTTATTATTATATGCCATTTAGTGGCTGCGCCCATCTAAAATATTGATTTGGTATAGTGCACTGTATGGCGACCATCTGAGATTTTAATTTTGCATAGTAAATTGTATTCTACTTGGTGAGACCTTTCATTTTATACCCATGTTGATGGGATTGAAATAAAACCTAAGTTATCCGCGATTTTGTAGAGGCCGCCATCTTGGATTTTAATTTTATATAGAACATTGTATTCTACTGGTTGAGCACATTCATTTGATACCCATATTGATGGGATTGATAAAAGCTACGTTATCCGCCATTTTGTAGCGGCCGCCATCTTGGATTTCATTTTTTTATAGTATATTGTATTTTGCTTGTTGAGCCCTTTCATTTGATACCCATATTGATGGGATAAATAAAACCTAAATTATCCGCCATTTTGTAGCGGCGGCCATCTTGAATTTATAATGATAATGAATAAATATACTTGTATCGTCACCAAAATCCGAAGTGTATACAAAATTTCAGATTAATCGGTTGATAGGAAGAGGGTGAAATCTGAATTACTAAATTTGACCCAAGAATAAAGAAACAAACGGGGTGAGCTAAATAAAACCGTTTAAAAATAGAAGTGTCTTCAATGCATACCTTAAAAAATAGTAATACAAATAACACGGTTTTACTATGAAGTGAAATGGGATTCCACTTACCTATCACTAAAAGAGGAGAAGACACTGTTCTTCAAGAAAACCTAGGGATAGTAAGGTCAGTATAATGAGAATGACGTTGGAAAGATACGTATACTCACGGATATATATCCCAGAAAGGGGTTGCCAGAGCTTTAGAGCTAAAAACTCCATAGTCACATTTGGAATGGATTGTAAATAAAGGTTGTTGGTGATGAGTCTCCTGCCGCATCGTCCAACAATCTATACTATTATAAGACTGAAACGAGGTCTAAAAAACTAAAAAAAAACTAAAAAATCGGCGCAATTTTTGATACTGAAGCCAAGTTTGCGCTTTTTGAAAAAAAATATGTCTGTCAGTCTGTCTGTCTGTATGTCCGGTCAACACGTTAATTCTACTAGACGGATCTTGATCAAATTTGGTAAGAATGTAGCTTATACACCTGGCCAACATATAGGATATCATTTATCCTGGATTTTGCAAGGGTTCCTACAGGAACATAAAAAAACATAACTTTTATATGGCTCCCCATATTTACATGATTCATTTTTTCATCAAACGACTTTATCAGACTCTTCATTAATAGTCTTTTTGGAAAAAAAGTGTTTCATCCATTTTCATCAAAATAAATGTCCATTTAATTGTCTGTCAATAGTATAACTATTAGATATATAGCTTATCTAAATTTTGAAGTCAACACTAACGTCTTCGTGGCGTAGCGGTATACCGTTCGGTTAATACTAATCAAACGGAAGATCCAGGTTCGAATCTCGGGCATCGCAATCTATTTGCGATTTTTTTTTGCTTTTGTGTTAGCTTAGAATAATTCGAAGCACTATTCCTTCTCTTTCACATTCAACTATGCGAAAACGTATATGACGACGGGGGCGCCTCAGGAGCATTTTTAAAAAGTGTGACGTCAGCATTGCTGACGTCACAAATATTGGTATCATCCTGACGACTCATCATAGGTCTTCGAAAGAAAACTCCAGCAATTCTCCAAGATTCGTTTATTCGTCTTGCAGCGTAACGGCGTTCCAAAGGGAGGTCCGCACCGTCCGACGGTTCGAGCAAGAATGCCTGTCGCCGGCGGTGCGGCCGTATTTATAGGAAGCATCGCACGTGCAAGTTGCATGACGTCACTTGTTTACAATAGGAAGCGTCGCACGTGCAAGTTGCATGACGTCACTTGTTTACAATTTTTAGTTTTAAGTATTGAAATTACAATAGCAATGCGTTATTTTACTGCACAATTAATTCTGAATAATTAATTGATGTTTTATGAACTTATTTAACAATACTTTAATTGGTATTTGATCAACTTAACTGATTAAATATTTGAATCAAATGTCGCGTCAAAATTACATTACAACATGCTAGTTTTCATTACAATCAATTCTAAATAATCAATTGAAGATTTCCTGTACTTATTTAATAGTAATTTGATTGATTATTTGATAAACATAATTATTTAAGTATGTGAATCATCCGTCGCGCCGATACGGCCATACTGACAGGCGGTGCGCGCTCTTCACCAGCCTTATTGAATTTTGTTCTTGTGGGTTCTCGTAGTCTCGTAGGGTCTCGTAGAGTCTCGTAGGGTCTCGTAGATTCCTGTAATAGCAGAAAGAGATTTTTCTGAGTAGTGAATCTGTGGGCAACTTGCGTCGCTTTATCTTATTAGTTTTATGTAATCATAGTTAGTTGTAGCATATCAGTGCTAGTAATATTAGTTAGTTCTCGGAGTTGTTATTGCAGTGGTCTCGAAGGTTCTCGGAGATTCTCGGAGGGTCTCGTAGATTTCTCGGGGGGTCTCGGAGGGTCTCGTAGATTTCTCGGAGGTTCTCGGAGGGTCTCGTAGATTTGCTGAAGGATTTTATGAAATTATTGAATATTGAGTTGCTTACCCCATTATTCAGATGAGTTTTCCTCGCCTAGTAGGTTGTGGTTTGATTGTATTTGCAGCTCATCTCGTGAAGTGGATGGAGCTGGCTCTGCAGCAGGATCCCGATGAGCAGGTGATTGGTTTCCCGCCGATACGGTCAACTGTTCGCCAGGTTGTGGAGCACGGCGCAGCTGGTCATGGGCGACTTTGCGGGGTCGTCCTCTGCCGATGACTTTCTTCACCAAATACCGGTCGTTTTCCAGTATTCGAAAGATTTCATATGGCTCGCTGTATTTAAGGTCAAGTGAAGTTTGGTTACGAGGGTTGTTCTTGACCAATACGTAGTCTCCTCTTTGGAAATGGTGGACTTTGGCCTTGCGTAGGTTGAAGCGTTGTCGGTCTTGTTCGCTGGAACGGGTCATCTTATCTTGCACTCGTCGAGTAAGCGCTTCGATATCCACTGTTTCGTTGTCAATATCCACCAAGCTTAGAATCTCGGGAGGTACGCAGTGTTTTCGTTGTGTGATTAGTGTAAGTGGTGCAACACCAGTGACTCGATTTGGTGTGCAGTTCATTGCCAGTTGAAGTTCTTCAAGTGTGGTGTGCCATGGCTCTGATTCGTAGTTTTTAATCATTACCAAAGCATTTTTGAGGGTTGCCACTACCCTTTCAACTTGGCCATTCGCTCGGCTTACTCCTGGAGCGATAGCATGGACGTTTATTCCAGTATTGTCGCAGTATTCCTTGAACTCGCCCAGGAACTCTCTTCCTCCATCTACGATGATTTGGACCGGAGCACCAAATAGATGCACCATACGTTTTAAGGCTGCTAACGTACTGTGCGGAGTTTTGATGTTACTGAAGTACAACAAGATATACTTCGAAAAGGCGTCAACAGTAACTATGACGTACTGTTGATCATCTGGAGTACCCAGTTTGCCGGTTATGTCCATATGAATAACCTGGAAGGCAGCAGACGGTTTTTGTATTGGGTGTAATTGGGCTTGAATGGCTCCAGATCTTCCTTTGGATGTTCGGCATACAATACAGTTATCCACAAATCTTCGAACAGTAGAACTCATGTTATGGAACCAGTAAGTTTCTCGAATTTTCTGTAGTGTCTTTTCCCAGCCTGGGTGTTTTAATGCAGTGTGAAAAGAGTTTATGGTGCTCCACTGAAAGGATTTGGGAACGACTATACTGAGCTGCTGGCCGAATGTAGAATCGTCTATGTTCTTCTTCAAGATATTGTCATCCAAGACATAACCTTCTACGGGATTGTTGTCGCTGATGTTGTCCATTATTGGTCGTAGTTCTTCGTCTCGCCGCTGTTCAATCTTGAGCCATTCCATGTCTCTCGTCATTACGTTGACTGCCAACTCAACAGGGTTTCTACTGAAGAAATCAGCATGCTGCAGGCGTTCGCCCTTGCGATATTCCACCTCGAAGTCGTAGTTTTGTAAGAACGCCCACCAGCGATGAATCCTCGGTAAGAGATCCTTTTTATGTTTTGAAGCTTTCAAGGCATTGCAATCTGTTATCACGGTGAATTTTCGCCCGTATAGGTACTGGCGGAAGTGTTTTATCGCACGTACCACTGCTAGTGTTTCCAGTTCGTAGGAGTGGTAGCGGCTTTCAGAATCCGTGGTTCTCATGCTCATAAAGGCAACCGCATGTTGACGCCCATTGATGATCTGTACCAGCACTGCACCAAAACCGAGGCTGCTTGCATCCGTGTATAGTTGAATGGGAGCTTCTTCTTGAAACAATGTAAGTACTGGGGTAGACGTAAGGCACTCTATAATAATGTTACGAGCTTTCTCGTGCTTGTCCGTCCATGTCCATTTTGCTCCTTGCTTCGTCAGTTCGTACAAAGGAACCATCACACGGGAAAAGTCGGGGATGTACTTTCTGAAGTATCCAGCCAACCCGTTGAACTGCCTGAGTTGCTTGACAGTTTTGGGTACTGGAGATTTTACGAGGGCTTCTACTTTTCGTGGACTTGGTCGTATTTGACCATCAGAAACTACGTTTCCGAGATATTCAATGGTCCGTTTGAAGAAACTGCACTTGTCTGCGTTGATGGAGAATCCAGAGTCTTGAAGTGCAATGAGGATTCGCTCCAGATGAGCGATTCCCTCGGCGAAATCTGAGCATTTACTCAATACGTCGTCCACGTAGACTTGTGCAGCAGTTCCAAGCAATGGTGCTAGAGCTCTGTTGATGCATCGTTGGTAAACCGAACAGGCATTGCTCAAGCCAAACGGCATGGTTAAGTATTCATATAATCCATCTGGTGTAACGAAGGCGGTTTTCTCTATAGATGCTTCACCAATAGGAATCTGGTGGAAGCCAGCGGCCATGTCAAGGCTTGTGTAGAAATAACCATTTGCCAGCTGGTCGATTTGATCATTTATCAACGGAAGCGGGTAATGGTCGCGGAGAGTATTTGAGTTCAGTTCTCGAAAGTCCACACAAAGCCGGTCGTCACCATTCTTCTTCTTGACTAAAATGATGGGGCTTGAGTAGGGAGATTTGCTTTCACGAATGATGTTATGATCCAGGAGTTCTTGAATTATAGTGCGAACCTTTTCTCGTTCCACTGGGCTGAGGCGATATGGTCTTCGTTCCACAAACTTGTCAGGGTTCTTCAGTCGGATTTCTAGTTCTCCGGTGTTGACTCTAGTCTTAGGATATCCACGGATAAATAGGTGTTGGTATTTATTGAGAAGATGGCGAAGTTCCAGGACTTCGTCTTCATTGGTCAGGTCACAGTCTAGGTTGTTGAAGAGAGGAGAACTTGTAGTCACGTGGTTGACGGGTGTGTTGTGGATTAGTTGAGTCCCGGTGGAAGTGATAATTACACTTAAATTGGTGTCGTGGATCAGGTTCATACCCACTAAGATGTTCGTTGACATCTCATAGTCGGGCAATTCGTGAAATTCCAGTTCAACACTGATAGTATCTATGACGCATATGGTTGTAAGTTTGGTTAGGGACAGAGCTGGAAATTGGCCAATCCCTTTCAAATAATTCACTACTGGTTTCCGTTGGCCAGGCAAAGCAGCAGCCACAGATTCTTTGATGATGGAGCACTCGGCCCCGCTGTCGAAGACGGCTTGCAAAATCTTGTCTCCTATTTTGATGGTGATAGGAGCCAACTTGCTGCCAGCCACGCAGTTCACGTTTGAGGTCAGTGTTCGTTGACGTTTGAAGCAGACTTCATAAGTGTGGCCTGTTTTCTTGCAAAAAGTACAGGTGGAAGCAGGAGTTACCGTTGTCTTCGTATCCTTGTTGCTGTTAGCTTCAGGTTTGGGATCTGAAGCTGATGACTTGAATCTGCAGTCATTGGTATTGTGGTTTGTCTTCTTACATATACGGCAGCTTGACGTAGATGGCGTCTGGTCCGAAAAACGTGGACGTTTGTTACCGTTGGAAGAAGCAGAGCCGGGGTGACCGCGTTTTTTTCCGGATGGATGATGCAACTGAGATGAGTTCAGGAACAGTGGTCGCCCTGGCATTCATTAGTTCAATGCGTAAGCGGTCTTCGTTTACGCATCCAATCACTGCCTCCACGGCATATTCGTCTCCTAGTTTGTCTTTGGTGACTCTTTTCCACAGGGTCCAGGCTCGTGACAGAAACTCCGCGACGTCCTTTGTAGAGTCGTAAACATGATCTCGAAACATGATGATGTCCCGGGAGTAACGGTTTTCAGGCTCGAACGTGGTGATGAGATTATTGCGCAACTCTTCCCATGATGCAGTATTGACCATCCAATCATCAATCCACATCTTGGCACGTCCCTTCAGTAGGCTGCAAACCTTCATACGTACGTCGAAGTCATCTAGTTTGTATGCTTCAATCGCTTGGTCTATATGACGACACCATTCTCGTACGCCGACGTGGGTATCTGGGTCGAATGATGGTAAGTAGACGTCCTTGATTCTTGTTCTTGGTTCGGTGGGTGTAGCACATAAGCGTTCCGACATTTTCTGCATAGTTTCCATCATTTGCATCAGGAACTGTGGTGGTACCTCTCCCATCTGTAGGCCATAGTGAGGGTATGTTGGCATACTTGATCGTGGTACAGCTCCCAATGGTGTATGGTCAACCAGCACAGGTTCCGGGTGCTGGGTGTTGGCTTGTTCCAGTTGATCAGGTGGTGAACGAGCTGGTGAGGCAGCGGCTCGGGAAGACTCCTCGCATCCCACTTCTGATGACGACGGGGGCGCCTCAGGAGCATTTTTAAAAAGTGTGACGTCAGCATTGCTGACGTCACAAATATTGGTATCATCCTGACGACTCATCATAGGTCTTCGAAAGAAAACTCCAGCAATTCTCCAAGATTCGTTTATTCGTCTTGCAGCGTAACGGCGTTCCAAAGGGAGGTCCGCACCGTCCGACGGTTCGAGCAAGAATGCCTGTCGCCGGCGGTGCGGCCGTATTTATAGGAAGCATCGCACGTGCAAGTTGCATGACGTCACTTGTTTACAATAGGAAGCGTCGCACGTGCAAGTTGCATGACGTCACTTGTTTACAATTTTTAGTTTTAAGTATTGAAATTACAATAGCAATGCGTTATTTTACTGCACAATTAATTCTGAATAATTAATTGATGTTTTATGAACTTATTTAACAATACTTTAATTGGTATTTGATCAACTTAACTGATTAAATATTTGAATCAAATGTCGCGTCAAAATTACATTAACAACATGCTAGTTTTCATTACAATCAATTCTAAATAATCAATTGAAGATTTCCTGTACTTATTTAATAGTAATTTGATTGATTATTTGATAAACATAATTATTTAAGTATGTGAATCATCCGTCGCGCCGATATATATAATTAAAAGTATATTGTATGAATTTTGCGTATTGATTTGGTAGGTTTGAGAATATGTTTATAACTTTTTTATTAACTATTTTTAAACGAATATTCTCATAGACATATTGTGCTATACTTACGCAAACATTATAGTTAGTAAATAATAGCACACATTTCAATTTTAGTACCGCCATCTATTGACCGATGACTGATTGGCTGCAATCTCTCACACATCACCAACAGTCAGTGTAGAAATAATTATATTCAAATCAAAATAACAAACAAAAAATATAATTTCTTCGAACCTACACTCTACCAGAAAGCAAACACTTTTCCCCCAAGCATATTAAGCGTGAGACAATCATTTGTTTTCGTCAGAAACTCCCGCGGAATTCCTAATGAAAATATTTTGTTTAGACGTTGACTTTCTACGGCTTTCTGAAATATTTTAGCAAATTGGTACAGAATTTCTGTGGCATTTGAATGCAAGTTATTTTATCGTTAATTAAAATGGCTGCCACAGCTTGTACAGTTTGATATTTTGATGTAATAATCTATATTAACGCCTACATAGAACGGAATGTACAAACGAACAGCAGAAAACTGATGACACCAACTGATGACTTAGCGAAGCATTTATCTCATTCTCATTTTTTTAAATACCTATCAAAATACTCTTATTATATTTGTATCCACATTACAAAGTAATATTACATAATAAGTACACACATAAAAACATCCTCAGGCATTTTTGGAAGTTGTTAGGGAACAAGATGGTAGAAATAAAGTATCCTTGGTGGTCTCCAACCGCATCGCCAAAAACCCACTTTAAAAACCGGCCAAGTGCGAGTCGGATCGCGCACTAAGGGTTCCGTACTATCATATATATAGAAAATCCCGTTTGTGTGAAAATCATGGGAGCCAAATTAGGTAAGTAATTTGATTTATGACGTTTAAAAATAGAACTACTGGCTAGATCTCATTCAAACCAATTTTCGTTAGTAGTTTGTATAGTAATACACATCATATATTTTTTTCAGTATTATCATGCCCATATTTTAGAAGTTACGGGGGGGGGACACACATTTTAGCACTTTGAAAAAGTCTCTCGCGCAAACTATTCAGTTTTGAAAAAAATGATATAAGAAACCTCAACATCATTTTCAAATACCTTTTGATAGATACCCCACACGTATAGGTTTGATGAAAAAAAAAATTTTGAGTTTCAGTTCTACGTATGGGGAACCCTAAAAATTTTGGTTTTTTTTCAGATTTTATTTTAAAATCTTAATGCGGTTTACAGAATACATCTACGCACCAATTCCCAATAATGTAGTTCTTATAGTTTCGGAATAAACTGGCTGTGACATACGGACGGACGGACGGACGGACGGACAGACAGACAGACATGACGAATCTATAAGGGTCCCGTTTTTGCCATTTGGCTACGGAACCCTAAAAAGCTCCAAACCCTTACGACACACGTGGTGGGTAGAAAGGGATTGTGACATTCTAAGCTGGCACTACACGGCATATTACATCATATTATAGTACTAGCTTTTTGCCCGCGACTACGTCTGCGTGGACTACATTTTTTGCATCCGGTTTACATCTAAAATACCAAAACACTATCTTAACTTCTGTTTTTTTTATATTTATATTCCCGTGGGCGTTGTAAAGTACATAAAGGACATCGAGGCTTTTTGAGTGATTGTTGGGCGTTGCAGTTGGAGACCCATTTGACTACCTTTTCCCCATTCAACTTCCAGAAGTGGATAAAGAATTACTATTTCTGAAGCTGTGGCTACCCTTGTTTGAGATTTATAGCCGTTAGTATACACTCAAGATTGATTGATGGATGAATTTCATATATTCCTTTCTGTAGCGACGCGCTATCAGTACACAATGACGCGCACTACATAGAAACGCTGACAGTGCGAGAAGAATCACATTCCACAGCAACACGTCACACGCGTCATCAAGACTCGCCATACAAATCGTACATCGCGCAATCGAAGTTTCTAAAAACATTTACTATATATACAAGTTCCAACTTAATACAGTTGGACCGCGGTCCCCAGGCATACCACCGCCTGGCGGAAGATCTTCCCTTTTCCTCCACACTTTCTGTAGTGGTTATATCAGTCAATCGCATCAAGTTTCAAATTTCTAGATACAGTATATTTATAGATCAAAAATCTTTAGACTATATTTCAACCCTTTAGGGGGTGAGTTCCAAAAAACCTTTTTAATTGTTTATAAGAATCATGAAACAAACCATTTTGTACCAAAGCGTTGGGCGACCCGGTGCTGCCCCCTACACTGACTGTTGGTGATGTGTGAGACTATTAATGAAGAGTTATTAATGAGATTTTTTATTTTATATTTTATTCATACCAAATTTGATCAAGATCCGTCTGTTAGAATTAACGTTATGAGCGGACATACAGACAGACAGACAGTTATTTTTTTCAAAAAGCGCAATTTTGGCTCCAGTATTGAAGATTAAACATATTCTACCGGTTTTAATGTTTTTTCTTCAATGTACAGTTATGACCTCGGTACAGTCTTATTATAGGGTGGAAGATTATATCGTTTGGTAAATTACACGAACCTAAAATGTTCTAATTATTTTTACATTTAGAAATAAATATGTTATAATGTGTGCAAGATAACAGACAACCTGTGGATGGTAAGGTCAAAAACAATCACCATTTAGCCTCCTGAACTCTGGACCACAGAAGCCCTAGCATGAGCGCCATTTTATCGTCACGATATTAGTTGGAATGATATGACAGTATACGATATTAAGTAAGTGCGAAAGAGATGGCTGCTTCATACCACGAGATATATAGTTAAAATGTCGTCCGTACTTGCTATGCTCAAGTCGTTAACTAGAAAGAAAGACATTTATTCGCTGCATAAAAGGCACAACAACTAACAATATGCAGACAATAAGAAATAAAAAAGCAAAAGAAAACAGAAAAAAAACAATATGACACTAAAATAATTAAATAACAAAACAAAAATTAAATAAAAAAATCAAAAAGAGATTAAAAACCAAAGATCAAAAGACAAAAAACACTATAATATTATACATATATACATATTTTGTAATCTTGTAGTGTTTGCTTGGTCTGGTGGGAATGACAATATAATTCATTTAACTTACTTAATTTCATCTGTATAAATTATCCATATTACAACTGATGTATAATTGTTTTGTTTTCATTAGTTATTTTAATTTGCGTTTTTCTGTATCGTCTGTATGACAATTGGTAGAAACTTTATAGGTCAAGAACTTCTCAGTATTTTTATCTTATTTGAAATATTGTGTACCGTTTGTTTCTCAAATAAATAAATAAATAAACTATAAAAATAAATAACAAGAACACATCAAAAAATAGCAATTATGTAGACAATAAGAATTAAAACAAATTAAAAGAAAACAGAAAAAAACAATATAACACTAAAATAATTAAAAACACAAAATAAAAACATCAAAAGAGATTAAAAATTAAAGATAACAAGACAAAAAAAACACTGTAAAAATAAATACCAAGAACACATCAAAAAATAGAAATTATGTAGCTTTGTGCCCTCCAACAGCAAAAAGGCACTGACTCAGCAAACGTTGTGAGTTTTACCTCACAACACTGATTTTCGGTCAGCGCCAACAGTAGCGACAACACATTAGTTAAAACACATACATACATACATACATATACTCACAGCTATATATCCCTAGAACGGGTAGCCAGAGCTAAGGAATTATAAATTGAGTTGATTAAAAGTTGAGTGGGGAAAAGATTATTAATACATTATTAATTGCCGTGTAGTGACGGCTTAGAATGTCGCTACCCCTTTCTACCCACGGGTGTCGTAAGAGGCGACTAAGGGCCAGTTTTTTGATCCGTAGTTAAAAATATAACCATTTGTTACATTGACGTGACATTGACTATAGTTAAATGTCTAACCAGTAGTCAAATCGTAAATCCATTTTGGTTCGATATTTGACATTAGTTACTCTAACCACGGGTCAAAAAATGCATTTGGCTGATATTTAACTAATAGTTACGATTTTTAACAAATGGTTGAGTTAACCACGGATCAAAAAACTGGCCCTAAGGGTATTGGGGCTTTTTATTGGATTTTTGGGCGATGCGGTAGGAGACCCATCACCAAAAACTTTTTTTTACCATCTTTTCTCCACTCAAATGCCAAAAGTGGCTGAGGAATTTATAATTCCTTAGCTCTGGCTACCCCTTCTAGGGAAATATATAGCCGTGAGTATATGTATGTATGTAAATACATTATTTCCAATGAAATGGATGTGAAAGGTCGAACCCTTGTTAAGAAAAGAGCCTATAAAAGACATCTATCTTCGACTGAAATAATGTCCTCATACATTTGTTTTAGTGACAGAATTATGAACATGGATAAAAACTTAGGGGTCTCTTATGAAATTTGTTATAATATAAATGAAGAAAAGCTGTGTAGTGTCGGCTTAGAATAGCACCATCCGATTTCTTCCGGTGGGTGTACGCAAGAGGCGACTAACGGACTTTGGGCTTTTTAAGGGATTTTTGGGCGATGCGGTTGGAGACCCATCACCAACAACCTTTGTACTACCATCTTTTCCCCACTCAACTTCCAAAAGTGGCTGAGGAATTTATTATTTCTCAGCTCTGGCTACCCCTTTTAGGGATTTATAGCCGTGAGTATAAGTATGTATGTATGTATAAATGAAGAACCGTGCATACCGCTATAGCTTAGTGGGTAGAACACCGCTTATTGTGCAGACGATGTGGGTTCAAATCCCAGATGGGGTCTACACCGATTTGTCTTTTATAAAAACGTAAGTGTGGTTTATTCAGCACGGTTCTAGAAATGTTCCACATAAAACAATTGCTTTGCATTAGACTATTTTATAATAGTATTATTTGCACTAGCATTATATCGGACGCGAAAATTATTGGCTAAAGTTGCCATAGGTCACTTTTACATTTTTAAGTATAAAGAGATGTGTACGTGTGAATAGGACTTTATGACGTCACCAATAAACATTGTACGTGTGAGAGAGAACGTGCCTATCGCTGTCTCATATACACGATTTATTGCAGCGTCTGCCACGAGTCTTTGTGTTCAGTATAATGCATGAACTCAGCGTTGTAGCTGAATTCTTATTATAACTGAATCTGTAGTTTTTAGAAGTATTGACTTCTTTTTTTTACTTTTGATCTGGCCTACCATTAATGGAATATAAATATAAATGGTAGTGTCAACTTTGAATAGCGGTTAGTACAACCATTAGTGCCGACATTTAGAACATTGAGGATTTTTGATTAGATTGTTAAGGCTGTTATCGACCCAACACCAACAACCCTTATGTTCCAATCTATTATCGGAATCGAAAAAAAAATCAAATTTCAATAAACCACCATAAGTTGCGGAGTAATTTTTAATTCTTAAGCTCTGGTTATCTTTTTTGGGATAAATAGCCTTGAAATAACATAAACATAAACGTTCACGCCGAATATCCCCGAAGGGGTTGGCAGAGGTACTAATACTTCTGAACATCACGTGACTTTGTCACCTGGTGTTCAGAGTACCCACGTTTTGCATGGACAGTGTACTCTCGTGATAGGGGGCAGGCCTATCGCCGTTTTGTACGAATAGACTGTCACATGACTAAGTACAACTCAGCCATGTGGGTTTCCTCACGATGTTTTCCCTCACCGTTAACAACCATGATAAATTAACCACACGTATGTCTTTAGAAAAGACAAATTGGTGTAGGCCCGACCCAGGATTTGAACACTAGTCGTTTGCACGATAAGCGAGTGTTCTACCCACTGGGATAATAGCCTTAAAAGTATGTTCGTATATGAAAATATACACGAAACCCAAGGACTTATTAAAAATATTCCTCTTTTCCGTTCTCTTTCACAGCTTATGCTTCTCCACAAGATTTTTATGGTTATGATGAATGTACTCCATTTTGCGTTATTTGTAGTCGGTTTCCGCCACAGCCTTCGTTATGGAGGCTGTGATGGGTTTATTCGTGTGTTTACTTCAGGCACTCGGAAAAACGTTTCTTACATACCTATCGTTAAAAACTGAATGTAAAGTTGATGTTATTTTTTGACGATAAATGTAAAACTTTAAGAATTACTACTTTAGAAATATTTTCGTCACATACAAACATATATTCACGGCCATAAATACCAAAAAGGATTAGTCAGAGCTTAAGACCTAAAAAAACACTTCAGCCACATCTGGAAGTTAAGAGGATACAAGATAATTAGAATAATAGAAATAAAGTATCGTCTCGAACCGCAACCAAATTTTTTTTATTATGTTGTTTTGTATCATACATATAGTTTACTAAAAATAGTCTTAAGTCTTTTTACTAACCATTGTATGTTATGTTATTATTATTATCATATTAAAAACCACTTAAAAAAGCCCCATACTGATAGTTACCCTTACGACGCCCGTGGGTAGAAAGGGGTAGTTACATTCTCACGTCTGCACGACTGCACGGAAAATGATATGATTATTTAATGGCTTGTCCGGATATTACAATTAGTTATTCAATGGAAATAATATCCAAAAAATAATAATAATGCGTGCTTCTTATTTCATTTATCGTAATTAAACTTCTTAATATATAATTATGAGATTTTATTCAGGTGCAAATATAGATAGGGCGTCCAAAATGGGAGCTAATGGCGTGAGTATATGAATGTATATAAATATTTCCTCAGATTCTACATATATACATATACTCATGGACATATATCCCTAAAAGGGTAGCCAGAGCTTTAGACTAAAAAAACTTCTTCAGCTACTTTTGGAAGTAAAGTGGGGAAGAGATTGTATAATAAATGTTTTCGATCCATCCGTATCGCCCAAAAATCACTTAAAAAGCCCCGATACCAATCGCGTCTTACGATCACCCATGGGAAATAAAATGGAATAGTGCTATTCTAAGCCGACACTACACAGCAACTTGAGATTACATTTAGAAATACAGTGTAACTGCGACCTCTTTCACCGCTACCTCAATGCAAAGGTATCCGATAGCTCAAAGGAAGTCAAATTACAAAATACAGCAAATTGGAACCTGAAACTACTGACGGGACGTACTAAGGGACCATTTCAGGGTAAATTGTTTTTTATTATAAAGGCTTTTCAGGTACTTAGAGGAGCTACTTTATCACGAAATAAGTTAAAAGGGATGATCTGAATCTTTCAAATTATTGTCATTTGATGAGAACGAAAAAGAAAGAATAGGAATTTTGTAATTACACATACATCCATATACTCACGCCATTAGTTCAAATTGAGGGCAGAGACAATCGAGTGCCACTTTGTACGATCCTGACAAACCTCTCTAGCTTCGTTTACATCCATCAACCTTCTCATACGTGCTCTCTTATATATCATACTTCGGACGCCTGCCTTTTTGAGTTAAGTATATACGGCAAAATAGTCAAAAGAAAATAATTAGAGTCATTTCATAATATAAGAATGTATAACGGTGATGTACCCACTCCTAACATTCAAATATACTATCAAATCAAATGTGGTGCAAAAAACAAGCATCCGTCTCTTATTTCTATACATACATACATATACTCACGTCTATAAATCCCGAGAAGAATTAAAAATGCCTCAGCCACTATTGGAAAGTTGAGTGAGGAAAAGATGGTAAAATAAAGGTTGTTGGTGATGGGTCTCCAACCGCATCGCCCAAAAATCCTTTAAAGGCCCAATACCGTTAGTCGCCTCTTACGTACACCCACCGGAAGAAATGGGATAGTGCTATTCTATGCCGACACTACACAGCTTATATTATATTTATATACTATATTATATTAAATACATCGTTGAGTTAGTTAGTATCCTATAATACAAGTTCCACTTAGTTTGAGGCTAACTTGATCTGTGTACAATATGACATTATATTTATTTATCTATTCAACAAAATAATTGCCGTGTCGACTTAGAATAGCACTACCCCGTTTCTACCGATGGGTGTACGTAAGAAGGCGACTAACGGTATTGGGGCTTTTAAGCGATTTTTGGGCGATGCGGTTGGAGACCCATAACTAACAACCTTTATTATACCATCTTTTTCCCACTCAACTTTCCAAACGTGGCTGAGGAATTTCTAATTCCTTAGCTCTGGCTACCCCTTCTAGGGATTTATAGCCGTGAGTATATGTTATGTTATTCAACAAACTATAAAATCACCTATTTCCCGAACCCGCCCCTGCGTCGTGCATCCTCACTTAGTTACACTCAGCGTTTGAATGAACCGTTTTGACGTCAAACTGCTCTTGTACCTACCTTTGATCACTTGAAGGCTTTTAAGGATAAAACCAGATAGAATGCATTAGCTAGTTGCTACTATAGAAGTTCCAAAACCAGAAACGTTCTTTTCGTTTAATTTGATTCATTAACTGACATTTGTTAATTTATTAGGTTGTTAACGGTGAGGGAAAACAACGTGAGGGAAACCATATGGCTGAGTTGTACAGTTGAGTGTTGGAAAGTTGAGTGGGGAAAAGATGGTGAAATAAAGGTTCTTGGTGATGGGTCTCCAACCGCATCGCCAAAAAACCCCTTAAAAGAACCAATATCGTTAGTCGCCTCTTACTTACAGCCACTGGAAGAAATAGGGTAATGCTATTCTAAGCCGACACTACACAGCTAACTACTGTAGAAGTTTCAAAACCCGAACTTACTTTTTGTTTAATTTGACCCATTATACTGACATTCGTAAATACTAATTAGTAATCTGTCATTTCAGGTAAAACAATCAAAAACTATGATCGAGATTATATCGTAAGTATTTCAGCAAGAGAAATACAGAGTGCTGTGAAGTTTCAGCTAAGAATAGCAGTGCCCCATTTCATCCGGTGGGTGTACTAAGAGGCGACAAACAGTATTAGGGATTTTAAGGGGTACCTTTATTTTATCATGATTTCCCCAATCAACTTTCCAAAACTGCCTGACGGATTTGTTATTCTGAAGCTCTGGCTAACCCTTCTAGGGATTTATAGCCGTGAATATATTTATGTAATGTGTTAAATCTTTGTCTATTAAATATATGAAACTACATACATACATATATTTGCCTTGTAGTGTCGGCTTAGAATGTCACTACCCCTTTCTACCCACGGGCCATAAGAGGCGGCTAAGGGTATAGGGCTTTTTAAGTGGTTTTTGGGCGATGTGGTGCGGAATACATACATTACTGTGGAATTTTCAAAGCTAGAAGAATCTTTTGGTGTAATTTGATTTATTATACCTACCTAATATCTGGTCACGTCATTACGAAATTTTTTGAAGGTGAAGCATCACTACAAATATAACTGGGTACCCCGTTTTATAAAATAAAATTCTTGGTATTATGGAATCCTCTATTTCGCTTGCAAAAGTAAAAAGTTTTTGCACAATTTCCAAAACTAAGAGTGCTGATAACATAGAGCTATTTCTATTTAACATTGTAACCGTGAAAATAGAAAGTTGGGATTAAAATGGTTCGTAATTTAGCTCACGTGAAATTAACTTTAAGTAATAAATCTTAATTTCTGAAATAAACATTAAGCAAAAGTTTCAGTTTAGGCTTGACACAAACGCACATTGAACGCAAAGTTATAAATTGAGACAAATATCATTTTCGGTAGCCGTTGAAGTACCGAAAACCGTAACAACTTCGGGAGTAGAAAACCGCTTATAATTCAGACAATGAGGGTTAAAATCGCGGGTCGGGCCTAAACCACTTTGTCTTTTCTAAAATCATATATGTGGGTAAAAACCAAAGCAAAATCGTAGAAACGTTTCTGCATTTTATTTTCCATCGATACCCATCATATTTGGTAGAAAAAAAAACTGAAAACGCTATCAGAAATTATTTCTGCATCGAACTCAATTCAATTCTTTAAGTTGCATATCACAAACTGATGTCACAATACGGTCATCAATAAAAATCTTGATTAATTCTGAAATGCATTTTATACAAAACCTTCTCCTTGGTTTCTTCTATTTAAGCCACTTTGTCTCATTTGATCCCACATTGAAATCAACGTAAGACCGTACCCCGCCTTAATCGTAACACATTCGTGAAAAGTTGTGACAAATATCGCGGTACAACAATACTTCGCGAGCAAATTTTATATCGCCCGAACTTGTTCAGTAAGTGTTAAGTGCATTTTGGTGTCAAATGTGAGCTCTTTTATGCGATTTGAGAAGTTCTCTTATTGTTTTATGTTCCCGTGTTACAGTGTATTGTTGTTCAGAACACAAATCTTTATTTTATTGGATTATCTATTTACTAACTTGTAGAGTAAGTTTTATTGGTTGGATTCACTTGTTTGTATTCTCTTCTCTAATAACACTACCCCATTTCGTCCGGTGGGTGTACGTAAGAGGCGACTAACGGTATTGGGGATTTTCGGGCGATGCGGTTGGAGACCCATCACCAACAACTTTTATTTTGCTATCTTTACTCCACTCAACTTTCCAAAAGTGTCTGAGGAATTTCTAGTTCCTTAGCTCTGGCTACCCCTTCTAGAGATTTATAGCCGTGAGTATATGTATGTATGTTACTGTGTAGTTTATTACCAGCACTATAGCAGATGTTACGGTAGGCTTTTATGTGGCAAAATGAATCCTAAGATTAAAAAGTATTAGTTCCTATGCTTATCCTTTCGGATATTTACGGTGTAAACGTATGAGTTTATGAGATTACTAACAAAATTGTCTCAGTCAGAAAGTGACTATCTGAAATACTCTCCCTTGCTTTCTCTGCTGCTATTTGGTCGAATGTGTATTTTTCCAAAGGGGTGGTAGATGTACTGTATGTTCTAATACTTTTGAACAACCCACGATATTTTTGTCACCTGGTGTTAAGAGTACCTTTGTTCGAGTTGGAGTTTTGCTTGGACAGAGTACTCACGTGATAGAGAGCAGGCATCTCACTGTCACATGACTTTGTATAACTTAGCGTTGTGGATTTTCTTACGATATTTTCCCTCACTGTTTAAAACAAGATATATTAACCCCACATTTTACTTTACAAGAGGCACTTGGGTCTTCAGGTCTTGGCCTGACTTGAGATTTGAACCTAAGCATGCATGATAGGCGGGTGTTCCACCCACTGAGCTATCACAGTTTTATTTTAGCAACTAAGGGCCGGCGCTGACTGCCGGCATGGCATGGCAAAGGATTTCGGTAAGATATAGCCATTTTTAATCTTATTACCATGCGTATAGAATTCATTCATTCGATGCCGACGTTCTGTCCTACCGCATCCTCCCTCGGCATCGTTGTGTCAAAAAAAGTAAAATGAATTCTATACTCATGGTTATAAGATTAAAAATGCTATATCTATACCGAAATCCTTTGCCATGCCATGCCGGCAGTCAGCGCCGGCCCTAAGGTATATGTAGAGAAGGTTCTCGCTCTTCGCGTTTCATATCTTTTTACTTGTTGCAAGATCTGGTTTTTAATTAGTGATTGACTTGAAAAAACATACATACATATACTCACGGCTATATTTTCCTAGAAGGGGTAGCCAGAGCTAAGGAATTATAAATTCCTCAGCCACTTTATAGTCGTCATTTCGGTTGTATAATGTCGTTAGCAATAATATCTACCCCACATTTCAACCTAGCAAAGTGCACTCAACATTTATAATACACAAAACAAAAAACCTTTTAAATATTCCAAAGTTTTAATCATATGCAATTCAGTTCCCGGAATGAATCGCTAGTTATCGCGGAATGTGGAATTTCATGTCATATTAAATGGTAAAAAACATTAATAACGAAATTAAATATGACTGAATTGTTTGTGCTTATTTGTACCGACCTATATTCATGAATATACATACATATACTCACGGCCATAAAGCTTTAAAAAGGGTAGCCAGAGCTTCTGAGCCAGGAACACTTCAGCCACATTTGGAAGTTAATAGGGGACAATATGGTGGAAGTAATGTTTCATTGGTGATGGGTCTCAAACTGCATCGCCCAAAAACCACATACCCTTAGTCACCTCAAACGACACCCGTGGGTAGAAAGGGGTAGTGACATTCGAAGCCGGAACTACACGACATTACTGGAAAACGTTTTCAGCGCATCAGTATCTACTTCAAATATCAAAACTAATTGTTAAAAACTGCCGTGATAGTCCAATAGGTAGACCATTGCCTATTATGCAGACAGACGTGGTTTCAAATCCCGGGCCAGACCTACACTAATTTGTCTTTCCTAAAGTCATTTGGTGATAAATATATCAATGGTTGTAAACGGTGCGGGAAAATCATCGTAAGGAAATCCATACGGCTAAGTTGTTCTAAATTAAATGGTGGGTAATGAAATCAGATGAAATCTTTTGTACAATTTTCATACAAAAATAACAAATTAGCCATCCGCGTCCCAAATATTCCCGACTCTGTAATCTACCATTTTAAGACATTCAAGTGAACTCTGCTTCCGAATAAATTTGTTCTTTACCTTTCTTTTGTTGAAACTTGTGAGTTGAAATGCTGAGTTCATGAAAAGTAGAATAGATTCTACTGTTAAGTCACGTTTTCATTTTTATTTTATTTTAATTTAACATATTAGGTAGACTTACAGCATTAAAACTTCTTGCTTCTAACTTAATGTTAACTTATAGCCATTTAGAAATTTTCTTAAGTAAAAACAGGTTATATTTACTTTAAAATGGTTAATATAACAAAATTGCTGAATACAAAAAAATACTAACATACAGATACTCACGGCTATAAATCCCTAGATGGACTAGGAGTAAGGAATCAGAAATCCCTCAGCCACTTTTGGAAAGTTGTGTGGGGAAAAGATGGTAAAATAAAGGTTGTTGGTGATGTGTCTCCAACCGCATCGCCCAAAAATAACTTAATAGCCCAATACCGTTAGTCGGCTCTTACGTACACCCACCGGAAAAAAATGGGGTAGTGCTATTCTAAGCCGACACTACACAGCAATCTCAAAAATATAGTTAAAAATAAAACTATAATATTTACAAGGTGCCTGCTACTGCTTCTCGACAAAGTACTGCCGAGCTAAACTTGACTTTAAACTTGTATTGTCATCGTGATATCAAAAATCCCATCGGGGTAGGCAGATACTTTCGATCGCTACTTTGTACAATCCTGGCAAACCTCTCTAGCTTCGTTTACATCCACGAAACACTGTAACATGACTTAGTATTGAATGACATACTACCCTTAAACAATTAAAAGTATTCATAAATAAAAGATGTTATTAAAGGAAAGAAAAATTTCGACACTGGCGGGGTTCGAACCCGCGACCTTCGGGTGTACGCCCCCGTCGCTGTCCAGTGTCGAAATTTTTCTTTCCTTTAATAACATCTTTTATTTATGAGTAATAATCCCCACATGAGGAATTCATGTCAAAAAACATTAAATTAAAAGTATGTTGGAATTTTATAATTTTTATTATGAACGTAATTATTAAGTACATCAGAAATCTTTCACTTTGGAAAGAATTCAATTTAATGAGGAAACTTAAAAGAAGCGAAAGAAAATTGATAGTTACCAAAAATAAAAAGTATAATCGACTAATGGTTTTAAGGCTAGTATTTAACTTTGTTTTGACACTTATGATGCATCTTTAATATAAATTTTTAATTCATTTTTCAATTATACCTTTTCATCAAGTTTTTTTTAGTTCTAAATGAAACCATTTCCTTTGTGAATTTTTCCAACTAAACCTACACTCAAACAGCCATTACTTCTTATAGCAACCCTTAACCCTCTGTCAGCGCAGAAAAAGCTTAACGCGACTTTATCCCAACACATTTATCAGACAACAGTCGTATAAATAGAAATTATGTCCCAGAGCAGGGACTTGCCCGATATACTGTCACCGCGGGATTTGGCCCGGGGTTGCCACAATAAATACGTTGATTATCTCCGTTATATAAGTGCTTGCATTTTGGACTATCGGAATTGGGCAGTTTGTGTGGTTTGTTTTGGGAATTTAAAATATTTTATGTTTATAGTCAAACGGAATGTTTACGGTGTGTATCGAAGGGGTGGCAGAAGTACTTAATCTTTAGAAAATCACGTGACATGTTTAAAACCTAGTATTGAGAGTACTTTAATTTTCCGTTCTGCGTTCAGGATAAAAAAAGGTATTCAATTAATTTTAATGTTTTTTGACATGAATTCCTCATGTGGGGATTATTACTCATAAATAAAAGATGTTATTAAAGGAAAGAAAAATTTCGACACTGGCGGGGTTCGAACCCACGCCAGTGTCGAAATTTTTCTTTCCTTTAATAACATCTTTTATTTATGAGTAAAAGGTATTCAAAACCACGGAAATTATTTTTTTGCGCAGCAGGATTTAAGGGAAGAGGAAAATCGATGTCGTCCGTGGCCGAGTGGATAGGTGACTGCTTCTCGGTCCGGAGGTCGCGGGTTCGATCCCCGTTGAGAGCAATATTTATGTGATGGGCATAAATGATTGTTTCTTAGTCTTGGATGTTATTTGTATTTTTATTTTTTTATGTAGCCTTTACTATAGTGTCCCACTGCTGGGCAAAGGCCTCCCCCTGTTGAGTCCACACGTCCCGGCTCTGTGCCACCTCCGGCCACCCCGGCAAAAACTTATCTAGATCGTCCCGCCATCTCCGCCGAGGCCTGCCCCTACGCCGGTAACCGTCTTGTGGCACCCAGTCTGTGGCAATCTTCGCCCATCTGTCTGGGTGCATACGACTTATGTGACCGGCCCAGTTCCACTTTAGCTTGGCGGTTTGTGCACCCACATCAGCAATGCCAGTTAAGGAGCGCAGTGTGGTGTTCCTTACGCGGTCAGACCTGCGAACACTGAGAATGCTGCGCTCCATTGCTCGCTGGCAAACCCTGAGTTTGGACTTCTGAAGTTCTGTCAGTGACCAGGTCTGAGCGCCGTAGGTTAGGATAGGCAGGATACACATGTCGATGAGCTTGCGCTTGAGTGTTAGCGGGAGGCTACCCTACATTAGCTCCTTCATTGATCAGTAGCTCTTCCAGGCGTTAGAAATCCGTCTTTCGATCTCTTTATCCTGCCTGTTTTCGAAGGAAGCTATCTGGCCCAGGTTAATGTACTCATCAACAAACTGTATCTCCTGCCCATCTACCTCGACCCTACGTTTTCTGCTGTTGGTCATGGCCTTGGTCTTGGACCAATTCATCTTCAGTCCAACTTCAAGGCTTGCGTCACTGAGTTTCTGTAACATATGCTGGAGCTCGGGTGCAGATGGGGCAAACAGGACAATATCATCGGCGAAGCGAAGGTTTGTGAGTCTTCTGCCACCAACTTTAATGCCTCTGTCTGTTATTTGTATGTGTATGATATAATATTAAATATATCGTTGAGTTAGTATCACATAATACAAGTCTTAGTTAGTTTGGGACTAACTAAATATTTATTCTTTATTGAAATACCTTAGATTTAAAATGTTGTACATGTGCAAAAGAATATTGATTTTTTAAATTTTTTGATACCATTTTTATTGATTTAGTCTAGTTGCTGGTATAGCTACGACAAAGTGTATTTTAATAAAACGAAAAATTCCAAACTAAATTCAAACAAACGGGCTCGTAGCATCTTTATTTTTCTTTTATATTCACATGCAGGAAAATTTGGAAAACTCATGCCATTAATACTAAATACTCAATAGATTTATTGCGTTCCACAATGGTTTTCTTAGATGATAAGTATGTAATTATGTTACAGCATTGTGGACCCTGTTGGGCACAGCAATTAGAGGAGAGGACGAAGTAACTATAATTATCATTGAATATTCACTTAGACTATTAAGTGACTTTATGTTTAAGATTTTTAAAAACTGAAATAAATAGGTATTTTTTGTTAGTTTTCGTGTATGCCGTATAGCACCGGCTTAGAATGTCACTACGTTCTTCTAGCCACGGGTGTAATAAGAGGCGATTAAGGGTATGAGGCTATTTAAGTGGTGTTGGGCGATGCGGTTGGAGACCCATCACCAACTACATGCTTTGAACCTTCATTGTCTGTACGGTGTGCTACCCACTCTAACACTATATACATACATACATACATATACTCACGGCTATAAATCCCAAGAAGGGGTAGCTAGGGCTAAGGAACTAGAAGTTCCTGAGCCACTTTTGGAAAGTTGAGTGGGGAAAAGATGGCAAAATAAATGTTGGTGATGGGTCTCCAACCACATCGCCCAAAAATCCCTTAAAAGCCCCAATACCGTTAGTCACCTCCGGCACACCCACTGGCAGAAATGGGGTAGTGTTATTCTAAGCCGACACTACGCAGCAAATAAATATCAAAAACTAGAAGAATTTACATACTATTTACCCTCCTACTTAAATTTGTCTCTCCAAAACGTATCCTACAAACTCTCCCTATTCTTCCGAAGTGTCGGCGCACGACATCCGTCGCCATGAGCGCGTCGTAAACTTAAATATTTGGGTCAACTATCTCAACTAACATCATATATTTTCCTGACAATCATCTAGAACACAAAAGAGCTAAGATTCAGGGGAAAGCGTAAAAGCGCTAGATTTTCAGCTGATTTGTTCTAGTATGTCACTGTGAAGACAGCTTTGACATTCGATATTTTTACGGCTTTTATTAAGATATTGGATTGAATCAGGCGTTACTTTGCGGAAATCCATAGCAATACTAATATTAATAAATTTCTTCGCTTAATTCCGCTAAATAATACCTGCAGTCTTCATGCAACATGCACTGTGCACCGCCCGCCCTCCCACTTACAAGAAATCGAAAAGCAGACAATGCACCACACACACACCCGCAAGCGAAAACCACAGGCAACCACAAACATGCGACGCGTTTCGACTCAACACGAGTCATTGACGAGCAGTTAGTAGACAGTTCGGCAGCTGACCACCGAGTAACTAAACTCGCTCGCGTGGTGTCACGAATTTAATCTAACAAAAGGGTATAGTAAAGCATCGAGATATAATAATGGTTAATTTCTTATAGAATTTGCCATGTAGTGCCGGCTTAGAATGTCGCTTCCCTTTCTACCCACGGGTGACATAAGAGGCGACTAAGGGTATTGGGGCTTTTAAGGGAGTTTTGACCCATCACCAACGACCTTTATTTCACCGTCTTTTTCCTACTCAACTTTCCATAAGTGGCAGAGGATCTTCTAATTCCTTAGCTCTCGCTACCCCTTCTAGGGATTTATAGCCGTGAGTATATGTAAGTATGTAAAATTACAAAAAAAAACTTTTTAATCCTTAGAATTCAAAAAAAAATACGTCATATCTGCGTTGCTATGCCAACTAAGTAATAGGGGTATGCTCAGTATAAAATGCATTTTTCATTAGAAATTTTCCTCCAGGCTACAAAACTATTATACGTTAACGATAAAAATGGGATCAACTATAACTAGACTAAGATATTTTCCCTTTCTTTTGTGAGATAAACTTGTTGGCTTGCCATTAAATGTGGAATTAAAAGGTTTCATCTTAAGTGAATAATGTTACTCAGAAAAATACTAGTATTCTATTAAGCTTTGATGAATCGCGAAACTAGAAAAAAATACGGTTATTTTTGAAGGAATTTCTTACAACAGACTTATAATATAAAAAAATTCTATTGATCTTTTGATTTTCGAATATTTTAATCGCGTGTTATTACATTACTTTTAAAGCCCGACGTTTCTAAAACTTTTCAGTTATCATGGTCACGGGAAGACTGAGGTGTTATTTGTCACTATACAGTACTATAAAATTATTAATACTAACTATAATGTAATAACACGCGATTAAAATATCCGAAAATCATTGGTTGTTTTAATTATAATGTGCAATCGTGAACATCTGAGAAAATATTTTGTTCAACTGTTTCTCATACATACATATACTCACGCCATTAATTCCCATTGGGGTAGGCAGAGACTATCGATCGCCACTTCGTACGATCCTGACAAACCTCTCTAGCTTTTTTTTACCTCTCTCTCTCTGTTTCTCATGTCTTTACTTTTGATCATTTATTTCATATGACTTGACATGATAGCTCTGTTGGAAGATCCACCACCTCTCATGCAGAGATATGCGGGTTCAAACCCTGAGTCAGGTCAACACTCATATGTTTTCTTAAGTCATACGGGTGTATAATTTATCAAGGTTATTAACAGTGAGGAAAAAATCGTGAGGAAACCTAAATGAATTAGTTGTACTAAGATATGTGACGCTGTACGAAATTATAGGCTTGATCGCTGTATTTTCCATTTATTTTATGTACCGATAGTGTTTTATGTTATGTTAATTTTTGGCTTACATATTAATAATATAGATCACGAAATTCATAAAATAACATAACAGAAACGTTCACGCTGAATATCCCCGAAGGGGTTGGCAGAGGTACTTATACTTCTGAACATCACGTGAATTTGTCACGTGGTGTTAAGAGTACCCCCGTTTTGCATGGACAGTGTACTCACGTGATAGGGGGCAGGCCTATCGCCGTTTTGTACGAATACACTGTCACATGACTAAGTACAACTCAGCCATGTGGGTTTCCTCACGATGTTTTCCCTCACCGTTAACAACCATGATAAATTAACCACACATATGTCTTTAGAAAAGACAAATTGGTGTAGGCCCGACCCAGGATTTGAACACTAGTCGTTTGCACGATAACCGAGTGTTCTACCCACTGGGCTATCACGGTTACCTACCAATTCAATTTGTGAAATTTAAATTTCCATTGCAAAAACGCATATCTAATTTCTTTTCCGAAGCTCTTACTCCAACCTGGTTGGCTTCGATCATTTCTACCCCGTATTTCGTTTTACACATACTTTTTACTTTCCTCAGACTTGTATATTTCCACCTCGACATGGAAAAGGGGTTGATTTATCTGCGGGTGTCTGGAATTTAAATTAAAACACATTTCCACCCCGTGAATGGGGTGAAAATTGTCCACCGCCATCCCGTACTAAATAGACTGAAATAATAAATGTATATTTAGCCATTCATCTTTCCGGGTTCTAAATTACCTCAGTTTATTTAACATGTCCATGGCATGACTGCAAAAGAGGGTAGTCAGAGCAATAGGTATGTATACGTATATATATTCTCACTCCTTTGTTCCTGTTAGGTAGGCAGAGGCTATTATTTGATAGTTTTTTTAAAGGCAGGCGTTCGAAGTATGAAGAAAAAAAGAACATGTATGAAAAGATTGATGGATTTAGACGAAGCTAGAGAGTTTAAATCTTTTTGTTCATGAAAACCTCATGTGGGAATTAAATAAATGATAGAAGAATTTCGCACTGGCAGCCATTGACACGGTGGCTCAATTGGCAGAGCGACGGGGGCGTATACCCGAGGTCGCGGGTTCGATTCCCGCCTATGTCGAAATTTTTCTTTTCTTTATTTATTAGTAATAATTCCCACATGAGGTTTTCATGAACAAAAAGATTTAAATTATGTGATAGGTGTTTTCAACACATGCATTCTATCTGAAAAGATAGA
The DNA here is from genome assembly GCA_963576735.1 of Bedellia somnulentella. NCBI lineage: Eukaryota > Metazoa > Arthropoda > Insecta > Lepidoptera > Bedelliidae > Bedellia > Bedellia somnulentella. The sequence continues at coordinate 701,981 of OY755196.1, forward strand.
CAAGTGGCCTTCCGAATTATTAAAAAATTCGGAGGTAGGAAACGCAAACACTACTAAAACGTGTAAAAGAAATAAAGGATAGAAGGATTTCGCACTGGCAGCCATTGACACGGTGGCTCAATTGGCAGAGCGACGGGGGCGTATACCCGAGGTCGCGGGTTCGAATCCCGCCTGTGTCGAAATTTTTCTTTACTTTATTTATTCTTTATTTATTAGAAGCTAGAGAGGTTTGCCAGGATCGTACGAAGTGGCGATCAATAGTCTCCGCCTACCCCAATGGGAATTAACGGCATGAGTACATGTATGTATATATGTTACGATGCTAGCCAAACTATCTAGCTTTATTTCCATCAATAAACCTTTTCATATATAAGTTAATATACCCAAACTCACGGCTATAAATCCCTTAACGGGGTAGCCAGAGCTTTGGAATGAGAAATTCCTCAGCCACTTTTGGAAGTTGATTGGGAAAAGATGGTAATAATAAATGGTATTAAATGGTAGACGGGTCTCCAACCAGATCGCCCAAAAATCATTTAAAAAGCCCCTATACCCTTAGTCCTTAATTTACTTACCTTATTTTTTTAAGTGAGATGTTACTATAGTAGCTTATTGTTTATTAGATAAGTACCATTTCATGAGCTCAAATATGTTTCCCCTTTCATCTATAAGCGTTGGGAAATTCCACCCTTCTCGTGATAAAAAGTCTATATCATCGCCTAATGAGTACAGTGGAAAAGATTACTTGGTAAAGTATAAGAAAGCCGACCGACCCAAAATAAGTAACAAATAGAATGACTTAACATTTCTAACTGTGAACTGCTAAATCATACATACATACATATACTCACGGCTATAAATTCCTAGAAGGGGTAGCCAGAGCTAAGGAATTAAAAATTCCCCAGCTACCTTTGGAAGTTGAGTGGGGAAAAGATGGTAAAATAAAGGTTGTTGGTGATGGGTCTCCAACCGCATCGCCCAAAATCCCTTAAAAAGACCCAATACCGTTAGTCGCCTCTTACGTACACCCACCTGAAGAAATGGGTAGTGCTATTCTAAGCCGACACTTCACAGCATCTAAATCATTCAAAATATAAAACAGCCTAATAGGTTTCCTAGTATCGTACAGAGTTGCAAACTATAGTCTCTGCCTACTCCACTGAACATACATTGTTAGTGTATACGTACACATACTACATACATAATCACGGCCATAAATCCCAAAAAAGGGTAGCCAGAGCTACAGATCCAGAAACTCCTCAGCCACATTTAGAAGTTGATAGGGGACAAGATGGTAGAAATAAAGTATCGTTGGTGATGGGACTCCAACCGCATCGCCCAAAAACCACATAAAAAAGTCCCATACTGTAAGTCGCCTCTTACGACACCCGTGGGTAGAAAGTGGTAGTGACATTCTAAGCCGGCACTACACGCCATACTTACTTACTATGCTTACTATTTGTACTATCTTGTCCCCTATTAATTTCCAAATGTGGCTGAGGAGTTTCTAGCTCTGGACCATTATTGCTAGTAAAGAAGCTAATATCTGCCTATCACTTCGCTTACATAACCGTTAAATACTAATATGGTAAGCTTATCAATCACCAAGTTACTAAATAAGTTTACACAAGATTAAAGATTTAATTTTACTTTACATTTTCTTACCAATTCACTCACATAAATCAACACTCTTATATAACCTTTATACAACAACGTAAGAGTTTCCTCCAATCGCGTCTTATCGATAAATGGAGTAATTCGTAGCTGATATACCGCCGCCAGCTCGTCTCCATTGGAAATAAGCTGAATCATTCGCTATTTTGTGGTTTATTGAATATATGATGAACAGTGTACATACTTCTATTACCGTGTAGTGCCGGCTTAGAATGTTACTACTCCTTTCTATCTACGGATGTCGTAAGAGGCGATGAAGGGTATGGGGCTTTTTAAATGGTTTTCGCGTGATGCGTTGGTTAACCCAACACTAACGATTCTTTTTTTCATAATCTTGTCTACTTCCAAATGTGGCTGAGAAGTTTCTAGTCCTAAATCTCTGGCTACCCTTTTTTGGCATTTTTAGCCGTGAGTATATCGCCCGATATCTGAATGGAGTATTCCAGTTGAGAACAACTTAAGTATCGTTCTGTCGCATTGAAATCTTAACAACTGAATGAGACAAAACGATACTTAAGTCGTTTTCAGCTTGAATACTCAATTCAGAAATCGGGCGCATATGTATATATACTCCGTGAGTATATGAGTAATATGTATGTATGTTGTAAGAGTTTCCTCAAATTGGCGTCTTATCAATATCGTTGTAGTAATTCGTTGCTGATATGCCGCCGGCTCGTCTCCATTGGAAATAAGCTGAATCATTCTCTATTTCGTGGGTTATTGAATATATGATGAACAGTGTAGATACTTATTTGAAGACATCCGTGGCCGAGTGGATGGGTGACTAGCTTCTCGGTCCGGAGGTTGCAGGTTCGATCCCCGCTGAGGGCAACATTTATATGATGAGCATAAATGATTGTTTCTCAGTATTGGATGTTATTTATATGTGTATTTTATAATATTAAATATATCGTTGAGTTAGTATCCCATAATACAAGTTATACTTAGTTTGGGGCTAACTTGATTTGTGTATAATATGTCTATATGTATTTATTTTAAAGTTACAAACATATACTCACGGCTATAAATCCCTTGAAGGGGTAGCCAGAGCTAGGGAATGAGACATTCCTCAGCCACCTTTGGTAGTTGCGTGGGGAAAGATGGTGAAATAAAGGTTGTTGGTGATGGGTCTCCAACCGCATCGCCCCAAAATCCCTTAAAAGCCCCAACACCGTTAGTCGCCTCTTACGTACACCCACTGGAAGAAATGGGGTAGTGCTATTCTAAGCCGACACTACACAGCAGCAATTATTAATTAATAATAATAATTTTAAAGTTGTAATGAGAATACTATATATGTTTTTCGTTTACTTTTTTTAGGCCCTGTATTAGCATTATTATCTTCACATCAGAAATTACATTGCTGCGTTTCGGCTTAGAATAGCACTACTCCATTTCTTCCCGTGGGTGATCGTAAGAGGCGACTACGGGTAGTGGGGCTTCTTCATGGATTTTTAGGCGATGTGGTTGCAGACCGATCACCATCAACCTTTATTTTACCATCTTTTCCCCACTCAACTTCCAAATGTGGCTGAGGATTTCTTTATTTTAAAGCCCTGCCTACCCCTTCTCGGGATTTATATCTATTTTTAGGATTTTTTAGGATTGTTTGGTCATACCATTATTATTATACTACCCATAGAAGCGTGTGTATTTTATTTGTTTTATTATTTTCAGTGTTTGATTATTATTGACCAACGTGATAGCTCAGTGGGTAAAAGTCCGCTTATGGAGCAGACGACTAGTGTTGTAATCCCGGGTCGGGCCTACACCATTTTGTGTTTTCTAAAGTCATACATGTAGTCAATTTATCTTGGTTGTTAACGATAACGGAAAACATCGTGAGGAAACCCACATGGCTAAGTATTACTTAGTCATGTGACAGTATATTCGTACAATGACGTACTATCACGTGAGTACGCTGTCGAATCAAAACGTGGGTACTCTGAACACCAGGTGACAATGTCACGTGATGTTCAGAAGTATTAGTAACTCTGCCAACGCCTTCGGGGATTTTCAGTGTGAACGTTTGAGTTTTAACAACACAGTTTCTTTTTCTCTATAATAACGCTAAGTTAACATACTGTTCCAATCAACTTTCCATGCGTTCAGTTGAAAACGTATTTTCACCAAGCGAGTTATGATTTGGTCTATTTTCGAGTTATTTAGCTGTAATAACTTCTTTTATGCTATTTTTATACGGCTTTTAGCAGCATAAAGGCGTTTTATAAGATTATCGGAACTGCCTTGTTCGTAATATTGCTTTTTGAGTTACTCCGTGTTAATAGAGTTGTAAAAGTAATCTTAGAAGAAAACATCTTATTTAGTATAGTAAAAGATTTTGATAATTTTAACTCAGCTGTTTAGGGTCTTTTTAGAATAACAGTGATTTATCACTTACCAAGGGTGCCATAAGAAATGGTTAAATAAAGATAAACATAAAATAACATAAACGGTCACGCCGTTCATCCCCGAAGGGGTTGGCAGAGGTACCAATACTTCTGAACTGACATGGCAGCGCCATCTAGTGTCCAGAGAAGGTACCCACGTTTTGCTTAGACAGTGTACTAACGTGATAGGGGGCAGGCCTATCGCCGTTTTGTACGAATACACTGTCACATGACTAAGTACAACTCAGCCATGTGGGTTTCCTCACGATGTTTTCCCTCACCGTTAACAACCATGATAAATTAACCACACATATGACTTTAGAAAAGACAAATTGGTGTAGGCCCGACCCTGGATTGAAACTCACGCCCTTCTGTTTTCGGGCGGGTGTTCTACCCACTGGACTATCATGTCGACTGGAATGGTTAAATAATAAATCTCATATTAACTAATTACCCCTTGGAACTTTTAAATAAAAACCTTGACAGTTCAGTAAGAATACCATAGCTCTTAATGCAGAAGAAGTGAGTTCAAAGCCTGAGTCGGGCCCACGCTAGTGTCTTTTCTTGAGTTATTCTCAACTCAACCTTTGCGCTGTACGCTGTGTTACAAAAGGGTTGGCAGAGGTATAGTAGTAATACTCGTGAACATCACAAGACATATTTGTCACCTGGTTTTCAGAGTTCTTATGTTTTGCATGGACATTGCATCTAAATATATGAGATTTTGTTCAGAGTAAATAAACAAAAGTAAATTACAATATAACACAAAACTGTGCAGACACTACTTAGGCTTAGAACAGCACTACCCTATTTCTACCCGTGGGTGTACGTAAGAAGCGACTAAGGATATTGGGGTTTTTAAGAGATTTTTTGACGATGCGGTTGGAGACCCATCACCAACAACCTTTATTTAAACATCTTTTCCACACATAACTTTCCAAAAGTGGCTGAAGAATTCCTAATTCCTTGGCTCTGGCTACCCCTTCTTGGGATTTAGCCGTGAGTATAAGTAATATATATTTCAAAGTAATACTAAAAGCTTTCGCTTGCAATTTGATCTGTCAGTAAACAATGTGTTACAAGCTAAAGCTTTGATATCTAAACGTCAAGTAATATTCAAAAGCTTCTTCAGTGATATGAGCTTTCTTTTCTCTGAAAAAATCTTTTGAAGTTGCATTTTATGGATGCGCTTTTTGAAGAGTTTGAAAAATTAAAGTTTAATGATAACATGATGGTGGATAAGTTACCTGTTTATTTCTGAAGAGATGAGATAAAAAATAAGCGTTTTAATCGTTGTTATAGAAAAATCCGTTAAAGGCCCCAATACCGTTAGTCACCAATAGCGGAAGAATTGGGGTAGTGCTATTTTAAGCCAACACAGCTGACTGGGTTTATGCTTAGGGATAGCCTTATATTAGTATGGATTTTAAACAAAGGGGGTGTTTCTCCTGCCACATTGCGAAACAAGTGAGTTCTATTTTAACCTGTCACAATGTGTAATGTCATGTTGCAATGTAGTGTCGGCTTAAAATAGCACTACCTCATTTCTTCCGGTGGGTGAACGTAAGGGGCGACTAACGGTATTGGGGATTTTAAGGGATTTTCGAGCGATGAGGTTGGAGACCCATCACCAACAACCTTTATTTTACAATCTTTTCCTTACTTAACTTTCCAAAAGTGGTTGAGGAACTTCTAATTCGTTAGCTCTGGCTACCCCATCTAGGGATTTATAGCCAGAAGTGTATGTATGTTTGTATACATGTACAATGCGAATTATATTTGTACGAATACTTCACAGCCATGTCTGTCAAATATGTGATGGCAGAACTACAAACATAAATGTTCAATTTTAAAAATGGCGTCATGTCGATGGCCTGGAGTTTTACTGAATGAAAGGTATCGAGCATTTTTAGTGATGCGGCTTTTCTTTACAAAATATTTCATCTCAAACGTTCATGCCATTTATCCCCGAAGGGGTTGGCAGATGTACTTATGAACATTAAGTAATATTGGCATCTGGTGTTCGGAGTGCCCACGTTTTGCTTGGACAGTGTACTCACGTGAAAGGGGTTAGGCCTATCGCCGTTTTGTACAAATTCACTGTCACATGATTAAGTACAACTTAGCCATGTGGGTTTCCTCACGATGTTTTCACGATGGTGAAGACATATTGGTGTAGGCCCAACCCGGGATTCAAACCTTCACCGTCTGCACGATAAGCGGTGTTCCACCTAACTGAGCTATCACGATGTTTAGCATTTAATTTTTATAATATTCTCCTCATTCAGTTGCAACATCAAATGTGGCTGAAATTTAGTTGTTTGTGAGATATATATCCCTACATGTTAGTCTAGAAAATTTTAGAAAAAATATTTATAATTATTATATTCAGGTACTTCTCAGCGTGTATGCTAACTACAGCGTGTATATAACTTTATTTTGTATAAAATCTCGCTATACCTTTTTGCAACCTTCAATTAAGTGAAGTATTCAGGAAAAAGGTAAAACGAAATCTCTACGGTTCCTGTAAATTATTCTTTCCTTCCCTATTAATTAGAAACTCCAAATTATTCTTACGAACACATTTTCTGTGAGTGATTTTTACTCTATTCTGTTGGATATATTTGCAAGCAATTTTATTTTGCCGTGTAGTGCCGGCTTTGCCGTGTAGTGCCGGCGTAGAATTTCGCTACCCCTTTCTACCCACGGGTGTCGTAAGAGGCGACTAAGGGTATTAGGGCTTTTTATTGGATTTTTGGGCGATGCGGTTGGAGACCCATCACCAAAAACCTTTATTTTACCATCTTTTCCCCACTAAACTTTCCAAACGTGGCTGAGGAATTTCGAATTCCTTAGCTCTGGCTACCCCTTCTAGGGATTTATAGCCGTGAGTATATGTTATGTTATGTTATGTTATGAGTATAGTGAAAAGCTAGGGCAGATTGAAATATGATTCATACATATAAGAGTAAATAGTAATAAATAGCTGTGTAGTGCCGGCTTATAATTTCACTACCACTTTCTTCCTGGGTGTCAGAAGAAGCGATTTAAGGGTATAAACGTTGACGTTGTACAACATATCCCCGAATGGGTTGGCAGAGGTACTAATACTTCTGAACATGACGTGACTTTGTCATTTTATGTTCAGAGTACCCACGTTTTGTATGCACAGCGTACTCACGAGATAGGGGTAGGCCTATCGCCGTTTTGTACGAATACACTATCACATGACTAAGTACAACTCAGCCATGTGGGTTTCCTCACGATGTTTTCCCTCACCGTTAACAACCATGATAAATTAACCACATATATGTCTTTAGAGAAGACAAATTGGTGTAGGCCCGACCCGGGATCTGAACACTAGTCGTATGCACTATAACCGGTGTTCTACCCATTGAGCTATCACGGTTAATAATTTAATTATTATTAACACGCTTAATAATTTATTTTAATTATTTAATGGTATGGGGTTTTTTATTGGATTTTGGGTGATGCAGTTGGAGACCCATCACCAACGATACTTTATTTCTACCAATCAAATATGCTCGGCTACCCCTTTTTGGTATTTACAGCCGCGAGTATAATATGTATGTTATGCTTCCGCGGCTACATTTATTTCCGCGAGTGTCGTAAAATATGGTTTGGGGTTAGGGGCTTTTGGTTGATGAAGTGCAAGCCTATTATAATTATGGCGACACCCTGGCCTATTGCAGGATTGCAAACTTACTACAATTTCTGTTTAAGTAGCTCATTAATCCCACATTGCCGTGTAGTGCCGGCTTAGAGTGTCGCTACCCCTTTCTACCCACGGGTATCGTAAGAGGCGACTAAGGGTATTGGGGCTTTTTATTGGATTTGTGGGCGATGTGGTTGGAGACCCATGACCAAAAACCTTTATTTTTAACATTTTCCCCCACTCAACTTCCAAAAGTGGCTGAGAAATTTATGATTCCTTAGCTCTGGCTACCCTTTCTAGGGAAATATAGCCGTGAGTATATGTATGTATTAATCCCACAATTGAGAACCATGATAAGTTATCCACACTTATGACTTAAGAAAAGACAAATTAGTGTAGGCCCGACACGGGATTTGAACTCACGCCTGTCTGTATTGACGGACGGTCGTTCTACCCATTGGGCTATCACGGCTGTAAACAAAGTAATTAAAAATAAAATTGACAATTTACTTTATTCACATTACAATATCAAATACTATTTATCTTATAAGTGTGTTGTAAGAAATTCCTTCAAGAATAACCTTATTTTTTTCTAGTTTTACTTATTTTTAACGCGAATTATTAAAGCTTAATAGAGTACTAGTACTTTTCTCAGTAACATTATTCAGTATAAGATGAAACCTTTAATTCCACATTTAATGGCAAGCTAACAAGTTTATCTCACAAAAGAAAGGGAAAATATCTTAGTCTAGTTAGAGTTGATCCCATTTTTATCGTTAACGTATAATAGTTTTGTAGCCTGGAGGAAAATTTCTAATGAAAAATGCATTTTATACTGAGCATACCCCTATCACTGGGTTGGCATAGAAATGCAGATATGACGTAGAATTTTTAAAATTCAGAGGAATGGTAATAAATTTCAGAAAAATTGATATTATTCCTTCATATTATATATTTTTTTAGCTTACATCAAATATAACCCTGCAACATATAATTACGCCATTTCTTCCCATTGTGATAGGCAGAGAATATTGATCGGAACTTTGCTTGATCTCAAACCTACCCAACTTTTCGATGACCCTCTAAACTTATACATATATATACAATAACAATAAGTTACAACAGTTGTAATTAGTTAAGTATTGGGTTAGAAAAGCAGTACACCAATTCTTACTATCAGTATTGTTAAAGGATACTTTAGTATATTTGCCAATGTAAATTGAAATGAATCACCATCAATCCATCGTTTAATCTGGTCAACTCTTCAATATCCCAATAGACTAACCATCATTATGTCTCAATGCTTTGCTCAACCCTTTAGTAAGATTAAATCCGTGACACGAAGCGCATAAAAGCTTAATAAAAGCCGTAAAAATATCAAATGTCAAAGCTGTCTTCACAGTGACATACTAGAAGAAATCAGCTGAAAATCTAGCGCTTTTACGCTAACCTTTGTGTTCAAGATGTATGTCAGGAAAATATATGATGTTAGTTGAGATAGTTGACCCAAATATTTAAGTTTACGACGCGCTCATGGCGACGGATGTCGTGTGCCGACACTTCGGAAGAATAGGGAAAGTTTGTAGGATTCGTTTTGGAGAGATTAATTTAAGTAGGAGGGTAAATAGTATGTAGTTTCTTTTTACTGTGTAGTGTCGGCTTAGAATAGCACTACCCCATTTCTTTCGGTGGGTGTACGTGAGAGGCGACTAACGGTATTGAGGCTTTTAAGGGATTTTGGGCGATGCGGTTGGACACCCATCATCAACAACCTTTATTTTACCATCATTTCCCCGCTCAACTTTCCAAATGTGGCTGAGGAATTTTTAATTCCTTAGCTCTGGCTACCCCTTTTAGGGATCTATAGCCGTGAGTATATGTATGTATGTTTCTTTTATGTTTTGATGTTTTAAGGTTTGGGTGAGACGTAACCAACCAGAATAGATGGTAGAACACTTATCCTATAGACGATGAGCCTATACCAGTATGTCTTTTTAGAAAGTCTAAAAGAAAAAAAAGATTAGGTATCTCTGCCATCCCTTCACAATTTAAACCGTAAACATTGAGTTTGACAATAAACATAAAAAATATTCAATTCCCAAACCAAACCACACAAAATGGCAGATTCCGATAGTCCAAAATGTCAGCAGGCACTTATATAACGGAGATAATCAACGTATTTATTGTGGCAACCCCGGGCCAAATCCCGCGGTGACAGTATATCGGGCAAGTCCCTGCTCTGGGACATAATTTCTATTTATACGACTGTTGTCTGATAAATGTGTTGGGATAAAGTCGCGTTAAGCTTTTTCTGCGCTGACACAGGGTTAAGGGCCGCTATAAGAAGTAATGGCTGTTTGAGTGTAGGTTTAGTTGGAAATAATTCACAAAGGGAATGGTTTTAGTTAGGAATTAGAAAAAAACGATGCCAAGGCATAAATATGGCATATAAATGAAATGAAATGAATTTATAACTTACTTACTTACTTACTTATACTCACGCCCATTATTCCCATTGGGGTAGGCAGAGACTATCGATCGCCACTTAGTACGATCTTGACAAACCTCTCTTGCTTCCCTTACATTCATTATCCTTCTCATACATGCTCTTTTATTCTTCTCACTTCGGACCCCCGCCTTTATAAGAACGTTTTCTATCTGGTCCAGAAACGTTTTACGAATTATACGACGTATATTATATGACGAATTTATAAATTAATATTAAAATGCATATGTAGCTGCGTAGTGTTGGCTTAGAATAGCACTACCCAGGTGGAAAAAATCAAAAACCTTAACCTTTTCGTTATAGTTGATGGTACTGATGTTCCGTTTCAGAACTGCGTTAGAAACCTTGGTTTATATATGGATGAATGTTTCAACTTTAATAAGCACATAGAATTAAAAATATCCAAAAGTTTTGCAGCGCTTAGTAGTCTGTATAAGATACGATCTTTTATTAGTCCCGCCATCCGATTCAGATTATGTGAAAGTTTAGTGTTGTCACAGCTAGGCTACTGTGATATCGTATATGGCCCGTGTTTACAGAAAAAAACCGAGAAGCAAATACAACGCGTGCAAAATGCTTGTATGCGTTATTGCTATAATATACCTAGAAGGAAGCATATAACACCTTATTTAATAGAGAAAGACATTCTAAATATGAAATACACAAGAAAACTCCGGCTCTCTTGTTGTATATATAATATTATTAAAAGAGAAATGCCAAAATATTTATATAATAAACTTATATTTTCCAATCGACAGCGTCATAACAATATGCTACTACCGAAACACAACCTTACCAAGACAAAGGGCTGCTTTAAACTGGCAGCATCCAAGTGTTGGAACGACATACCACCGCCAGTAAGAGACGCCCAAACAATTCATACTTTTAAAAACAAGTTGCGGAGATGGCTCATTGTCTCGCAAAAAAAAGAATTAGGAATTACGTATGGTTGTGTTTCTCCCTAACACACTATTTTTTTTACTTCCTTTTATCTATTATAAATAATTACATTAAGTTCTGCTGTATATCTCAAATAAGTATCATATCATATTTTACGCACTTTATGTAAGTATTTTCTTGTATGAGGTTATTAATTAGTTTATTTATTATTATATATTATTTTTCATACTTATGTATATACATAAATATTATACTATTTATAGAAGTTCTCTCTCATATTTTATTTTTATTTTTAATTGCTTATTATAAATATGTATATTATGTTCATTCGTTTGATTTATACCCTTTAAGCATATAGTAAAACTGTTCATATTTGCTAGCTGTTATGCTTTTGTTATGGTATGGTGCTAGTTTTAAGTTAGATTTAAGTTTTTTTAGTATATAGTAGGTCGGAGCTGAAAATCGAAGCTATCTACTTGCTGTGGATAGACCGAGCTCCGAACCTTTTTGTCTTATGTAAATATTCATTGTCGTTATTTCATGTCATGTGTGTAAAAGAGACAAATAAATGCTTTTATTATTATTATTTCGGAAATCATTTTTGTTTCTCGCCTCTCCCATGGCCGAAAATGAAAATATAAATTTTAAATGGAGGAGGCGGTACTCCCCGACAAAAGAACAGTCGGTCGGGGTCAGGGAGTCAGGTTCAAGAACCGACGGACGATCCGAGCCGTATCGAGCAGCACCGCTTTCTGCATTTGTGCTGGAACCGACACGCCACAGAAATCCAACCGCCTCAAGTTGGTCGCGAGGTTGGTTGGAATTAACCCGTTCGCGGACAAAACAATTGGGATTATTTCTGTCGAAGTCACACCTCACGTGTCGGTGATCTCGTGAGCCAGATCGAGATATTATCGACGCTTCTCGGTTTCGGCTTTCACGAGACCCTCGTCATGAGGGATAGTGACATCCACTAGAAACACCCTCGACTGCGACCGATCCCATACCACGATATCAAGCTTATTCGCTAGAATAGTCCTGTCCGTGATAACAGATCGGTTCCAATAGATTTTGGCACGGTTGTTTTCTAGGATTGGCTCCGGCAGATACTTGTAATACGGCAGCCTCTGTTGCAAGAGTCCGTATTTTAGAGCGAGCTCCTGATGCAGGATTTTGGCTGCTTGGTTGTGCCTGTGCAAGTACTCAGTGTTAGCAAGAGCCGAACAACCGGAAATAACATGCCTAAGTGACTCTCCGGGACGGCCACATGCTCGACAGATGTCTGTGGTACCGTCCTTTAGGATGTATTTCCGATAGTTCCGCGTCGTGATAACCTGGTCCTGTATTGCACAGACAAAACCTTCGGTTTCCCCAAAGAGGTCCCCGAAACGCAGCCAATGCAGGGAGGCTTTACGGTCCACGAAAGGTTCGTGAAGTACCTTGTAAAACCTCCCGTGCAGCTCCTTCTCTTTCCATACGGACTCCCGATCAGAGGTGCTAAGTACCTCCGGGTTTCGCCAATCCTGTGAGGCCAACGATAAGGGAGTCAGTCCTTTATCACTAGCGACCACCTCTCCCCGAATACTATCATCCGTCATCGTCAAAAAATAGTTTCTGAGGTTGCATACCTCGCGGTTGTGCATGGTTTTGGCACTCAAGAGGCCTCGACCACCACACTTCCGCGGGATATACAATCTCATAACCGACGATCTCGGATGATGCATTCGATGAGAGGTCATCGTCGTGCGGACTCGTCTGTCCAGAGCGTCTAGTTCGGACTGAGTCCATCTGAGCACGCCAAACGTGTACATCAGTACAGGCATGACCCAGGAGTTAATGGCTCGGATCTTATTAACGCCTGACAAGTAGCTATTAAGCACACTTTTCAGGCGTTCATAAAACTCCTCGCAAACACCCTGTTTCACGTCTGCCACCTTCACACCGATGGTTTGTGACATGCCCAGATACCGGTATGTTTCAGCCTCGGAGAGTGCCCTCAAATGATTGGTGCCGACATCGACACCATCAGAGTGCACGACATGCCCCTTCTCCGACCGACGATCGACTTCGAACGACCGCACACTTATCGACCCCGAGCTCCATCTTGACGGAACCACTGAAATCATTAGTGATCGTCAGTAGCTCCGCCAATCTGTCAGCCGTGGGGGCGTAAAGCTTCAGGTCATCCATGTAGAGGAGATGAGGCAAGCGTGGTCCGCCTCTCCGAAACTGAAAGCCTGTCCCCGAATTCTCCAAGAGTGTACTTAGAGGATTCAGGGCCAAGCAAAACCAAACTGGACTCAGGCAATCGCCCTGGAAAATTCCTCGCCTTATATCAATTTGGTCATCCGCGTCCGTCATCCGCTGACCGTCTAAACTCAGGATCGTTCTCCAGCACCCCATACACTGCCCGAGGAAGTGTCGAACTGCACTATCAATTTTGTACAGCTCGAGGACCCTCATGAGCCATGTATGAGGTACCGAATCGAACGCCTTCCTGTAGTCTATCCAGCCAGCGGAGAAGTTCCGACGGTTGCGTTTGACCAGTTGGCCTACGACCGCATCGATGAGGAGCAGCTCCTTGCTACCGCGACTACCGCCTTTTCCGGACCGGACTTTTCCAGTTCGGAGCCTTACGGATCGCAGCCACCACATCCTCCTCGGATATGTTGACGGGGTTCATGGGCGCTATGGGCTCGCACGCTCCCTCGACCGCCTCGAACCATCGGCCCTCTTCGTGATCAACAGGCAGCGACCAAAGCCCACGCCAAAAGGCAACTACATCTGCTTTTTCCGGTCGCTGACCTGTCGAAACCACATCGGGACGCTCCAAAGTTCTGTACAACTTCTTCTGGTCACTCATGAAGGGACGATTCTGTTGGTACCTCTTTACCCTTTCAGAATATCGCCTAATTTGCTTACCCCAAGCAGCGATCTTCTGCTTCAGATCATCGATGCGCTCCACCAGTCTACAGGCAAACTCCGGTGAGTTGTCAAAAACATTCTCACCAGGGAATGCCTCCCTGACGAAGCGCACCACCCTCGGCCTATTGTTGCCTGATCTGAAGCTGGTCAGTTTGCCGATGAGGACCCTGGCCCTTGTGATACGGCTTTCAATCCGCCTCATCCAGGCTGGTCTTGTTCTAGTCCTGGGACTAGTACTGCCAGCCTGGCGGGAGCCACCAGCTCTTGTTGGCGGCATCCTGACGCCGACAATTTGACAAACTGTCATTGCGGCGCCAAAGAGAATTGAATCCGTATCCCAAAGGTCCATGCTGCTCTCTAAAAATGAGGGCAGCATGTTATTGACGGCCTCAACGACATCCCGAACCTTGATGCTGAGAGGAACTCGGGGCAGCCTTGGCCTCCTTTCGAGAGGCACTTGGCGATATTCCAAGATCGTCTCTTCGAGTGCGCTCCTCACCAAATCCAAATCCAGGGAGACTGTTCCCCAATCGCTTTCCGCACCACCCACATCCGGCAGGTTAGCAATTGGCTCCCTCCGTATTTCCCGTTCAGGGACTGGAGGGAGAACCTGCAAAGGTTATTATTATTACCCCATTTTTACTCGTGGATGTTCGTAAGAGACAACTAAGGGTATTTGGGATGTTTCAAGTGATTGGCTATGCGGTTGAAAACCCATCATCAACAACCTTTATATTAAAATCTTTTCCCTCAACTCCACTCAACTTCACAACTCTCAAAACTGGCTGACGAATTTTTTGTTTTATCCTTTTCTAATTCCTTAGCTCTGGCTACCCTTTCTAGACATTTATATGACAAATAACACCTCAGTCTTCCTGTGACCATGATAACTGAAGAGTTTTCGAAACGTCGGGCTTCAAAAAACCATGTAATAACACGCGATAAAGATATCCGAAAGTTAAAAGTTGTTTCAATTATATATGTATCTATGTATGTATAAGATTGGAGAGGGAGAGACCTTTGCCCAGCAGTGGGACACGAAAGGTTCATCAAAAAAATATATGATAGAACAAAGAAGAAATACAAAATCTTACCTAATCCACAACCTAAACTAGTAAAAATAACTTCCCAAATCGAAGTACTCAACGTAGAAGTTTTTAGTCGCCCGAATAACTTTGTAAAGCTAGTTCCAGTTATATGGAAGTATGAAAGAAACTTATAAGGTGTGCGGATGAACGGTTTCTTATACGATTGTGTAATAAAGAACTTATGAAAGAAATACTGATAAATGTAAGCGTGTAGGATGAAAGAGGGTTTTCTAAGAAAATTACATAGTACTTAAAAGACTACCTTCTATGTTTCCAGTTTTATCATTTTTAAAAGTTATAAAGAATTACATACATACTCACGGCTATAAATCCCTTAACGGGGTAGCCAGAGCTTTGGAATGAAAAATTCCTCAGCCACTTTTGGAAGTTGCGTGGGAAATAGATGGTAATAATAAATGTTTTCGGTGACGGGTCTCCAACCACATCGCCCAAAAATCACTTAATAAGCCCCTATACCCTTAGTCGCCTCTTACGATCACCCACGGGTAGAAATGGGGTAGTGCTATTCTAAGCCGACACTACACAGCAAATTCAGGCAAGAGATATGAAATATAGTGCCGTGTAGTGAGGGCTTAGAATGTCGCTATCCCTTTCTAGCTATGGTTGTCGCAAAAGGCGACTAAGATATTGGGGTTTTTATATGCTTTTGGGCGATGCAGGTGTAGACCCATCACCAATGATACTTTATTACAACCATCTTGTCCTCTATCAACTTCATAATGTGGCTGAGAAGTTTCAAGCTATGAAGCTCTGGCTACCCCTTTTTGGGATTAATGGCCGTGAGAATATGTATATATGTATGCAGATATGAAATGTGAACCGGAGCAGTGAATATCAACGTAAATGTTTCTTAAAGCTGTAGAACTAACACACTCCCGCCCACGGGTGTTTGTAAGACGATTAAGAGTATTAAGCTAATGAAATGTGATTGGGCGGTGAGGTTGGACACCCATCACCAAAAACCTTTATTTCCACAATCTTTTCGCCATTCAACTTCCAAAAATTGCTGAGTAATTTCTTATCCTTAAGTTCTGGCTACCCCTTCAAGGGATTTACAACCGTAACTAAATGTATGTATGTAAATAACAGCAGTCAAATTCTTTCGTAACATACAAAAAAACATATTCCTATTTGCACCGTACCGAATAAATTGGTTTAGTACACAATCAAATCAAAAAAGAAAATATTTGAACAACTATTTTCAAAGGCCCGTTTTCATCCAAATAGCTATTCGACTGTGAGACCGCTGTCGGGCGGTTACGAATAGCAGACAACCACGTAAATTAATTATCTTTTGCCACAACAATTGACGGGCGAACCTATCTTATTCAATCAAATCATGTTGAGTAATTAGCCTAAAAGCTCTGCATTTATATTTTCAATACGAAAATTCAATTAAATTTTGTTTTGTTTCATGTTTAAAAGGTATCATATTTTGTTTTTTGCAATGGAACTTTTGAATTTGAGTAAAGTTTGAATTACAACGGAAACGAACGCCAATAGATACGCATAAAATATGAATGCTTCTTATGTTGTCTTAAAACATAACATAACATATACTCACGGCTATAAATCCCTAGAAGGGGTAGCCAGAGCTAGGGAATTAGAAATTCCTCAGCCACTTTTGGAAATGTGAGTGGGGAAAAGATGGTAAAAGTAAAGGTTGTTGGTGATGGGTCTCCAACCGCATCGCCCAAAAATTCCTTAAAAGTCCCAATACCGTTAGTCGCCTCTTACGTACACCCATCGGTAGAAACGGGGTAGTGCTATTCTAAGCCGACACAACACGGCTATAAATCTTAAAAATCGAAATATTAAATGTTCTTGAAGAGTGTGGCATATTATTAGTAACTTCTAGTGCCACGTAGTGCTGGCTTAGTATATCACTACCCCTTTTTACCCCGATTGGGTAGAGATTACAAATCAGGCAAATCTCTTGAGATTAATATGCATTCATCATTGATTCTTGACATATTCTTTTATTCTACTGACTTCGGTACCTTGTAGTGCTGGCTTAGAATGTCACTACCCCTTTTTACCCATGGGTGTCGTAATAGGCGGCTAACGGTATGGCGATTTTTAAAAGGTTTTGGGTGAACGATACTTTATTTCTATAACTTGTCTCTATCAACTTCCAAATATGGCTAAAGCGTTTCTAGCTCTGAAGATCACCCCTTTTTGGGATTTATGGCCGTGAGTAGGTACAAGTATGTATTTAAATTCTTAACTATACTCTTACTATGTATACTTACTACGAAGAGATTTTATAAAAAAAAAACTATTTTTCTTTCCTTCTTTCTATCTCTGCACTGCCTATAGAAATCTTGATTTCCTACACATCACCTGACAAAATAAAGACACGTGATAATTAGGAGTATTGGTACCTTGTCACCATAAGCCGAGATTTATCTCTAAATTATTCGCAGTGAAATATGAAATCATGATAACAACTCACTCTTAGGATCTGGGGGCACGGCAGTGCCCCCGCCAAGTCGAGCGCGAAGCAAAAAGCAAACACTGCCGTACCATCCTTTACTGGAACCGTTTCGCCGCATTTTCAGGCCCCCATTCGAGAACCTCTGGATAGGATTAAATCGCTGAAATTTTCGTCGCCTAGAAATTTGTAATCACACACTTGAAATCCAAAATTTCAAGTCGGTAGATTAATTAATTCCCAAGTTAAGCTAATGCAAAGTTTCGCATTTTCGACACTGACTGACTCACTGATCATCAAAATAGAACTAGTACTTCCCATAGACCTACAGAGCTGAAATTTGGTACAGAGGTAGATTTTAACGCCCACATAAAGAAAAAACTATCAGAACAAGGTTTATGGAAGATCTGAAAGAAAACATAAGAGACTTGAGACTTGTTCAGACTTAACGCCTGAAAAAATATTACGCAAAAATACCATCGCGAGAACAATTGCCGTCACCCGTACGTCAGGCGCTTAACATATATACATACATATACTCACGGCTATAAATCACTTAACGGGTTAGCCAGAGCTTGGAAATGAGAAATTCCTCAGCCACTTTCGGAAGTTCATTGGGGAAAAGATGCTAAATAATAAATGTTATTGGTGACGGGTCTCCCAACGCATCGCCCAAAAATTACTTAAAAATGACCCTATACCCTTAGTCGCCTCTTACAAGCACCCACGGGTAGAAATGGGGTAGTGTTATTCTAAGCCGACACAACACGGCAAACACATTCAGGCGCTTAAAGACACTTTATACAAATCTGTCTAGTCTACTCATGTCACTTGACCTACGAGCATTGTAGAATTAAAATTTTAACGCCCACATAAAGAAAAAACTATCAGAACAAGGTTTATGGAAGATCTGAAAGAAAACATAAGAGACTTGAGACTTGTTCAGACTTAACGCCTGAAAAAATATTACGCAAAAATACCATCGCGAGAACAATTGCCGTCACCCGTACGTCAGGCGCTTAACATATATACATACATATACTCACGGCTATAAATCACTTAACGGGTTAGCCAGAGCTTGGAAATGAGAAATTCCTCAGCCACTTTCGGAAGTTCATTGGGGAAAAGATGCTAAATAATAAATGTTATTGGTGACGGGTCTCCCAACGCATCGCCCAAAAATTACTTAAAAATGACCCTATACCCTTAGTCGCCTCTTACAAGCACCCACGGGTAGAAATGGGGTAGTGTTATTCTAAGCCGACACAACACGGCAAACACATTCAGGCGCTTAAAGACACTTTATACAAATCTGTCTAGTCTACTCATGTCACTTGACCTACGAGCATTGTACAATTAACATCCTTTTTAAAATATATTAATTTGTATTTAATTAACACCATCTATCTGCTAAAGATAGAACATGGTGGCCCATGAGGGGAACAAAGATCTGCGAAATATTAAACATATTTTCTTTGAAGGTACTTTGATTTTTTAGTTATTGATGTTATTTGCATCCACCCTCAGTAAAATGGGAATATTATTTAATTCGGGTTGTTGTATTTGTACTGTATTTTAAAATACGCATATAAGTTATTCTAGTGGACGTTAGATGGCGTTTTTCTTTCCAAGAGTAGGGGTTTTAGTACGAAGTGTCCTATCTATGTTTTAGTAAGTATAGTTCAATTTAATATCTTTGTTGATAAATCACCACGCGACATTCGGTGAAACGTGTCATACCTATTTTAAAGAGTGTATTATTGAGAAGTCGTGGAATTTGTTTTTATTTGGTTTCACAAGATAATATCATTAAAAATGACCACAATATTGAAAGGCGACGATGATGAATTTTATGGCTACCGTGTAGTTGGTATGCCCAAAGACGGATCATGTCTCTTCCATTCAATATCTTTCTTGGTGTATGGTAGAACTGACTCAACTTGCAATGTCAGGTCTGCTATAGTTGTATACGTTGCTGAACATTGGGACGACATGCAATTGTACACATGTGATGCTGACGGTGCCGTATATACAAGCCCACAATCCTACACGAATGATATGATGAAACCTACAACTTACGGCTCAGTTTCTGAACTGATGGCTGCTGGAAAAATCTTCCCCTTCACCTTTGAAGTGTATGAAAACCGTGTACTAAGAGGTTCCTTTGGTGATGCTGACCAAAAAAAGTGTTTACGTTTTACGGGTAGTTACTTAAGCGGCCACTACGATGTACTTCTTCCTTTACAAGATACCTCTCCGTCTTCTTCACCCTTTAATCCCGTAACATTAAATTATATAACATCGGATAATGGTACGCAAAGTAAATTGAACATAGAACATAAGAAGAAAGGAGGTAGACCGACTAAAACTAAAAATGGAAGACCTAAGGTGTCCAAACTGTCACGATCTGAACAACTTCGAGAAGCTGCGGCTCGTTACCGACAAAAAAACCCTGAAAAACGTCGAGAGACCGTAGAACTTTACAATTCTTTACATCCAGAGGTTAACCGGGCATCTGTAGCACGCTACACAGCTTCGCATCCTGAAGTACATCAGGCTGCAGTATCCCGCTATACTGCTTCACACCCTGATGTACATCACGCCGCTGTAACACGCTATACGGCTTCAAACCCCGAAGTAAACAGACAAAACTTAGCGCGAAAGAGATCTACTGACAAACTAAAGTTTAAGGGAAACATAGAAACAATCACCAGAGTTCTTACAGCTAAAATTAAAGACAGATTAGAATCAGAAAAAATAGTTAAGTGGACTCTATATAATAGGCAAAGAACTTTAGAAAATTTGAATAAATATGCAAATAAATTAAAAGAAAAATTTATAGCAGCATTAGAGAAATTAAAGATATGTCCGGAAAGCACTGATATTAAAGATAAATTTGAAGCATTTCTTGGTAAATCACAACATTGCAGCAATCAGGAGCCATTTTATTTTGAACAATCTTATAAGGTTTATGGTGATAAAGAAAAGTCTATGGCGGCGGCACTGCCGTGCCCTCAGATTGAAATTGACGATTCTGGCAAAGCAAAAATATTTACAAATGTTAAGAATATGTCCAAAAGTATGATATGGTCTTACTCATAAATAAAAGATGTTATTAAAGGAAAGAAAAATTTCGACACTGGCGGGGTTTGAACCCGCGACCTTCGGGTATACGCCCCCGTCGCTCTGCCAACTGAGCTACAGTGTCAGTTGGCATCCAGCGCGAAATTTCTCTATCCTTTGTTTCTTTTTTTTTACACGTTCAAGTAGTGTTTGCGATTCCTACCTCCGAATTTTAACTAATTCGGACGGCCACTTGTCTACCTTTTCAGATAGAATGCAAATGTTGGAAACGCCTAACTATCACATAATTTAATGTTTTTTGACATGAATTCCTCATGTGGGGATTATTACTCATAAATAAAAGATGTTATTAAAGGAAAGAAAAATTTCGACACTGGGGGGGTTTGAACCCGCGACCTTCGGGTATACGCCCCCGTCGCTCTACCAACTGAGCTACAGTGTCAGTTGGCATCCAGCGCGAAATTTCTCTATCCTTTGTTTCTTTTTTTTTTACACGTTCAAGTAGTGTTTGCGATTCCTACCTCCGAATTTTAACTAATTCGGACGGCCACTTGTCTACCTTTTCAGATAGAATGCAAATGTTGGAAACGCCTAACTATCACATAATTTAATGTTTTTTGACATGAATTCCTCATGTGGGGATTATTACTCATAAATAAAAGATGTTATTAAAGGAAAGAAAAATTTCGACACTGGCGGGGTTTGAACCCGCGACCTTCGGGTATACGCCCCCGTCGCTCTGCCAACTGAGCTACAGTGTCAGTTGGCATCCAGCGCGAAATTTCTCTATCCTTTGTTTCTTTTTTTTTACACGTTCAAGTAGCAGAGCGACGGGGGCGTATACCCGAAGGTCGCGGGTTCAAACCCCGCCAGTGTCGAAATTTTTCTTTCCTTTAATAACATCTTTTATTTATGAGTAATAATCCCCACATGAGGAATTCATGTCAAAAAACATTAAATTATATGATATGGTCTTGTTCGGATTCGTTGTGTTTATTAAATGAAGAAATCTTACTAAAATTGAAAATCATTTTCGAAGTATTGAGTGTCCAAACTATTGCGCAAATTTACTCGATGTCTGTAGAAACAGGAAAATTGCAAGTAAATATCGACTTTATTAATAACGTTAAAGCGCATTTCCCACATCTTCGAACTATTATCAGAGAAATTTATCAAATACACAGCGACTGTAAATTATTACTTGATATTGACGATTCTTTGGTGAGTGGTAATAAAGATAAGCTTAAGGAGCTAGGAAAGCAACCGATGGCAGGAAGTCACGTTGTAGAGCGTATACCTGATAGTGAAATCGTCGAAGATGAAATAATACAAAATAATAAGGTGGCTTTTAAATTGTTTTTCAAAAGGAGCCTAGACACGCCGAAACTAGATTGTATGTCATGCAATAAACTTAGTTACTCGAGGGACGTTTGTTCCATTGAGCGTTTAAGAAAGCCCATATCTACAGATATATGGAACCAGCTCCTGAACTACTATAATTCTAGCCAAATAACTCATAGTCCGCACATTTGTCATACATGCCTTACTAAGATTCGAGCTAATCAAATGCCTGCAGTCTGTATCCTCAACGACTTGTACGTAAGCACTGTTCCACCAGATATAGCTCAGTTGAACGATTATGAGAATATTTTAATTCAACGCGCTAAAGCGTTTCAAGTGGTGGTCACAATGAATCCCGTGGCTAATAAACGTTTACCAAATCGTCAGATGGTTAAAAAAGTGAAGGGTAGGACTTTTCATTTACCGCTTCCGATAGAAGAAACACTAAGAAAGCTCCCAAAACCTGAAGACGCAATAATAGAAAATCCAGAACTTTATATTATAGTCCGAAGTACTCCAAATAAGGCAAATATTGTATGGCAAGACATTGTTGACGTTAATAAAGTTTACAAAGCATTAAAACATCTAAAAAATGTAAATGAGCATTATGCACATATAAAATTACCGGATTTACCTAACCAGCTGATAGACATACATGAAAATATTCAACATAATGTTTCAACTACACCAGATCCCGTTGAAGAAGATATTTTAGAAGATGGTACAGCAGCACTCTTAACACAAATCACAAGAGAAAAGGAAACCGATTATGAGCATTACACTATATATCCCTTACATGAACGACGACAAAATGCACCAGCTTCAGAACTCTACCAAATGCTTAAAGTAAACACAGCACCGATTGATTCCCGAGATAAAGACCTTGATGTGAAATGTTTTCCACATTTATATGTAGAAGGAAAATACGGCCAATTTCAAAATCGGCAGCAGAAAGTAACTTGTAGTGAATTTATTAAAGCCCGGCTTATGTCAAAACATTCCCAATTCAGACTTAACCAGCAGTACCTATTTTTCTTATTGAATGATGCTAATATGCGTCAATTAAGCTCCGGTATCTTTTATAAAATGAATTGTGCTAATCAGAGAGACAAGATTACGGCAGAACAGTATCTCCAAATGCTTAACAATGACCAGCTAGAAGGTGATTTGGCCGCAATATTTGGTAGACTGAGAAACACCGAACAGTTCTGGAAGAAACCAAGAAACGATGTAAGTTGCATGACTCAGCATTACGGTCCCGCTACTTGGTTTCTAACCATGAGTCCCTCTGAGTGGATGTGGGAGGATTTGGGAGAGTACATCAGGGAAGTTAACGGCGTTGAAATGGCTAATAAAACTATTAGTGAATTGGTTGCTCTTGACCCGGTATCTACCTCACGTTTTATAGATAACAAGTTTCATGCTATGTTAGACTTTATAACTAGTGCGGATGAACCTTTAGGCAAAATTATTCATTACTTTTGGCGTCGAGAGTACCAGTCCAGGGGTGCTCAGCACTTTCACTTGATGTTATGGGTTAAGGATGCACCTATTCTACATAAATCATCTATCGACGAGGTAGCGTCATTTATTTCAAAATACGTAACATGTGCCATTCCAAAGAAAGATATATCTCCTACTTTACATCAACGGGTCACTTCGTATCAAATGCACAAACATAACAGTTATTGTATGAGGAAAAAGAAAACGAAAAAAGGATTTGTTTCTGTTTGCCGTTTTGGATTTCCTCGAACTGTGACGGATTCCCTTGTCATTAGAGACATCTTTCAAACTATAGCGGCAAGAAAAACTCTCAGCTCAAATAATCGTCTCTACAATATTGTCCGCTCAAAGGAGTCAGATATGATTAATGACTACAATCCTGTTTTACTGTTGGCATGGAATGGAAATATAGATATTCAGTATGTTGGAGAGAAAACAGCAATTTTGAACTACTATGTGACCAAATATACTACTAAAAGTGAAAAGACCCATGCAACTGATATGTTTAATGATATTAACTCTACAAAGAGTCTTAGAAGCCGGTTATATAATATTGGTCTCAGAGTGTTATCGAATCGAGAATGCGGAGCTTTAGAAGCTAGCGACACATTATTGGGAATACCACTTTACGGTACAGATCCACAAACAACAATAAGATGGTTAGACGTAAACATTCATCGTAATCGCAGGGTCAAATCGAAAGCTGAAATGACTGAACTCGACCCGAATTCGACTGATATATATTATGATTCCTGGATAGACAACGTTTACCCTGCTAGACCTGAAGAATTACAAAACATTAATCTATTTGACTTTTCTAAAAACTATGATATAGTTAATGCTCGACCAATTTCAAATAAAGTAGAATATTATGTTTTGGCAAATAAAAAATACCTGAAAAAACGGGATAGAGCATACTTAATAAACCATTACCTATATGATGTAGAGCAAATGCCAGAAAAATATTTCTTTTCCTTATTGTTATTGTTTAAACCTTGGAGAATACTAGACGACTTAAAAATGCAATACGAGACTTACACAGAAGCATTTAATGCTGTAAAAGACCATTTACAAGAAGGGTTACGCTACGGAAATTTACGGACTGAATTACGAAATAATTTACAAACAGCTTTTGAAAAGGTAGAGGAAAAAGTAGCAGAACTTAACGAAGAAAGGGAAAATATAGTAGACGAAGGACCCGACAATCCATTAGACTTTGAAGAGTTGGAAGCGGTCAATGCTATGGAAGATTTAAACAACTTTGATTTAGTTGAAGCGGAGGCATCTGAAGTAAATGAGCAGGCAATGATAGATAAACTGAATGCTGATCAAAAAAAGGTATTTGACACAGTCACTAATAAAATTATGAACCATAAAGAAATATTGCGTCATTTTGTTAGCGGCACCGGTGGCACTGGCAAAAGCTATTTAATAAAAACCTTAAAAATATGGATTAAAAACCACCTGCATAAAAATGTTGCAATCACTGCCCCGACTGGAATTGCAGCATTTAACATAAACGGATTAACTATTCACAGATTACTACAATTACCCGTTGAGCACAAGCAAACTCCTAAATACAAACCACTTTCAGACGAAGTGCTTCAAGTTTTAAGGGCAGACTTAAAAAATGTCGAATTATTTATTATAGATGAAGTGTCTATGATATCTAATGTAACATTAGCCTACATAAATCTTCGTTTATGTGAAGTATTTGATACTTCTGACGTAAAAGTTGGTCGGTTTGGGAAAAAACACATTTTAGTGCTTGGTGATCTTTTGCAACTTCCACCCGTTCGAGAAAAGTCGCCATTTGAAAAGCTAACCCCTTCAGAAATCAATAAACTTATAGGCTCCTTAAGTATTCCAAACTTATGGACTGAACTTTTCAGTTACGACGAACTCACGTTGAATATGAGACAGTTGGACGATTCTACATTTGTAGAAATGTTAAAAAGAATCAGAGTCGGAGTGACAACTCAAATGGATAGAGATATACTGTCTAACAGATTGATAACTCTGCTCTCGCATTCCAACGACGGTAGGTTATTAGAAATATCACAATGTTTAAGTAACCTGCCAGAAAATACTGTTTGTTTACTACCGACTAGAAATATGTGTATGCAGTTAAATAATGCTATGTTAAAAGCGATTCCGC
The DNA here is from genome assembly GCA_963576735.1 of Bedellia somnulentella. Lineage (NCBI taxonomy): Eukaryota > Metazoa > Arthropoda > Insecta > Lepidoptera > Bedelliidae > Bedellia > Bedellia somnulentella. Next base: position 727,681 of record OY755196.1, read on the forward strand.
ACCCCGAGATAAAGTTGATAGCTAAAGATTCCTTGGATTGTTCAAAAAGTTTGATAAAGAAAGCCTGGGCGTGTTTAAATAAATACGAAGATGATGCGTCGATGACTGCTGGATTAGAAGAGACTATAATCATTAAAGAGGGAGCTAAAGTAATGCTTAGGAGAAACATTGATGTTAGTTTAGGTTTAGTGAATGGGTCGATAGGCGTTATACAAAAAGTAAAATGGGACCCGGAAGACCAAACAAAGCCTAAACAATTAATAATAAAATTTGGTAACAATTTGATTCATAAATTATTGCCCATTAAGTCAAAATTTGAGATTATACCTCGAGCATACGTTTACAGAGAGCAATTCCCAATCTGCGTGGCGTATGCGCTAACAATTCACAAGAGCCAAGGCCTAAGCCTAGAAAGTGCCCTCATGGATATTGGAACCTCAATATTCTCTTGTGGCCAAACCTACGTGGCGCTTTCAAGAGTAACCAATCTTAATGGGGTGCACCTTATAAATATTTCCTTCAATAGTATAAAGGCTCAAGTATCAGCGATTACCGAATACAACCGGCTTAGGCGTAAATACTGCTCTGGATTTTCAAAAATTAAACCGTCCAAACCATCTAGAAGAATAAATAATGAACGAGAATGGGCAATACGAAAAACTGTTGCTACTGTACAAGAAACAGAACCGGAAAAAAAGAAAAGGAAGATTAGTTATAATAAAAATACTATTTCTAAAAATAAAAAAACTGCCTAATAAAGAAATGTAACCATTCAATCAGTCTATATCCTGTCAAAAAGAAGTGAAATCCCACCAAAAACATTCTGTAAAAAACTAGCCAAGTCTCGATAGAGCTGCTTGTTTATCTCTAAAAAGTAATGAAATCTCTAAAATAAGTGGAGCCAAGTCTAAGGTTCCTTACTGCGATTTATTTATTTTTATAGTTATTTTTACGTGACTTGGCCGTTGATTTGTAATAAGTAGTTTATGATTAAAGTTTAAGGGAAACATGAAACAATCATCAGAGTTCAAACAACTAAAAATAAATATAGATTAGAATCACAAAAAAATGTTAAGTGGACTTTACATAATCGGCATAAGAACTTTAGAAGATTTAAATAAATCTGCAAATAACTTAGTAAATAAACTTGTACATACTAAACGTGTAAAGAATGGTGAACGGCCAAGTCACGTAAAAATAACTATAAAAATAAATAAATCGCAGTAAGGAACCTTAGACTTGGCTCCACTTATTTTAGAGATTTCATTACTTTTTAGAGATAAACAAGCAGCTCTATCGAGACTTGGCTAGTTTTTTACAGAATGTTTTTGGTGGGATATGTATAACTTCAAAGTATACTCCAGCTATGTGGAATTTCAATGCGGGTTAAAATCGTACAAGAAATGTTTTTCTCAGAGTTCGGTAGCAATGGATAGATGTACATGTATGAATTTAAGGTTACATTTTACATACATACATACATATACTCACGGCTATAAATCCCTTAACGGGGTAGCCAGAGCTTTGGAATTAGAAATTCCTCAGCCACTTTTGGAAATTGATTGGGGAAAAGATGGTAATAATAAATGTTTTTGGTGACGGGTCTCCAACCACATCGCCCAAAAATCACTTGAAAAGCCACTATACCCTTAGTCGCCTCTTACGATCACCCACGGGTAGAATTGGGGTAGTGTTATCCTAAGCCGACACTACACGGCAAACACTTTACTTATACATTACAAAATTATACTTATAGAAATAAAAAACATATATAATTCATACATATACTCACGGCTATAAATCTTTATATGGCTAGCCAGAGCTAGAGAATTGGAAATTTCTCAGAGTATTTTAGAATTTGTGTGGGAAAAAGATGGTGTAATAAAGGTTGTTGGTGAAGAGTCTCTAGCTGCATCGCCCAAAAACCCCTTAAAAGCTCTAATATCGTTAGTCGCCTCTACCGTACACCTGACGGCGGAAATGGGGTAGTGCTATTCCAAGCCGACACTAGACAGCCTAATAAATAAAAATATATATTTATGAACGCAAGAAGAGAGCAAAGCTTTTGAAACATGCACATACATACGAATACGCAAACCTTTGGTTTCCATTGGGTAAAGATTACAAATCAGGTTTATCTCTTGAGTTTCTTATATATTCATCATTTATATTGAACATATTCTTTTATTAGCTGTGTAGTGTCGGCATAGAATAGCACTACCCCATTTCTTCCGGTGGGTGTACGTAAAAGGCGACTAACGGTATTGAAGCTTTTAAGGGATTTTTGGGCGATGCGGTTGGAGACCCATCACCAACAACCTTTATTTTACCATCTTTTCACCACTCAGCTTTCCAAAATTGGCTGAGGAATTTCGAATTCCTTAGTTCTGCCTACCCCTTCTAGGGATTTATAGCCGTGAGTACATGTATGTATATTCTTTTATTCAATTTACTTCAGTGCCGTGTAGTGCCGGCTTAGACTGTCACTACCCCTTTCTACCCACGGGAGCCGTTATAGGCGACTAAAGTTACGGGATTTTTTAAAAGTCGATTTTGGCGATGCGGTTGGAGTCCCCCTATCAATTTCAAATGTGGCTAAGGAGTTTTTAGCCTTGAAGCTCTGGCTACCCCTTTTTCGTATTTATGGCTGTGAGTATATGTATTTTACATCCCAAATCTATCCAAAAAAACTGTAGTTTTGAACAATACCAAGCAAAATTCTTCCAACCGTGATTTAGAACAAGCAAAAAATAAGAATGAGCAAGCAAAAATACAAATGAAACTACAATCACAAATGTACAAACCAAATGACAAAATGAAGTGTTAACTCAAAAATTCCATCAAATTATGTCAGGCCGCTCCCTTTTAAGTCATTCTCGTTGTTCGAGTATGACCTTAGCCATGAGAGACGCGATTTATCGAAAAAAACAAGCAAACAAATTGTTGCTAGCGTTGAAATAATGAGAACAGCTTTTCGCATCCATTTCTTCCTATAAGACGTCTAACTGGTGTTGGGGCTTTTAAGAAAATATGGTTGAAAACCAATCGGACTAATCCACGTAATTTAAATCTTTTTGTTCATGAAAACCTCATGTGGGGATTATTACTAATAAACCCGCGACCTCGGGTAAACGCCCCGACGCTCTGCCAACTGAGCTACCGTGTCAGTTGGCTGCCAGTGCGAAATTCTTCTATCCTTTATTTCTTTTACACGTTTAAGTATGGATTCCCGCCTGTGTCGAAATTTTTCTTTCCTTTATTTATTCTTTATTTATTAGTGATCCACGTAAGTTACCACAAGAACTTTAAGTCCAGCGATGGCTTACTAGCGTTATGAGTGATGACTCTGGGATATAAGCGTGACGATAAGAATGTGTTATATAACCTTAGATAAGAGAAGATTAAGGGTTTGGATCTATTGAAGGGATTGTTGGGTTGTCCCATCTCAAAATTTTTACTGTTTTTTTTTAAATTTTATCGTTTATTTACATGACCCCACTACACATCGAAAAGTGGCTGAAGAATTTCCAATTCGAAGCTCTAGCTACCTTTTTAGAATTTATAGTCTTGAGTATAACTAATACTAATAACTATGTATTTATGAGGACGCGAACGAATATTAATTACAAAATCGCTCGCCCCATTACTGAAGCCGCTCTACATCTCTTAATTGGCAAAGTTGAGTGACAGAAATGTACCCTTAATTATGTATTTGCAAACGCAAAGAAATTTAATTTCGCGGACACTGAGAAGGATGTCCCTTGACAGTTTCAAGGGAATATAATATCCTACTAATATGATGACTGTTCGAGATAAATTAATTTTTGAAACTTTAAATAGTTAGTCATTTTCGGTCCGACTTTTTTAAAAGTGTTTAGTGAAAACTTGTTTTTCCTGTACGGTTCAATATAGATAACATTGGTGTATATATTTTTAAGTGATTTAAGTGATTATTATTATTAGCTTTCGATTTGTGTTTCAATGGTTAAATGTTTTGTTTTTTAGTTTAGGTTTTATCTTATTTTATGTATTTTTCAAGGGTCCCGGCTGAAAATCAGCGTGCATTAAAGCTAAAACTCTAGTGTACATATGCTGAGTCGGCGCCTTTTTGGCTCTCATTGTGTGTAATTTGTGCGATTGTTGTATTTACATGTTGTATAATATGAGGGACTGAATAAAGATTTTTTTACTTTTTTTTTTTACTTTTTGATTTTTGGACTATACTGGTATAACTGAACGAAACATCCTTATAAAAAAAACGTAGAGTAGCAACCGTAGTAGTTCAGTGGTTAGAACACCGCTTACCGTGTAGACGATAAGGATTCATATCCCAGGTCGGGCCTACCAATTTGTCTTTTCTAAATACATATGTGTGCTTAATTTATCATGGTTGTTAACGGTGAGGGAAAACATCGTGAACAAACCCACATGGCTGAGTTGTGCTTAGTCATGTGACAGTGTATTCGTACAAAACGGCGATAGGCCTGCCCCCTATCACGTGAGTACACTTACTTACTTATACTCACTCCCATTATTCCCATGGGGGTAGGCAGAGACTATCGATCACCACTTAGTACGATCTTGACAAACCTCTCTTGCTTCCCTTACATTCATTATTCTTCTCATACATCTGTTATATTCTTCTCACTTCAGATCCCCGCCTTATACCCTTAATGAGTACACTGTTCAAGCAAAACACGGGTACTCTGTATACCAGGTGACAATGTCAATAGATAACAACAGGAATATTAGTACCTCTGCACACCCCTTCTGGGATATACAGCGTGAACGTTTGAGTAGAGTAAGTAGTTATTCCAGATTGCTTAATTGCCTCTGACTACACCCACCGGAAAGTATAGGGTGACACGCTGTTTCCTTGAAAAGATAAATGAATTGTTTTACTTTGAATAGTTCAGGTCATTTATAATTCGTATCCTTTTAGTTCTGACGTTAATAGTTTTCAATGCTGATCGACTGTAACGATGTATTAGCTGAAGCGATGGAAGTATAGATTTTTAATGGATGGGTGACCACCTTAGAAGCTTTTCATTCTAATATTAAATATAGCGAACTTGAGGCACTTAAAAGTATAAATTAAATGCATATATATATACATAAACTCACGCCGTTAGTTCCCATCAGGGTAAGCAGAGACTATCGATTGCCACTTTGTACAATTTTGTCAAACCTCTCTTACGTTAGTTATGTTTTTTGCACTGGAAGTGAATTCATGATTTTTTTTACCTCACTGAACCAGCATGGGTAGCAAGAGCGACTTTTTAACTAGGTGTGGGAGTCATGTTAGAGCGCACACTACTGTGGACTCACTCGCACATAGCAGCGTCTCACTCATATTCTACATCGCGGAGTAAATGTTTTTCGAGTTAAGCAAAGATACAAATTATAAGTTGGTACACAGCAGGGTGTACTGGCCAGTATATCTTTGCTGTTTCCACATAGATATAACGTGTTATAAAACAGCCATCTCGTTCGCACGTACATAATATCGTATAATTTTATCTCATTCTAACCGACAGTCACGATAAAATAAACCACTCTATCAGGGCAAACTTACTAAATGTAATAATACTGTTGCAAATTGTAAAAATAAGCTGTGCAGTGTGGATAGGACTACCCGGTTTCTTCCCCAGGGTGTACAAAAGAGGTGAATAAGGGTATTCGGGCTTATTAATGGATTTTTGGGCGATGCGGTTGGTTATAACCAACAACCTTCATTTTACCATTTTCCCTACTTAACTTCCGAGGGTGGTTGAAGAAGTTTTCTGATTCTGAAGATCTGGCTACCCTTATAGGGATTTATAGCCGTGAGTACATGGTTGTGTGTAAAAATAAGTCTTTTTGAATCGTGAAAAAAAGTGACCTTGCCTAAACCACACATAAACATAAATTATTCTTTTTAAACATTAAGAATCTGATGAATTATTTCGTAACGGACCCGAAAAACCTTTTCCGTTTCATTCACTGGATCGTTGCCTTCATTTCCCGTTTTCCTTCCCGAAATTTCGGAATTTTATTATGTGTTTTTTGGAAAGACAAAAACCATGTAGGAAAGTTGATAACTGGACAAAAAATGTTTAAACATGAAAATTCAAACCATGAAGAATAACATACATACATACATACATATACTCACGGCTATAAATCCCTAGAAAGGGTAGCCAGAGATAGGGAATCAGAAATTCCTCAGCCACTTTTGGAAGTTACGTGGGGAAAAGATGGTGGAATTAAGGTTGTTGGTGATAGGTCTTCAAGCGCATCGCCCAAAAATCCCTTAAAAGCCCCAATACCGTTAGTCGCCTCTTACATACACCCACCGGAAGAAATGGGGTAGTGCTAATCTAAGCCGACACTACACAGCATACCATGAAGAATAAATATTAGTTTTATAGAAATAATAAAGATAAAGATTAAAGGCATAATTAAAAGTAAATAAGTTATGAAAAGGAACATATCTTTACTTATACAGCTGTAGTTCCTTTGGTGTTTGTACGATTTGCAAACGCCTCGAGTTTCATTAATATCATACATACATACATACATATACTCACGGCTATAAATCCCTTAACGGGGTAGCCAGAGCTTTGGAATAAGAAATTCTTCAGCCACTTTTGGAAGTTGATTGGGGAAAAGATGGTAATAATAAATGTTTTTGGTGACGGGACTCCAACCACATCGCCTAAAAATCACTTAAAAAGCCCCTATACCCTTAGTCGCCTCTTACGATCACCCACGGGTAGAAATGGGGTAGTGCTATTCAAAGCCGACACTACACAGCAAATAAAAACCTTCTATTTACCGATATTTGACTTCTCCACCATCAACTTGGTAGCAATATTCTTAACCGACACTCCCGTAAAACCATTATTTGTACAAACTTAGACAAGTTCAATTAAGCTCACACATGTTCAAAGCTCTCAAAGCTTATAGAAGACAAAGCTTACTTTAACTAAGCGCCAGTTTGAATATCATTATGTATGTATGTGAATGAATATCATTATAATTATGAGTAGATTCACTGCATCGCTTCAACAGGAACTAGAGCAAATTGTGCATGAGTTTTCGTTATTATGAAATACCGCTTTTAATTCATTGCAGCTTTGATATGATATTAAAGTTACATACATATACTCACGCCGTTAATTCCCATTGGGGTAGGCAGAGACTATCGATCGCCACTTTGTACGATCCTGGCAAACCTCTCTTGCTTCGTCTACATCCATCAATCTTTTCATACATGCTCTTTTATTCTTCATACTTCGGACATATTAAAGTTGTTTGTATATTATTTTTTATTCAACATACATAGTGTCACTGCTGTAAGCCCCTAAAAGGGGTAGGCAGAGCTTAAGAGTTAGAAACTCCTTAGCCACATTTGGAAGTTGCTAGGGGAGAAGATGGTGAAATAAATATTTTTGGTGATGGGTCTCCAACCACATAGTACATTCTCTTAAGTAAAAATTCCAAATAAATACATACATACATACATATACTCACGGCTAAAAATCCCTTGACGGGGTAGCCAGAGCTTTGGAATGAGAAACTCCTAAGCCACTTTTGGAAGTTGAGTGGGGAGAAGATGGTAATAATAAATAATTGTTGGTGACGGGTCTCCAACCACATCGCCCAAAAATTACTTCAAAAGCCCCTATACCCTTAGTCGCCTTTTACGATCACCCACGGGTAGAAATGGGGTAGTGTTATTGTAAGCCGACACTACACGGCTAAATCATTATCATCCAAATAAATGCACAACAGATATCAATTTCAAAAAGTAAGAAAGTTTTAGAAACATTTCAGGGGTTTAAATTAGGCTAGCTGTTTAAAAATACTGTAGTTTTGCTGCATAGTGTCGGATTAGAATAACACTACCCCATTTCTTCCGGTGGGGGTGTACGTAAGAGGCGACTAACGGTATTGGGGGCTTTTAAGGGATTTTTCGGCGATACGGTTGGAGACCCATCACCAACAACCTTCATTTTACCACCTTTTCCCCACACAACTTTCCAAAAGTGGCTGAGGAATTTCTAATTCCATAGCTCTGGCCACCCCTTCTAGGGAATTATAGCCGTGAGTATATGTATGAATAAATGAATCAATACAATAGAAATGGGGTAGAGCTATTGAGTGCTTCCCAGCTTTTCACTTCCGTTAATAGCCTAAAAATAAAAATAAAATCTCTGACTACCAATTTTAGAGTTATAGTCGTGATGTTATGTAAGATGGTTTAGTAGGATTAGTTCGTCGTCGACAATCAGTGTGATTGATTGATGAATAATTAAGTTTAATGCTATTTGATCCCGAGTATCGAATGATTGCATTGCACCTATGTATGTATATTTAATGTAGATGAGGTCTGCTGGTATGTTGTATGTAGAAAGTGGTGATTATTTATTTATTTATTTATTTAGTCATACATGATAACCATCATTACAGGCGCAGCCTAATGAATTGGCATCAAAAAATACATAAAAACTTAAGAAATATATTCATATTAAATTATTAACATTATTGAAAAACAACTAATTCTAACATATATGTAATTTAATATTTAAATTCTTCACTTGTAGCAAATTATGTTTAATGTTACTATTGTGAATTATCAGTCTCTGCCTACCCAATGGGAAATAATGCGTAAGCGTTATATCTATTGGAGGGGAAATATAATAAAGTACAGTTCAATCTAAAAAAAGGATGGCCGTAGTATTAGTTTATGTGAATCTCAGCTTTTTCTTTTTTCGCTTAATATGTTTTCATTATTTGTGAGTAATATTAGTTTTATTTATATACCTTATTGTTTAGAATTTTCTTATTAAATAGCTGTGTAGTGTCGGTTTAGAATAGCACTACCCCGTTTCTTCCGGTGGGTGTAGCCAGAGCTAAGGAACCAGAAATTCCACAGCCACTTTTGGAAGTTGCGTGGGGAAATAAAGGTTGTTGGTGATGTGTCTACAACCTCATCGCCCAAAAATTACTTAAAAGCCTCAATACCGTTAGTCCCCTCTTAGGTTCACCCACCGGAAGAAATGGGGTAGTGCTATTCTAAGCCGACACTACACAGCATTCTTAATATGTGTATGTTAAAATAAAGATAAGTTTTTACAGTTAAGGCACGAAAATGTGACTTCACATTACATTTTCGGCAAAAGGTTCTGTAACGTAGCGTTCGCTAGTAAATAGGTAACCGCACTGAGCAGTTTCGTTTTAGTAATAAAAGTTTAAGAACAGAAAATAATACTATAAAAGAACGTAGAGAGTGGTAGGGAAATGAATAGAGTTTTCGCGTTGTGATATTGAGAAATTCAGTTTAAGTTGTAATGAGACAGAGGAACGATTTAAAACACGCTGATATTAGTTTCACCTGTATGTTTGTATGTATGTAACCGACTTCTTTAAACACGATTTTTTCCCACTTTAAACGGACCTATTTAAATTAAAATTTGTACACTTATCGAGAATCAGGGACAGTATAATATTTTTATAGTTTCATCCCATTATCCTGATTAGAGTCGCCAGGATTAAATAATTTCATATGAATCAGTATTAATGATTCAGTATTGATGAGGCTCGTCTTTGGTTTGGCTATTGGGTTCTGTACAATAAACCACGTAGCGGTTATGTGTATAGGAAAATGTGTGAGTCTAGAAGTTTGTTTAAGTCTAAGTTAAAATGGTGTCAGGTTAACGAACAGCAAATTAAGATGGACATTTTGGCTAGACACCACTCAGGCAAACAATTTAATGACTTTTGGAAACAGACAAAAAAGTTAAATCCAAAATTAAGTGTACCAGCTAACATTAATGGTGTGAGTGAACCGACGTTAATAGCCGAATTGTTCAAAGACCATTTTAGAGTACAGGCGCCCCAATGTTCCGTTGTTGGGAATGACGATCCCCCTAATGTTAACTGTACCTATACAGGTGGAAAGTCAATTTTAATCACGGCTAAAGATATAAGAACTGTTTTAGGAAAGATGACTCGGGGAAAATCTCCTGGACATGATCATTTAAGTATTGAACACCTGCAATATGCAGGTGTACACTTGCCTCGAGTTTTAGCCATGTTTTTCTCTCTTTGTTTAAGTCATGGGTATCTGCCTGACAGCATGTTAAAAACTGTTATTGTACCTATAGTTAAGAACAAGACTGGTAATACTAGTGACAAAAATAACTATAGGCCGATTTCACTGGCAACTATACTGGCCAAGGTGCTGGACAGACTGGTTGATCAGCACTTGGGCAGCCAGGTGAAGTTTCATGATGCACAGTTTGGTTTTAGACCGGGACTGTCTACTGAAACCGCTGTCCTCTGCCTCAAGCAGACTGTCCAGTACTATACTAGTAGGGATACGCCTGTGTATGCTGTTTTTCTGGACCTTTCGAAGGCGTTCGATTTAGTTCAATACGACGTCCTCTGGAAAAAGCTATCTGAGAGTACTACTGTGTCTCATGAGTACATATCCTTATTAAAATACTGGTATGCTAATCAAATGAACTGTGTTAAATGGTCAGGCGAGCACTCAAGCATGTACAGATTGGAATGTGGAGTGAGGCAGGGTGGTGTAAGCTCACCTACACTTTTCAATCTATATATGAATGAGTTGATCGAGGAGCTCAGCAGCGCCGGAGTCGGTTGCTCTGTTGACGGTACCTTTGTGAACAACATAAGTTATGCAGATGACATGGTGCTGCTGTGCCCTTCGATCAATGCTCTTAATAAACTGTTGGGCATATGTGAAAGGTATGCGGAGGCCCACGGTCTCAGATACAACACTGCTAAAAGTGAATTGCTGGTGTTTAAGTCGGCTAATAAGACCTATAAGGTCAATAGCATAAACTTAAATGGCACTCCTTTGAAACAAGTGCAGAGTTTCAAGTATCTGGGACATTGGGTCACCGAATCTCTGAAGGATGACGTTGACCTGGAACGGGAGCGCAGGGCGCTGTGCGTTAGGGCCAATATGCTCGCCCGCAGGTTTGCACGCTGCACTAAATCTGTTAAAATCACGCTTTTTAAAGCATACTGTGTATCTCTGTACACGTGCAGCCTGTGGATGAATTATACCCAAGTAGCGTACAGGGCCTTGCGCACCCAGTACAATAATGCGTTTAGGGCCCTGATGGGACTGCCACGACACTGTAGCGCGTCGGGGATGCTGGCTGAAGCCGGGGTCGATAGCTTCTCCAGCATCATCAGGCGGTGCACAGCGTCCCTGATGCGCCAGGTGAGGGGCAGCTCCAACAGTTTGTTGCAGACGGTCGAGGCGAGGTTGGACGTGGACAGTGTTATCATGCAACACTGGACTCGCGTTCATCTCGCCAAAGACACGAGAATAACATATAATTGTTATAATAGCGTTGTAAATAGATAAGTTACTAACATAGTACGTAAGTTTTGTTAAACACTGGACTCGCGTTCATCTCGCCAAAGACACGAGAATAACATATAATTGTTATAATAGCGTTGTAAATAGATAAGTTACTAACATAGTACGTAAGTTTTGTTTCTGTTACTAACATTAATATTATAATATGATTGTACTAACATAGTTGTAAGATATTTTGTAACTAACACATATGGACCTCGTCCGAAATAAACGATTTTTATTTTATTTTTTATTTATTTATTTTATTAAAAAGTTAAAAATAAATATAGTTTAAAAAAACCAAAAAACACGCTTTTAAAGTAGGTACATCAAACCAAAAAGTGAAAAATAATTCCAAATATAAGCTGAAAACGGTAATGAACAAAAAATACTGGTATTACTATTGTTCTTGCTGTGTAGTGTGGGCATAGAATAACATTACCCCATTTCTTTCGGTGGGTGTAGGTAAGAGTTGAAAAACGGATTTGGAGCTTTTAAGGGATTTTTGGGCGATGTGGTTGGAGACCCATCACCGAAAACCTTTATTTTACCATCTTTTCCTCACTAAAATTTGCAAACTTGGCTGAGGAATTTCCGATTCCTTAGCTCTGGCTACCTCATATAGGGATTTATAGCCGTGAGCATATGTATGTATGTATTGTGAAAAAGGGTGTGGCGCTCTGTGCCATATTTTTCGTCTATCGGGCAACCCACGCTTTTTCACAATAATACCAGTATTTTTTGTTCATTACCGTTTTGAGCCTATACGAGTATTAGGTATTATAGCTTTAACCATAGAGACAAATTATAGACGACGATGCTTATTTTACCATTTTCTCTCAATTCAACTTTCGAAAGTGGCTGAAAAATATTAAGTCTCCGTCTCTGGCTACTCCTTTTGGGGTTAATATATAGTTAGCTTGTCAACTTGCATTACGCTGACATAGAAAACTATATCTAAATATCCTATTCATTCCAAGATCGAATTCCTCAGTGAGCTTTTTTACATTACCAACTCTTCTTTCACTACTCGCTCGTTGTATAAAAAAATGTTTGTGGCTCGTTAATACCCTCGAACCTTTTCCATTTCACACGGAACACTAAAACTGGCCCAAACGAACTTAAAAAAGAGTATTTCGGTTCTTATACAGCTTTTATAGTACCTAAAGCTAAATATCGTAAACAAGATTGCGAGAACTCATTTCCCGATTGGTTTTACATTTGGACTTTCTTTAAATAACTATATAAAAGACGTACATATACTCATGACTATAAATTGCTGTGTAGTGTCGGCTTAGAATAACACTACCCCATTTCTTCCGGTGGGTGTACGTAAGAGGCGACTAAGGGTATAAGGGCATTTCAAGTGATTTTTGGGCGATGTGGTTGGAGACCCGTTACCAAAAACATTTATTATTACCATCTTTTCCCCACTCAACTTCCAAAAGTGGCTGAGGAATTTCTCATTCCAAAGCTCTGGCTACCCCGTTTAGGGAATTATAGCCGTGAGTATATGTATGTATAAAGTCCTAAAGCGTAGCGAGAGCTTTAGAGCTAGAAACTGTTCATCCACATTTTAAAGTTGATAGGAGACAAGATGGTAGAAATATAGTATCGTTGGTGATGGGTCTCCAACGGCATCGCCAAAAAACCACTTAAAAAGCCCCATACCCTAAGTCGCCTCTTACGACACCCGTGAGTAGAAAGGAGTAGTGACATTCTAAGCCGACACTACACGGCAAAAACCGAATATAAGAAACATATCTAATAATCTCTTAGCTGTGATTTCAGAATAAAGTCACGTAGAAATAAATCGAATGATTCGGCATTCTCTGTGATTTCTGTATTTCGTGAAAACATCGAATTTCGTTGGATCAAAACCGTCTTTGTCAACGCAAATCACCGCTTTTTGTAAAGGAACTATAAATTTGAAACGCTCTAGAACGTAATGAATGTTTTGTACAGAAATGTTTTTGTGTTCAGACAATGGCGGTGTGATTTGAGAAAAGATATGCAGTACTACTGTAAATTGAAACTGCCTTTGTGATATAATAAGAATATACATACATACATATACTCACGGCTATTATTCCCTAGAAGGGGTAGCCAGGGCCAAGGAATTATAAATTCCTCAGGCACTTTTGGAAGTTGAGTAAGGAAAAGATGGTAAAATAAAGGTTTTTGGTGATGGGTCTCCTACCGCATCGCCCAAAAATCCAATAAAAAGCCCCAATACCCTTAGTCGCCTCTTATGACACCCGTGGGTTGAAAGGGGTAGCGACATTCTAAGCCGGCACTACACGGCAATATACACGGATATGATTATACAGAGATCAAGTTAGACCCAAACTAAGTAAGACTTGTATAATGGGATACTAACTGAACAATATATTTAATACTATATAAAAAACACCCAATACTAAGAAACAATCATTTATGCTCATCAAATACATATAGTGGCTCTCAGCTGGGATCGAACCCGCAACCTCCGGACCGAAGCTAATCACCTATCCACTCGGCCACGGACGTCGTCAATGTCTCTGTATACCCAAATGGAACCTAGCGGCTTTAGTATGTATATGTAAATACATACATACATACATACATACTGGAAACGGAAGCACTGAAGGCCGGTCTAAGGATCAACCACGGAAAAACTGAGTATCTTCACATGAGACGTTTTAAAATTCCTCGTACAAATCGTCAAGGACTTAATGTTGGAGATACTCAATACAATGGAGAAATGACAACAATGAAATGAACAAGCAGAAATGACTAGGTCACGTACACATCGTGCTCACTAAAATTATTAATTTCTGATGATATCACGGTAAATTGTGATAATTGACACAAATAAAAATATATTTTAAAAACTGAGAGGTGAACCTACATAAATTTTTGTTGGATATTTGGCAAGCATCATAAATATTTTCGTCAAAATCAAAATAGTGAAATTTTATTGACAAGTGAATATAAACAATTTGAGTTGCTCAGTATTTTCGTTTATGGATCTCCATGGCAACTATACAATCTCCTAGGCGACTATTACCATCTCCATAGAAACTGTCATTTACCGGCTGAGCTATTGACGGAAAAGTAAAAAACCCTGCAAAGAACAACACGAAAACAAGTCCATGAAGATTTTATAATATTACTTTTATATGATTTTTTATTGGTATGCCTGTAGATGATTTGAGTGCTAATTCTCAAACTGGAGCTACGGTATCGTCACAGTTAGAAAAATGTCCTCATTGTTGTGAACCACGGTTTTTTAAGGGAAAACGTGGGCTTAATATACACATATCAAAATGCCACAATCAGCGCATTACATCTCAAGTAATTTTGCAAGATTCATCACCATCTCTTAATGATTTAATTGATACAAGCCCCCATGAAGATACACAATCATTTTGGAAACTATTGTCAAAATTAAAATCATCAATTCCCATAGTTAAAAGAATACCCCGAGGAGCCCGATATTCAGTTACATTATCACTCACCAAAGCTGTAAAGGCCGTGGTTGACAACAATGACTTTCAAAGCTGGAAAAACCTATTCTTGTTTTGTTTCAAAACTTTACACGCACCAAAAAGTTCTAAATTATCCCTTGCGCAGACAATTAAAAATAATTGCTCAATTCCTTTGGACACAACCATCATCAAAAAATACCCACAACAAGCTTTCGACATAAACCGTAAAATAAAAAACAAAATTTCAGATGGAGATATCAGAGGTGCTGCACAATTATTATTTTCAAGCGATACCTTAGCACCAGAGACGTCAGAAACGCTGCTATCGCTTCAGGCTAAGCATCCGCCTTCAAGGAGTGACATCAACTTGCCAGATGCTCCAAACCAATATAGCGTCACACCCGAGGCGACGGCACAGGATACGCTGGCGGCGATACTGTCCTTTAAGAACGGGTCTGCAGGTGGCCTCGATGGTCTCACACCACAACATCTCAAAGATCTTCTGTGTGGGGCCGGCGGGGAGCACAGGGATACGTTACTTGGTCAGTTGACCCGCTTAGTAAACCTTATGTTGTCTGGCCTTGTCTGTGACGATATATTGGATTTGTTATATGGTGCGAATCTATGCGCTTTAAAAAAAAAAGATGGAGGGATACGACCGATTGCTGTCGGTAACACAATTCGCCGCGTCGTGTCAAAAATTTGTTGTAAATATATTCTCGTAGATTTAAGAACATACTTTGAACCAGTACAACTGGGGTTTGGCACACGCGGTGGTTGTGAAGCCGCGGTTCATTCGGCTCGGACGTACATCGCACATGGCGCCGGCGAAGTCCTTTTGAAGGTGGATGTGAAAAACGCATTCAATTCAGTAGATCGGGCCGCCTTGTTGGCTCAAGTGAAAGAAAAAGCACCTTCAATTTTTAATTATGTTTGGCAGAGCTATAAAAAACCCTCAAATTTATTATATAAACAAAATTTAATAAAATCGTGTGTCGGTTGCCAACAAGGTGACCCCCTGGGGCCAGCAATATTCAGCCTAGCCATTCATCCACTCATTGAATCTCTCGCCTCCAAGTTCAATGTGTGGTACCTAGACGATGGAACCTTAGGTGGAAATGCAAACATAGTTTTAAAAGACCTTGAGAATTTAAAATTGAGTTTTTCTTCTATTGGCCTTGATTTAAATTTTGACAAATGCGAATTATATATAAATAAAAGCCTTACAGACGAAAATAAATCTCAGATTATACAAAAATTCAATGAAATAGCCCCAAATATTACAATCCTTAGTGATGATTCGCTCCATCTTCTAGGTGCCCCTCTGAACGAGGATTCAGTGCCCGGTTTTGTTAAAGATAAAATTTCAAAATTCAATCAATCTTCAGAACGCCTGCAAACTATCAATCCACATTTGGCCTACACGCTTATTAAATTCTGTTTGTTTGTTCCTAAATTTACATATGTATTAAGGTGTTGCGACATCTGGAGGCATGTTTCGGCATTAAATGATTTGGACAACATTATACAAGATACTTTAAGCAAAATCCTAAATTGTAAATTCGATGACAACAGCTGGGCTCAGGCTTCCCTTCCAGTTCGTTTTGGTGGCCTGGGTATTCGCAAAACATCCGATGTGGCTTTACCAGCTTTCTTGTCATCTGTGCATTCCACTATGACCCTATACCATCAAATTATCAGTCCCTCTTTAGGTGAGGCCGAGGTCAGTGGAATGAGCGATGCCAAGATTGCTTGGATATCCATGCTTGGTTCCAATTCTTCTATCCCGACAAAATTGGCTAGCCAGAGGTCATGGGATGACATACTGTGCGGACGGATTCAATTAAACCTTTTGAATTCTGCTTCCGACCCCGCACAGCGTGCTCGTCTTATGGCTTCTGCAGAGCCTGAGTCGGGTTATTGGTTGAATGCGTTACCATCTGAGGCGATTGGTACCCTTCTCGATAGGTCTACTTTTTGTTTGGGGGTCTGTCTGAGAATTGGTGCCCAAATCAATGAAATTCATCGCTGCCGCTGTGGAGTGCAAGTCGATCTTCAGGGTCACCACGGTCTTTCGTGCCCCCGCAGTGCAGGTCGCCTGTCACGCCATGCTGCCCTCAACGATATCATCCGTCGGGCTCTTGTCAGCGTCCATGTACCAGCTGTTTTGGAACCCCCTGGGTTGATACGGGACGATGGCAAGAGACCGGACGGTATGACTTTGCTGCCTTGGAGGAATGGCAGGGCGTTAATATGGGATGCAACGTGTGTTGATACCCTAGCGCCTTGCCATTTATCAGGGTCGGCATCGCAAACAGGTGCTGCTGCAGCCAATGCCGAGAGTTTCAAACGTCGAAAATATTCTGGATTACTGAATGATTATCATTTTATTCCATTCGCCGTTGAAACTCTCGGCACATGGGGCAACGAGGCGCGGGTTTTCTTAAAAGATCTCTCAGCCCGCCTAGTGGAAGTCAGTGGTGATCCTAGGGCTGGCAGCTACCTCGGCCAACGAATTAGCATAGCCATTCAAAGAGGAAATGCTGCCAGTATTTTAGGCACGATACCGCTTTGCGAGAGCGATGAATTTCATGAAATTTTCCATCTTTAGTAGGTATTTATTTAGTTTTATATTTTAATTTAGGTTGTAAATTGTCTATGTAAATATTTTTAATTATTCTTGAATAAAGTTTCACATGGAGTGGCAAAATTCAAGTACCTAGGCTGTACCATCACAGATACCAATACTCGTGACGAAGAGATCGATATCCGCATTCAAAACTCCCTGCGTTGTAGCGCTGCTCTGCATAAAGTGTTAGTGTCCAAACTTCTCAGTAGAAACACCAAGATACGCATCTATAAGACCGTAATTAGGCCAATTCTCATGTACGGATGTGAGGCTTGGACACTGACGCTTAAAGAGGAAAGTAAACTCCTGGTTACCAAGAGAAAGATCCTCCGGAAAATCTTTGGGCCAAGACAGAGGTCGGATGGAACATGGAGACTGCTGAAGAACGTTGAAGTCGAAGAACTTTTCGCTGATGCGAACATCCTTGGGGAAACCAAAGCCCACAGACTTCGCTGGCTTGGGCACCTAGAAAGGATGGGTGAAGATCGAGGTGTCAAAAAAGCGTACATGGGTCGACCAACTGGACGAAGACCTGTCGGACGCCCGCGGTACCGCTGGTGTGATGTGGTAGAAGCGGATCTTCGTGAGCTTCTAGCAAGCGATTGGCGAGAAACCACACTAGACCGAGACAAATGGCGAAATCTCGTATCGGAGGCCAAGACTCACTTTGAGTCATCGAGCCAGCGTAGTAAGTAAGTAAGTATACATACATACACTCACGGCTATAAATCCCTAGAAGGGGTAGCCAGAGCTCAGTGATTCGAAATTCCTCAGCCACGTTTAGAAAGTTGAGTGGGGAAAAGATGGT